>JAWWTY010000106.1:10883194-10906169 GCA_035222235.1 Margarornis squamiger
CTCCCAGTCCCCAGACCCCTAAAAGGCTCAGGTGCTTCCCAATAAACCAGTTCCGGCTTAACCCCCTGACCCTTCGCTGTGGACTCGCTCCCCCCCCTCCCTTCGGAACGCGGCAATATACCACATCAGTGAGCACATCATATGATCTCAATCAAGCTCTGCAAATAGCCCAGAGGGATGTAAGCATCATTGGAAAGCTGAGGAAGTCGCACGCTTTTATTTCAAAGTCTGTTAGAAAATACAGACATTAGGCAGGTTACATAAGAAATTCAAATACAAGTGCATCTAAAAAGTCTGATTTTTGATCAACATTGCAGTTTTTCAGCAGAAGTCATCCTAGAGGCCCTTGGTGATGCATGTGGTCCCTTCCATGGGCTGGCTGAGGGATGTGCCCCTCTCCAGGGCTCACCCAGCCAGGGTGCTGGTGGGCTCTTTGCCTCCCGCACCAGGGCACTGTCACAGTTATTTTATTTCTGTGTCCTCTCCGGCTCTGAATACTCTTCTCTCTGAATTTCTGACTCCACAAGTGCCAAGATTAGATTTAAAGGGTAGTTACTAGGCTTTTTGCTTAAAGTTTTCCTATCAGTTGTATTTATAGTTTAATTCATCAACAGATTGTTGTTTCAGCCTTCTCATTTTAAAGCAAGCTTCTTTCTGGGGAAAAGAGATCACAGCTAGGGCAATGAGTTTTGTAAGGATGTTCCAAAACAGCATTAGAGGGGAAAAATCAAACCATCTCTGTGTTTCCTTATGCATGTTTCATCGGCACTAGTTCACTGAGGCTCACAAAGCTTTCAGACATAGAAATAAAAGACTTTCTTGCTGAAATCATTGCCACAGGTTCCTTATAAGGCTGGGAAATGGGAATACACATGACTAAGCAAATCAATGTCCTGAAGAGCTTTAAGTATGTACTATGGGGCTACCCAAAACTGGGGTATTTTTCTGAGCTGAAGGCTAGAAGACAAGTTTGAAAGGAATATTTAAGCTTTTAAGATGATTACTGGTGACTGTGCAGATTTATAAAAGTATCTAATGGAGCTAGGTACCTTATTTCCCCTGACATTCAGAGTTTTTTAGGCACTTTTCTCCATATGAGATGCCACAATTTAATTTACCCTTTAGCTATAATTTTTTCAGAATACCAAATAAAACACTTTATTCTAGTAATTCTTCTAATTAAATGTTGTTGACTGAAATATGTTGCACACATCAAGTTTTTTAAAAAAATAAGTGCATGATATTTTATCTGTCTTTGCCATTTTCATCCTTAAGTAGAAAGAAATAGAAAACATTTTTATATTCCTGGGGTAAAAATCCTACATAGCTTGTTCTCTCCAAAATGGCCTGTGAAAACTAGAAGCAACATGTATACTTGTACATTTTTGCAAAGTAATAAAAGACTTTGCTCCTCAGTGAACTGCCTGTTACAGTCAGCTAACTATAAATTGATCAGCATCTTATTCGTTCATGCTATAGACTTTTCCCACAACCTCTGGGAAATGTGTCTTCTTCCCTAACCCCCTAACAAATAAAAAAGATTTCTACCAGGCGGCTGTAAAATGGTTATGTTTGCTTAAAACCTTGCTATCCTTGAGAACACAGAAAACACAGGAATTGCCATAACTGATCAGCTCCATGATCCATCTCAGCCACTATCTCACCTTCAGTGCTTGCCAGTACCTGAAGGGAGTGTAATGAAGCTGTTTTTAAAAGGGTGCTTGTTATCACTGTGCAGTGTGCCCAACATGCCATTTCGAAGAACGCGAACAGGCTCTTCATCTTATTCAAATTACAGACAGGAGGAGATACAGTCATTATTTAGAACCTGTAGAATTTCATGAGTTCAGAAACAAAATGTTTGAATTGGCACAAAATGCGACTGAATGAGAGAGTGCAAATCATTGCTGCACTGAGATCAATTGAATTACAGTGATCAGAGAATCTGCTTCAAATCACTAAACTTGGAAGCTTCTTTTTCTTTGTTAGTTATTAGACATAGACAGCCATCTAATAAACTAATAATATATTAGGGTAAGTTCTTAAGTAGGTTGTCAACTATGATTTACTATTATTCTCAGGAAGATCATAAAAATATTTTCAAAGCAGACAGAAACTTGTAGGGAGGCATTCACATTAGGAGGTTGCAGCAATATCTTGACTTCTTTTTTTTAAAAAAAAAATCAAAAATATATTTCTATGCTTTTTACTGAAGTTCTGTTTTGCAATACAAATAAGGTACCTGTTAGGGACACATTCAGATTTCATGGATGGCTTGACTGTGAAGATTAAACTGTTACTTTGTGACAATATTAAAAACCAAAACAATAAAAATCCCCTCAAAACCCCCAAAAAACCCAAACAAAAAACAAACAAACAACAGCCCCCCCCCCAAAAAAAAAAACCCCAAAACCCCAAAACAAACCACCAAAAGAAACAAGTTAAAAAATGCACATATTTAAAAGCCTTTTATATTCTGACATGTGGCATGAATTTAAGCTTTCAGAATGGCAAAATTTGCCCTCATCATGTATTTCTTGAGTCATAGAAGAAAATAGTAAATAATACAAAGATTGTTTAAATAATGACAAGAGCCCCAAAATTTTGCTAAGTCTCACTTGAGTCTTCCCAAAAGCTGCAACTTGCATGGATAAACTAGGCAAAAGCAACACTGGAAGTAGAAACTCTGTCTCTTTCCTGCTCTCGGGTCTCAGTCTCCATGAAAAGGTAAACAAAGATGAGATATATGAAGAGAAGAGCTGGAACATCCTCCTGCCCATCTCTAGTTGTTGAATGATCTCAACACCCTTGACAGAGATGAAATATAGACAGAGAACAATTGCTTCTATCAGGATGAGAAGATATCAATGGAGCTCAAAGCTACGCACTTAATGGTTTTGAGTAAAATACCAAACAATAAAAACCCCTCAAAAATAAAACTAGTTATTCAAGTTTCTGAAAGCTGGTGAAGACATTTTCAGAAGGGATGCTACAATGGCCAGTGACGGTTTCCATGTGTGAATTACCAATAGCAACTGGGAATTATGGGCCCAGGATGGTTTGTCACGGCTGTTCTGGCTGCTGCACCCCAAGTCCTTGGGTGGCTACTGGCACTGCTGCTGCACACTCAAAGTTCACAGGCATCCTGCAATTGAATCTTAAATGCTGATCTCTGTTGTCCATGAACTCCTGGCTGATATTTTGTATTGGCTTCTAAGAGTTTAAACTTACAATTCACGATGAATTTGAACCATTTTATTACTTCTGCTTTCAAGGTCACATGAATGGTGAACCTTTACTTCTCTATTGGTAACACCTCTAGCTTCATGTCCTCAGCAAGTTCTAGCAGTCCACACCAATGTTTTTTGCCAAAGTTTTTAATGAAAATAGCAGATTAAACTGATTTAGAGAGCCTCTTTGAGGGCCTCCATTGGTAATCTGCTACAGCTGTTATGAAGCTAAATGTTATAGGGTTTTTTTTTTAGCAATTTTGTAGTTCTTTCTTGCAAGTTGTATCAGTTTGCCATATGACGCTATGGTAAATGGTTTTATCAAGACTAAATACACTGAACTTAGGGCTTTGTATTTTCTAGAAAATATCTAACTGAAGACTGGTTTTACACAGAACAGGATCAGGACAGAACAGTTGCACAGTTAGGGTCTGTTACTTTTTATATTTTTTTTTTTTTTCATCAAACCAGGTTCTTCTTTCTTTTTCTCTGCCTTATGGCCTCTACAAAAAATTTGATAATAAATCATTTTAATTTTAAAACTCAAAAATTATTGTCGTAAGACTATTGCTGGCAGAAATTACACATTTACCTATAAATTAACCTGCCAAATGTCACTGTAGAATATTGCAGTGTCACTGAGCAACAGAAAAAAATGTATTCTTACAAACAGGAAAGGAGATATTTCTGTTTTGCTAACTGGAAACTGAGGCATAAAGCTGCCAAAAGCAATTTTAATTGAATATAGAAGTTGTTCCAAATCTCTTCTAAGAGTATGGTCTTCTCAGCAAGAATAATACTAAGCGAAAAGTGAAACTGGTCAATGATGCTCACTTTTCAAGCCTTGGCTGTTGAAGATTTAGAGTGTCATACACATTAGGAGGCTTTCCAAACAAATACTCTTAAATACAGTTTGCTAAACAACTTTTTTGTACAAATTTCAAAAGGATAAACAAAAAAATTGTAAGGCTTGATGGACAATTCACAACAAATTACTTTCTTGTTTGACCTTGAGAAAAAACCTTCCTTGGAAGTCAGTTAAGACTGTTTTACAACTGTTTATTTTTTGCCATTTCTTATGAGGCTACCAACCTGAAGATATTTTGACTATTGCTAGGAACTCAAACACAACCACTACTAATTTTCCACAGATAAGAGATTTCACAAGGTAATAATTCACAGTTGTTTTCAACTGATTTCTCAAAAATCTTTAGCATTTTGAGCTCATTTAAATCACTGTGTCTGTATTCTTATTCTAGATTCTAACCTACATACATTTTTCACCCCCTTCCCTCCTTGAAGTTAGGAATTTAGGAAAACTTATTGAAACCTATAATTTGCAATTAGTGCATATAGTTTCCTGTATGCTTTTACCCAGTTGTCAGTTGCCTTCTTCATAGAACTATTCCTTATCTTAAAGTGAAATTAATTTACTCCTTCATCTATCAGTCTTAGTTTTTCCTCTTCTTATATAATTTCTTCCTGTCTTCATTTACTCAATGAAATTTCAAGTCTCTTAACTGATTTACTTTTGTCTCTGAGCATTTGAAAAAGTACTACTTAGCCTTTTCACTTGTATGCTCCATTATAATCATCTGTCATTTGGTATACCATGCTGTGGATTTTTATTTCTTTGGTTTTTTTTTATTTTTATTTCCCTACTGGTTTGTTTTAGGGGTCACTAGAAGTATCTATTTCTTAGCAGTCTTTGGGTGTATCTTTATTGCTCTAAACAACTTTACAGACTCATTAAGAGTCCTAAAGTAGTAAATTGAAATATGGGAAGTGCTCAAAACTCTTCATTAACATTTGCTAGTTTTTGTTAAATGAAAAGTAATTATGAGTTCCTTTGTGTCACACAGGTAGTCATTAGTGCTGAGTATGTTTTTGGGAAATAAGATAGCGGATCAGAGCAAAGCATTAAGTTGTCTATGTCTATTTGGATACAATAACTGTAATGGCAGCCAAGAGACTCAAATGGCTCATAGTGTAAGTAATTTCCTATTATTTTTTCCCTTCTACTTTTTGGAATACAAGATCATTAAGAGTGTATAAAGGTAACAAGACAATGCTGTGTTTCTTTCCAGTGAAGATTTTTTTTTATAAGCTGCCCTATTTCAAATAACAGAATAATATTAATATTGGTGACATTAAAACAATTTTTAAAATATGATGAACTTGTCCTTTTAGTTTTTCAGAAGATGAATGTTGTGCTGTGATCCCAGCCTTTTTGAGACTGAGGAATCCTTTGAAACCTGCCCAGGAACTCTCATGGGTCCTGGCTTTGCTTCACCTGGAAACAGGGACAGGAGAAGATGAAATATGATTGAGGCTCACTCACGAGCCTTGGTTCTGTCTACAATAGGTTGCTGTCTGCAACAGGTGCTGAAGTCAGCTTGTACTGGGTAAAACCTAATTCTGGCAGGGGGGATCACAACCCACTCACTCAAGAAACACACCAATTCAAAAGAAGAGAAAGACTGAGCATGGGACTAATTAGCACTAGAAGTGAGGGAATCATTTAACCAATGGAATAAGAGAACTGTGTAGCCAATGAGCATTAATTCCTTTGTTTTTAAAGTGTATAGACAGTAGAAAGTTTTGAATGACCTTGGGACCACCACCACAGAGAAGAGCAGGGTGAAGAAGGACCAACAGGACACCACTGGATCCAGGGATAGTGACTATCTTCTGCTTAATATGTTTCTCTCTCATGGTCTCTCTCTCTCCCTCACTCCCTGACTTTTTATTTCTGTCTCTTTACCTCACATTCATATACTGTTAAATAAAATCTGTACCGTTGTCTTAGGCATATGGTCTTGTTTGCACCTTAATTTGGGCAGAGGCAGCTCTCAACAATTGGATCATAGCAGAGTCCTGGAGCAATGTACTGCTTTTCAATAAAGGCTGTAAATTCTTTCATATCATATGTGTTATTCCACCCATTCTCAACCAACCATATAAAGCTTGCTTTGCTCTTATCTTACTCAAGAACTTTGAAGGTGTTTCATTCTTCTGATCTAGCTGTCTAATGCTTTGCTTTTTCCTCAGAGTGTAGGCATTTCAATAGAAGTGATAGATTTAGCCACAGGGAATGATGTATGCAGACAGTACATTTCTTGCAGTATTCACTGACATCTATCACCTTTCTTTCCCCTGTACACAATGTTTATTCCAGTGGGTCTTTTCCAGAGGATTTTGTCAGCTTGCAGAGCAGTTTTTATGGTGCTGCACATCCCAGTGCTCTGTATCACTTCTTACCCAGGATTTCAGTGGAAGTGAGCTTTCCATAAGTATCTCAGGGCACAGTAAAAGGCTTGAATGTAGCAAAGAGAACATCTGCCAAAATTGGATGTTTATGTCCTAAGGTCTACTGTGTATTCTTTCTTCATGCATTTTTTTAAATTGCAGAAAGTCCCCATCAGATCAGCCATGATGCAGTATGCCTGTGTTAGGTGGAATTGCATCGTTTAATATTTAAAACTTTCTTTGCCTTTTTGTATCTTTGCATTTCTGAACAGAAATCAGGCAGTAGTTGGCTTGCATTTTGACTTCAGAAAAGTGAAAAATCACAGTAAATAAACCTTTCATCATGTTTTCCAAAATACAAGCAAGAAAAGTGAATGTACACAGTGAGCATTTTACACATGCCTTCGTTTTGCAGAAATTATTTACCAGGGAGATTTCATTTGCCTAAAACATGCCACCTTTCATGACAGCTAAAAGAAAGAAACTATTTACAGGCCCTGAGATACTATCACAGTGTGATGTTCCAGCCCTTTCTGCTACCCAGCTGCCTCTCTGGAATATGAAGAACTTCTATTGCAGATACTTGTTGGTTGCAAGGAAATGTGTCTATTTCATGTGCTGTTAATGCATATAAATTAAGTTAAAAATCCACTGCTATTTTTCAGCTGTTGCAACATAGTGGGTGGAATTCTATTTGTTTGACCCATCTTCCCTGCCTGTTCCTTCTAGCTTTTCCTCAAGTTCATGCTTACTGCTGGTTCCAGGCAAGTATATTTTAAATCATTTTTAGATTGCAATTTTTTTATTTTTTTTAAATATGAATCTGGTAGCATGGAAACTACAACGGTTTTGGTGTGATAGATTAGAAATCTCTTGAGTTATAAGACCAAATAGGGAGAATTCTTTCCAGAAAAGCCTCATGAAGTTTTACTGTGTTGATGTATATGTGTTGATGATGTTGATGATGCATGACCAATTATCCACATAGCTGGATACAGACTGCTGACAGTCACTAGAAAAGTAAAACTGTGACTTTCCCTTTTGAAATAAGAGAGGGTTTTTTTCCCCCTTTTGCTTCCCTAAGTTTTCTCAACTTCTTCATTTTTCAGCATTAGAATTTAGCCTGGTCCAAGTTTGAGTGTCAGTAAGCTTAGTAAGCAATTTGTTTGAAGTGTTAGGAATCTTAAATACAATTCTAGATGTTCTAAATTAAGAAATGTGGGATTTTTCTGAATAGATGAAATTTCTCTTTAGTCTTAAATGTACATATATAAAAATATTGAATTGGAATGAAACAATTTATTTTTTACTTTAAAAATATTTATATGGAAAGAAATTTTGAGTGTTTTACATAAGAAGCAAAGTGAAATGTTTTATGTGGGGGTCCTTAAGCAATGGTTCTGTATTTATTGCCTCGTACTTCATGTATTATATAGTCTCCTCTGGAGCTACAAGTGTATGTTGACTGCCTGGGAAGCAAAGCAAAATAAAAATATGTCTTCTTCAGCCAAGCAGCTTGTTAAGTTAAGGTAAAAGAGACAATTAAAAATCAGGGAATTCCATGCCTTCCTGGTTGGGAATTGGGGTATCCCAGCTGCTTGGTTCCACCCCACAAGGACCAATATGTCTTCCCTGCCTGCTCCCTGCCAGTGGTCCTGGTAGAGACATGTCATCCCTGAAAAGTGTCTCTGGCAGAGAAGGCACATCCATTAAAAAGCTTTGGACCATGCCCAGTTGGAAAATGTTTGTCATCTTTTAACAGCCTTAAACCCAAAGCCATAGTTTCTTCAAGGGCTTACATCATGGCAGGTTTCAAGCAACTAGTCAGGAAAGGAAGGGGAAAAACCCTCACTGAAAGCTTTCATATATGAACAAGAGGAAGTTACTGTGACATTTTAGAATAAGCACAGATATCAGTGAAAAGAACAAAATGTCCAGCACTGAACTTTGACATTGGTTTAGTCTGAGTCTGGAACTCCCTTAGTTAATAGAGATGTATTTTTCAATGGGCTTACAGCAGTGTGAGACAGGAATATCTTTTTCAGTCTCAGATCCGTGCCCTGTAAAATGCAAATTATACATTCACACCTACTTCAGAGTAGTCCTGTCAGGAGTAATTAGTTAATGTGTGTGAAATTCTTTAAGGTTGTGGAAAAAAATTGCAGTGCATTACACTCTGTTACATATGAAATGCAAAACCTGAGTGTGAAATGCGTCTTGTTAGTGCAGGGCTCTGCATGCTATCTCAGAAGATTAAGCTGGTTTCGTGCTGGCATTTTGGCATAAATAGTCACAAAGTTACTTCAGTTTTGTTGGTTTGGGGTTTTTAAATAATTTAAATCATAGCAGTTCTGCTCTGTAAATTACTATTTGGTGTGTACTGATTGTGAAATACTTGCCAGAGGTTTCAGCACACTCTTGGACCGTAGCTGTCTCCAGGATTATTTCTATTGCCTCTCAGATGGCAGTCAGACACTTACACCTAGGCAACTGTATTGAGACCTGTTTGTCTGTAACCCTTCCCTCTCACCTTTTTGGATGATTTAGGCAAGTACATACTCTTTCATCTGAAGGAAAATAGAGGTAAAAATTTCAGAGTAAACTAATGCATCTTCCAGTAGACCTGTACAAAATTTTGGTCTCATTATGGTCATAAGATCATGAAGTAATTAAGGCTGGAGATCAATGGGAGTCATGTCCTTTGGTACTGGATAATGCAGAGAAAAGCAGGCATTTTTGGCAGGGCACAATGTTTTACTGCAATGGCTTACAATCAGGGCTCTCAGGTCAGTAGCACAGATTTAGGCCATTAGAATTTACAGGGAAACCTGGGGCATGAAGTTATCCTCTTGCAGATCTGGCATTAGAAAAGGATGAGAAATGTACTTTTGCTGCTAAATTACCAAGCTGTTGCCTGACTGCATTTCAGTTCCTGCTTCTGGCAGAGATTTCCATTCCAATTGCTCCCTTCTGCCCTGCTTGCTGGCAACTTCCACCAGTGCCTGTTTATTATTCTCCCCTTGCTTCTTTCCATATTCACCCTTTTTTCTTGCCTTCCTTACCTGAGAATGGCAAACTTTTCACTCATTTTCTTCTAAACTAGCTGAGAAACCACTACTAGGAATAATTTTGCTTCCAGTGCTCCTGAGGGCCACTTTGAATGAGAAGCATGAAAAAAGTAACCGTCCTCTTAATCTTCAGCAAACTCCTCTCCCAAGTCTGTGTATATGGAGCCACTGTGCAGGGGTCAAGTAGGGCTCAGTGCAGGCAGGACTGGTGAAAACAGCAGTAGCATCTTGTCACATGTTTCAACTCTTTGTATAATAAATTGCTGTGGTTTAGGAATTAGGAATGATATTCCCCAATCTAGTGTTCCCACTGAAACCCTCTGGACCCCATGCTGCTCCCACACTTCCCCACCTCCCCCTGAGGCTGGAAGGAGAGGAGAATTGGAGGCACAAAAGGGTAAAGATCATGGGTGGAGACAAGAACAATTTACTGGAAACAACAATGAAGTAATAAAAACGAACAGTAACAACAATACTAATGATAGGGTTCAAGACAGACAAATTACTCACATGTGATTTCTCCCCACGTGTAACACAGCACCATCCAACTGCACACCCTGGCAAACTGGGAAATTCGTGAGCCCCCTGCACATGGAGTGAGGTGGCATTGAATAACCCCCTGGGACCTGGGCAAGCCTTTCCTGGCTGCTGCAAAAGTTAACCCTCTCCTGGCCAGAACTAGGACATAAACACACTCTGAACAATAGCTTTTGTTGCCATATCTATCTGTGGGGAGCGGCATGGGTATTGACAAACTTCAAGTTAAAATTTTATTTCCTTCTAAAACTGCATGCTACACTGCAATTCAGAGCTGCTTTCTGGAGATGAAAGCAGAGTACTCCCAACTACATGTATGGAGTAATCTCAAGGGTACTCCCCTGCCCTGTGTTTAAGGTTTTGAGGACAAATTTCCAATTCTTTCCTGCCACTGGAGGTCTGACAGTATGTTTGCAGCATGACTTTGTCAGTTTTACTGACAATTTTTCTTTTGCTAAAGAAAGTTGCTTTATTCACAGTTTATTTATTTTTCTTTTAAAACCTAACAAAATAAGGTTTTGTCTCAATTTCTCTCACTACTAATCCATACTGCAAGAATTTGTTAGGTCAGATTTTCTAGTGACATTTTCACGAGTCTGTGAGGTAATTGATGCAACTTCTAGCATAATAAAGTAGCTAAAAGAGTAGTCAGTTTTTCAGCTGAAGCTGCAAAATTCATTAGGGCCATTGTACATCCCTGCTGTTGATAGAAATGCAGAGACAATATATGACAACTAATAAAAAAGAGAATCCTCATTTGTTTCTCATATCAAGAAGAGGAAAGCTGAGATTTGGGATATTAGAACACTTGCTGTAGGAGAAAATGCTCTGAGGGTCAGGCAGGAGGAACCAAAGAATAGATCCCAGTGAGCTCCATGACTGTTAATTCTCTCTTATCCACCAATAGGACATTTTTCAGCCAGAAAGCTTATGCTTCAGGGAATTTTAAAGCCTTGTGATTTTGTGAACATTTGAAACCGGATTACATCTGCAGCTTCTAAACCAATAAGACCTCTGAATGTGTTCTCTATCAACAACTTGGCTGCCTTGGTTGCAGAGAGCATGCTGTTTGCAGAAGCTGGAGGCTACCCTCTGACTTGAAAGGTTTTCTAGGCATCTGTGACAAACAGTAGAGTGACTCATTTTATTTTCTTATATTTTTTTATATGGTAAGTGCCAAGGACAAACATAATCCAGCCAACCATGTTTGCATTACTCTGAGAATATAGTTGCTGTCAATTGGTTTCCTCCATAGGGCTTTACCTCCAATAGAAAAACAGTCCTGCCATGTTGCTTGGGCAGATGTTACTATCAAAAGCATAAATAGGCTGCTTTCATAAACAGTTTGATCTTTTGTCAACAATAGAGAAATGTGTCCTGAAACATGCTTTAAAGAAAATGCCAGTATCTCTAACTGTAGTTTTCTTGCAGATTGGAATAAGAAGGGAGCCTCTTGTGTGCATTCTCTTTGATTATATTGATCGAAAAAGCTCCTCAGTAAGCCTGCCTGAATGAAACTGGGAGACTGCCAAGACTTCTGGCTGAACAGTTTTAAGTTGTGTGCCTCTTGGAAGCAGTGCTGGAATCAGAAGTCCTGCTGTGATGGTCACAGTCTACCAGGTCGCTTCTCTCAGTTGCGTGCTAATCAACTCAACCTGAAATGCTGAGGGTGTTAATATAATCTGTATTACTCAGTAGGTCTGAAATGCAAACATCTGATTCATGTCACAGAAGAGATTCACCATCCAGGAAAAATAAGACTCAAAAGAAAGACTGAGATATCAGTCCACTACTTTTATTTTAAACCACTAGCTCTTATAGTGGAGGCAAATTAATCCAGCTTTCACCTTACTTTGCCATGCTTCCTGTGTCCTCTTGCTAATTTTCAAATTTTCTTTCCCTAACAACTCTCATTCTACCTACATAAAGACTTAGAGTGAATCTAGGGAGCAGAGTTTAAGTGAAGTGACTGTCAGCTTCAAAGGGAAAAAATATTTTGTGCTGTATCTGTTGTCAACAATGACAATTTAGTTTTCTTTTCCTTTCGCTTTTCTTCTTACAGTTTAAGAATAATTAAAGTTTCCAACTTTTTAATAAAAGATTTTCAATATGGAATTGATATGCCAATCATGTTTCATCTTTGAATAAATTTTTAGGACAGGGTTTATACTGAAAGTGCTGATGTAACATGAGCCACCCCAATGTGAACAATGTGACTATAATCTCCGCCTGAACTAACAATGAGATTGAACATTTGGTCATATGGGGTTATTTTAGCTGCCCAAAACTCCAACCAGATAAAACTTGAGTCTGCAAGTGTGTGGGAAAGACATTTAGTAGAGCCAGGCAGGGCTCCAGTTCTGGGAAAAATAAACATACATATATACTGTGTATATGGGTATGAGCTCACGATAAAATAAGTTTCCCAGTAATCCAGAGGAATAAATTAGGCTCATGCACAGGATGATGTGTTTTGAACTTTCTTTGTCATCTTACTGGCACATCATAAGAGTAATGAAGCCAATTTCATTGTCATGCTGTAAAGCAGGTAGAAGTGAGACTGGAATCAAGTTCTGGCTTATCAGCTGATGTTTATACAAAATGAGCAAATAACCAAGGTCAGACTTCTACACTGGACTTTGCTTGATGTTGATAGAGTTAGAAGTAAGCGAACTTTGCTGCCACAGAGCAAAATCAAGGTGATTAACAGCATGAAAAATAAGGAGAGAAGATTTAGAGGACAGTGGGAAAGTCAAGAACACTTTCTAATGACAAAATGTATAAAATTAATTTTGCAGTCTTATCCTGACACGTTGTCAGTAAGTTTGAGTGTGGTAGAGAACAGATATGACAGAGAATGATTGAGTTATTTCTCATAGTGTTTGGGGCAAATTCTGTTATTTCAACAAGATGAAAAGGACTAGGATAATTCTGAAGAATGATGTAGCCTCCATGGCTCAGCACGGGGGGAGCTTCAGGAGAGCTGAGGAGTCTATTTTTTGCAGTTGTTTGGGCCAACTGGCTGCTTTTGGGTACAAATAGCTTCCCAAATGGAGTGGTAAAAGTGTGATTTGTGGACTGTTTATCAACTCTACCATCTTCAATCTAATGTATCAATATCCTCCATGAAAAAGTAATTCGGCAAGTGGAATACTCCATCCATTCATTGTCTCTCTGAGATGCTAAATTTATGGAAGTGTTTTGTTTCTCTGAAAGCTGCCCTTTTCAAAGACACTAACAGCAGTTCAGATGAGTTTTCATTTTTCAAGTGAATTCAATATTTCTTCTTAATCTGGATTAGAGAGAATATCCAGTATTTGAAAATCTATAGTCTGAAGTTGATTAAGGCTCACGGTTAATGCACACTCTTCATGCCTGGTGAAAGGGTAGACTGGCACCAGCTGGTTGCACTCCACTATCCTCTTTAACCATATCCAAGCTATAGGAGTTACATATGATTTATGCAAAAAGTGCTTTAAGGTTATTTTCAGATTTTGAAAAAATTATGAAGTTGTCTTCTTTGGTTCCTGTCATTTTTTAACTACTGGAAGCATATGAATATTAGTCTCAACAAAGGCTTTCACAAAACTAGGCTTGTAATAGTTTGGGAGCAGGCAGTGTCACAGAGTGAATTGAAGTATGTCAAATCTAGGCTGTGTTCCTTTTTTACAGCTGTTGATTCTTTGAATCCTCTTTGGCAGCTCACTCTCATTTCGTTTTCACTTCTTTGAAGTATCATGCTTCTGCAGCAGTCTCATACCTGCCTGTGGAAGGGAAGTTGGAGAATGAGGAAGAACACATAGTTCTGCAGTGGAATACTTGGAAACTTGGTGTGGTATGGACATCTTACTCATGGCTATTTCTGTGAGTATTTTATGGGACTGCCTGCAGTTTTATCGCCAACATCCTTCTATACTATAAATATGAATGTATTTTATAATACCTTTTTTTTCCACAAACTTGCCCTGGTATTGACCCCTCTGAAAACTGTTCTCACAGGATGGTTTCCCTTCACAGAAATTAAGTTATTAGCTCTTTTTTTGGAATTACCAGATTTTCCATGGATCTGCAAAGATTTGTGGATTCATTTGCATTTAGACAGCCCTCTCCTGTAGTTTAAAGGTAGTTTCAGAGAAGAGTTGCTATTGTTGTTGATTATATTCTGTTGAGAATTTTTTTTTTTTTATTTTAAAGAATAAAATGTTCATAGGTTAAGGGTCTTTTCTTCCTGAACTCTTAAAGTGATAGTAGGAAAAAAAAGCCAGTTGGGCTAAGGTGTGGAACTAAAACCAAAACCAAAGAGAAAACAATAACAACAACAGCAATAAGAATAACAATAATAGAGAGAGGTAATGTTATGAGTGACATATAAATCGATAATTTTCTCTCCGAATTTACAGAAGGAGAGTTAAATACTGTCTAAAGATTTTGAGCAACATTTTAGGAAATAATTTGTGTAAACTTAGGAGTTACATTTTTGCCTCTTAAGGCTCTGTTGACCATTTTATTACAAGTACTTTGATAGTTTTAAAATGTGAGGAAATTATACCCTTTGACAGTAACACCTTTAAAAAGGTATTAAAAAATGATAGCTTTAAGATGGTATATTGTGATTCTGCTTCATATTAATTTAAAGATTTTTTAGCACAGTTTTATGATTCAGCATTTTTATTTATAAGTAATTCAGGATTGAAAAATAAATTTAATTGAAGTAGCTTTGTACAAATAAGAATAAAAAATCAGCAAAAGACAAGGGCTAGTTGATAGGTTTTCCTTTATCTGAGTCTAATAATAGATCCTTCATTATCTTTACTTAGGCTGAGGAGACAAAATACACATTAACTTCTCTGTTCTAGAGAAAATGAGGTGCAGATAAAATTTGTTTAGACGGGGGTTCAGGTAAAATCTCTGTTCTCTTCTATTCCCCAATTCAATATCAATACAAGTTGTATCTGAACACCTCTGTTCAGTGTCTATGTCAGTGGCTGATAGAATAATTTTCCAGTTACAAGTTTAAAGCAAAACTACGGAATTGTATTATCCAGAAGCTGGAAACCATATATACTGTATTTTATTCTAGAGGAAAGTTGTGCTGTTTGCCTTTTTAAAGTCTTTGTATTTAATTAATTTGCTTCTAATCTCCTAATTTTCAAACTATTTTATTAAACAAACTCTCCACCTCCTTTCTGAACGATGTGCTACCTGATGGGTGTCCTGTATCGTGTTTTTATTTATAAGATGCGGAGAAGAATGCTTCTATTTTACCTTTCATATTTGTGAATCCATTTGCAAATGGATTTGCTAGACTGATTCTTTTCTACCTGACTTCTATTGGCTGATTTCTATTTCACCTAAATGGCTATTAAATCAGGTTTATCATTCTGCTTTTCAATTATCTCCTCAAATATGCTGAGGTGAGTTTTGTTTGGTGGGGTTTTTATTTTTTTTTTTGGCTTTTTATGGTAATTAACAATGATCAGTGGCCTTCATTTTGTTCAGATTCATTTTTAGTGTCTTTCTCTGTTATTCATAATAGAGTTCCACTATCAATATTCTTCATTTATATTCAGTAAGACCGAGAGTGCATTGCCTTTGGTGCCCTCTTTTTATAGTGGATGATGTTTCTTTCCAATCTAGCCTTTGAACAGCTCTTTTGGGTGAACTTCTAAACAATTCTACAGATACCTTTTTCTCTTTTTTCCCTTTCAGTTGGAAAAAGGTTTTTATTTGGTGAGAGATAGTCTGATTTTCATGTTTGATCTAGTAAGGAGGCATTGCAGGTCAACACTGGTCAGTTATATCAAGGGAGTTAGTTACTGTCAAGCGAGTTAGTTACTTCTTTTTGCAACATGCTTACTGGAAAACCTTTTTTTTTTTGGTGGCTTTACACTCTGTTTTGAAGTACAGCTTATGCAAAATTCATTCTGTACTCTAGGTTGTTTTTGGTTTTTTTAAGATGTATTTATTCTGATTACTTCTTTTTTTTAAAAATAGCTGCAGAACTGATAGTTTGCTCTGTATTTTAAAATGAATTTTGATTGTTTTTTTTTTTTCCTAAAGAAAGATTTTTATATTTCTGACCAGATTTTAACTTTTCATGTAGCTCAATTGCTGCAACTAACACAGAAAGAAATTTTAAAGCACAACTGCAACATTATTTTTCTCCAACATGGGCTCAGGCACTCCCTCAGAGTTCCCTGGGCAGTGTCTTATCACTGTGATTATGATTTGCAGCTCCACAGACTTAGGAAAGATGCAAACAGGTCCTCCATCAGGGTTGCTTTCAGTCATCTTCTAGAACAGCATAGTAGCTGTTTATAGTGCTAATGAGTCACCCTTCTGGCTGTTGGTTACTCAGCACTCAGGCAACACACAAATCATGAGCAAAAGTAATCAGTAAATAAACATAAGATGAAAAGAAGTGACTGTAAACATTTTGATTAAAAGGTCAAGTGCAAAACAGATATGGTGACATGCAGAAAATATTTTTTCTAAAATAAACAACTAAAATAGATTATATAGCCTTTATTATAATGTTAAAGTAGCTTGAGCTAATTATGATGAATGAGGCTAAATGTGGCAAGTCTCCTGACTAAAGATAGTAACACAATTTTGTTGTGACAACACCCAACATCATGTTTGCCAGAGCTATTAATCATCACAAAGATGTAGTATACCCTGTTCTTGATGGGTTTAGGAGTTTATAGATATGTAATATAATATAATTAATATAATATAACATGATATAAAATATAATGTAATAAGCACATATAAAGCTGTGTCTGTATCTACATATATGCAACTTTAATGTCACTGCAGTGCAATCTCTTTTAGACTAAATGTTTTCTACAGGGGTTAAATTGTCGTGTCTTTAAACTGGGTGTGGGATATGGACGAGGTGAGTTAAATTGAATTAAATTTAACTTTACATCCAACCTACAAACCAAAGTAGTGACTCATCACAGAAATATGTCATGGTAACCACTTACTTATAAAGGTGTATATGTGATCATGCAATCTGTAGGGGTCCTGGGTGATCTAAGTGGGACATAGAAGTTGTTCAAATGTATATCCTCCAGTTATTTTGCCATTTGCAACTCCAGGGAATTTTACTTAGTATTGTAAAGAAAGGTAGGTTAAACATAAGCCTTGGAAAGTAATTCTGTTGTATGTTAGGGCCTTTACAGCACATCTCCAAAGTACTTAATACACTCAAGGAAGACAGATAAAAAACAATAACGAAGGAAAAGCATTTGAGAGTTGAATAATGAACACTGAAAAGGCTTGTATTGATTTGATAGCAGGTTTAAATTTTAGGTAGTTGATAAAGTGAACACTAAAGCAAAATTCATTAATCAGAAATATGGAAGAGCAGTATTTAAGCCGAAAATGTGATGACCTGACTGCTGTGGTTCTGAGCGTGCTGAGATACGTAAACCTGCATGGGAATTTCTGAAAACTTAGGTACAACACAGCATAGTACCTCTGCTGTGAATGTTAAGGTAGCACAATAACAGAGCCTCCCAGTGATAAAAGAGCAAAATCCATGTGTGAACATACATAATATCTGTTTATATTTGTGACAATTTAAAGGCTTCTCTATATAGCCACTTTTTAGAATATTAACAAAGAAATGAAATTAAATATTTTTGCTTTCAAAATAGACATTACTTTATCTGCATAAAGTACTTTACTGGATCTTTGCACTTGTGTTGTCAAGCATAATTGCATTTCACATTACATTTATTTAAGGTATCTGTTAGGTTATGTGATAAAAGCTCTTCTACACACCCACAAAGGAGCTCAGAAAGACAATGGCAGGAAGGGGGAGACCTGGTGGCTGCTCCCATGTTATGGGTTGCAGGAAAAAAGTAGTTTTGGATTGCACAGAACTTATTTGGGGATGTTTAGGGGAGAAACCTTTGGGAGGGACTTAGGTTATTTAGGGAGGAACAGGCTAGGGAAAATGAAGGGATAAAGGAATGAAAAGTCTGATTAATAGTGGGCTGGTCAGTATGCTGATCAGTCCGTTTTCAGGTGAGCATTTTGAGTGTCTGTGGTCTATGTGTCCACCCACTTGCACACACACACATACACATACACATACATACACATACACACGCTATACGTGTGCTTTCCGTGTGTGTGTGCCTGCTGGAAACAAGCCCTTAGCCTTGCTTTGTGGACCAGGGGTCATGGAGCAACAGTAGCTTCTTTGCTCTAGGACTGTTGGATCCAGCATGATATGTCTTTTCCAAACAGCATTAACCTTCAAAACTGTCATCAACTACCTTTAAAAGTCGTCCTTATGAAAAATATATCACAAAATTACGAAATCAGAGATTGATACCTCACATAGAATATCCAAAAATGCATTTTTATAATTCCACTATCAACTTGCATGATTTAACATAATCAAACATAACTCGACAAAATGCATATTTTTTTATTTATTCTTTATAATTTAAGTCCGCTTTGCTTAATTTCCTGGTTGAAATTTCAAAACAAGTCATATTTCTTCAGGATTCTGTTTATTTGTGCAGAATCCTGAAGCTGAAATATATTACTATTTTAAGCTCTGCTTTTGACCCTAACAGTCTTTGTTTCAGTGCAGGAAGGATTAAAATTGGTAACCCCTGAACACAAGAAATTGCATTTCATTTTGAAAAGCTCCTGAGTTGTTGGCCCATGTTCTACACAGCACTTCAATACTAAATGTAGCTGGGCTCTTAGAGAGACTTTGAAAATCACCTACACGTCACTTACAAATTTAAAAGGGAGATATGAAAGCACTGTATTCCTGAATTTTTTTAATGTAACTGTTCTGTCCATAGATACCTTTGAAAACCTGGATCAGAGGCATTTTTCAGCTTTTTACTCATATTGCCTAGTGAAATGTTTTATCTATGTCTCTCCATGAAATAATGGTGTAGATGGGAGTGCAGGTATTACAAACATAGTATTAGACCCAAAAGGAGCAAATCTACTTTTTTTTCTTTTTTTTTCTTTTTTTTTTTTTTCCTTTTTAGCTTATTTTATTCTTTTCCTTCTCATGGGTTATTTTTGGCCTCCAAATCATTATATTTGCTATTGGAGCTTCATGGAAAATGTATTTGCTAGGGTCAAGGCCCCTGTTGTAACCTCCAGGCACCTCCACTACAGCTTTTACTTGGCTTCTCAAACAGCTTTGGTGTGCTGTGCTACTGTAACTGTATGCAGTTCTCATCGCTGCTGCTTTTCACCCTCCCCTGGGGTTCTCTCAGGTTTCCCAGTGCAATATACATCAAACAGTGGCTTCACTCTTTCAAACATTGTGGGTTGGGTTTTTTTCTGGTTCAGAAATAAATCTGGTATGATCAAAATACACACACTTTCATATTATTAAAACAACTCGGGAAGCCTTGGGTTTGGCTCATGAATTGTCTTGCGGTGACCTGGTCCACTTTGAGCAGTGCAATTTCACTCAGAAACCATGCTAATACAGTTTGAGGAAGTTAAGGGAAACATTTGATCTTTCTCTGTTGTTTACTTACAAGCATTTTGTTATGTTTTCCACCATTTCTGGGCTTATAAATCAGCTTCTGTGCTCTTGCAGCTCCTGGGAAGGGATGCTTTCCCAGTCTATGTCCTATTGTTGCAGCTGGAGTATTTGTGGCCTTCAACTAAATGTCTCTTCAGAGATATCTCTTTTAAATATTTTAGATATTTTCTGTCCTGATAGTTTTGTTTTGTTATTATTTTTCATCATTTTTTCTCTTCTCTAAGACTCTCTCTTTCTGTGAAATTCTAGGCAGACAGTCCAGCAGACTCATGAAAGTCTCGGGGTAAGGAACTGTCTCCCCAAGTTTCCTCTATATTCCCCAAATCCTTCTCTTTCATGGAAGTGGGATGCAGGCACATCTAACTTCAGGTTTAAACTCTTACACTGATGGAGGAAGAGATGAACACAAGCCTATTTATCTTCAGTGGGAAAAACTATGATGAGTAGTTGGTGAAAAACTTCTAATTCATACTCTGGTCTTTGAATCGTTTGAGAGATGAAGGCTGAACACAAGGTGAACAGGAAAGTATCCACAGAGACATAAGTAGGGTAGCAGATGCAAGATCAGGGTTGGTACCAGCAAGAGTAATTTACCTGGACTGATACAAATGATAAGAGTAGAAGTGATAAGAAATTTAGAAAAAAAATATGGGTAAATAGGGCAGGAAAAAAAGTACCCCAGAGCATTCAAAACAGAGGAGTGATGGTAAGACTTGTACAAATCTGTCAGTAAGGAAGGAGAAGGGTCAAGGTGTGCAACAATGGAAGTAGATTTTCTGAAATAGAAGGGAACATGAGAAGAAAACCAGAGGTGTAACCTGCATGAGAAGAATAAAATTAGTCACTTACACTTGAAATGCAGAGTTGTCTCTATTCTGAGATAAGAGGCCTGGCAAAGAGGGAGAGAAAACTGGGAAGTGCAGCAGAGTTCCTGGCACACATGGAACCACTCACAAGCCTTTCATAGTCAAGAAAGTAGAATGAGCTCATGTTGGTTCAAACAAGAACTGACTCTGATAGGCTGTGGCTTTGCCTGTCTAATCAAACTTTCTGTATAAAGATTTGCAGGCTCCTCACAGTAAAATGAACACAGAAGAAAAAGACACAGAGAAGAGGCCTGGGCAGGAAAGAAGGAATGCCAACCAGAAAAGAAGAGGGAGAGAGAAAAAAGATCACTAGAAAAATGCATGAAGGTCTAGCCGGTCCAGAAGCCCAGGTGTGTTCCAGGCTCTGCTGTCCATCTTTCCCAACTCTCAACACTGCCCTAAGTCCCTGGCAAGGGCTGGCAAGGGATGATGCTGAGCAGAGCTTGGCAAGAGCTCCATGGCAGCTCCCCAGGGGCTCTCCCCTGAGCCCTGCTGTCATCACAGGGGCACTGGGCATCCATCCCCCATGGGGATAAAGGCCCCAGAACCAGCCCATCGCCACTGCCAGCAAGAGCTCTCTCTTTACTGGGCCACAAACAAGTCCTTGTCAGCTGCGTTCCCCAGAGGGAGGGGAACCAAACCACGCCAATCCTGCCTTTGTAGTTACATTTTCTGACTTCTGACTCTATTGTTGTAGGTGCTGATTTCCTTTCACCAGCTGAACCCCTGGGACTCCTGGGCGTGTCCCCACCACCCTTGCAGCTGATGTTTCCAATAAAATTATCTTTTCTTCTCATTATGTCTGACATATGATATTATGAACTGGTGAGATGCTATTTGGTGATGAATTCTATGGGAGGAGTTTGGCACAAGGGCTGAGCCCAGGTGCTTTAGAATTCAGACCAAAGCATAGAATCACACAAAATGGCTGAGGCTGGGAGGGATCTGGGGAGGTCCCCTGGTCCAACTCCCGTGCTTGCGCAGGCTCAAGCCTAAAACAAGTTGTCCAGAACTGTGTGCCCTTGGCTTTTGAATATGTCCATGAATGAAGATTCCAAAATTTCTTGAGAAATTGCAGAGATTAATCTTCCATTTGGTTCCGTCATCAACTGTGTGATTGCACTTTGGTGTGGAGATGCAAAACTAAGGTGGAAGGGTGGTGCCATCTATCATTGTGAACATGGGCTGTAGCAGAGATGATGCCTTTGTTGATTCCCCACCTCTGTAACAAGAAGTCCATACTGAATTGTGAAATTGGCTGCAGGTTCAACTTGTGTGAGTTATGGTGCCATATCCCACAGCAGGGCAGGAGAAGTTCCCAGACTTGCACACGCCACATTGGGAATGCCCTCTGGCCTTCGTACAGAGCCTTGACAAGGAGTGGATGGGGGCATTTCCATGTCCTCCATGCCCTGGTCCCCTTTTGGTGCCCAGAAGGGAAAGGTAAAAGCTGCTGTTCTGGCAGGTCTGAGGGAGCCAGGGCTCAGGCAACAGCTCTCCTGCCCCCATCATGAGGCTTCATCCTGCCTCTGAGTCCTTTCCCACAGGGCAGGGCTGTGCAGGCACGTGGGTCTGCCCACAGGCTCTGGGCAGCAGGGCCTGATGCTGGTTCTCCTCTCTTTCTGCAGCTGCCAGGCACTGAAGAAACTGTGGGTGGGCACACTAGAGGACTAAGCTGGGGGCATGGTCCAGGAGCAGCCAGACAGGGACACACAGCTCCTCATCTGGGGAGAGGTGCCCTGTGGCTGCAGGTCCAGATCATGGGCAGAGATGTTTTCCAAGAGAGGAGAGGTAGCTTAGGGCTCATGAAGTTCTTTTGCTGTCCCTTGCCACTGCACAGGACAAAGGGAGGTTGAATGACCTGTCTCTCAATCTAAAATTATATTGAATGCATAAAACATTTAAACAGAATGAGAAAAACTGACTAAACATTGTAATTAAAATATTTACTGCATATGACAGTATCTCAAAAGACAGCTAGTGATGAAATCAACAGGCTATGTTAATCCCATTTTTAATTCCTTGAACAAGAATATTTTAAGAAGACATTCAACTGTGAAATGAAATATACTTCCTATTTAGTTGCATTCCCTATTTATCAGCCATTTCACCTACCATGCCATGTACCTCATATACAGAATCAAAACTGGCATCTGCTAAATCAAATGCAAAAAACAGTGGATCAAGTACATTGCCTAGAAAATCAATATTAAATAAAACACATTCAGAACCCACAAATTGCTTGCTTTTAAATTATTTTTTGTTCAAATATAAAGCTCTTAGCATTCAAGGATAACTGTATTTGTTTACATGTGTACAGATGCTAAAATATTAACATTTATCTTTCAGTGATCTCTAGAGATAACTTAAAGCAGCTCAGTGTGGTTCTATGAGAAGTAGAAAAACTGGTTTTATTACAAGCAAATAAACTGAACGAGAGTTACTAACCTAAGGTTTATTTTTGTTTTTGATTGTTACTAACCT
>JAWWTY010000106.1:10906269-10949676 GCA_035222235.1 Margarornis squamiger
ATTACAAGCAAATAAACTGAACGAGAGTTACTAACCTAAAGTTTATTTTTGTTTTTGATTGTTACTAACCTATAGGCGTTTTGCAGAAGTTGTAAGGCATCCAGTCCAGTTTTGGAATGTATGCCAGGGATTAAGCATTCAGGGAAAGGGCAATTACCTATTAATTAAGAGTATAACTGACGCAACTTCATGCCACATGTTTAACCATGTGGCCAGATGGAGGCTGACATATTGCCTGAAACTCCGTCCCTGGCATGAGGGGGGCACAGAAGAGCCACTCCGAGAAGAAGAAACGCCCCTCCCATGTTGTAAAATGGAGTTGGACCTTAAGAAAGTTTAAAAGCGCGGTTTTTGAATCGGAAGGGGTGCTCCTAGGGATCCTGTGTGGTCTGGACACCCAACACGTGTTGTAACCAAATTTTCTTTTTGTTATATTCCTTTTGTTTCACAGACTTTTGCCGTTTTTTTTTTCTAAATTTAATAAAAGAAATTTTTCTAACAGTTCCAATATTGTCTGATATATCTATTTTAACACTTATAACTCCTAATGATAACAATATATCTTGAATAACTATACCAAGATACTTATTTGCTCAATTTTAGCTAACACAGTACTGCAGTCGTAAAACACTGAAACACTATAATTTCTTTTTTTCCTTTGGTCAATATTTGTATGGTATACACTAGGAAGATACTGCATTTTATTTGATTTTGGAGGGTATAATGCAGAGGTTTGCTTTTCAGTTCAAAATTTCAGTTAGCTCTAGAGGGCAGTTTTGAAGTGTTTGTAGCATCACTATTTCAGGTTACAATCTGTGAGGATCTTTCCTTTAAAAAAAAGCACCTAAGTGGATAAATTTAAAAAGAATGCTCACCCAGGTATCATTCCCACTGAACTCTATAAACCCTTGTGAAATTACCTTAGGGATGTAGCCACACAGTGCTGTAGTAGAAAAGCCTGAATTAGATGTGAAATCGCCTGAGACTATTAAAATATACAGTATTGTCTAACCAGGCTCTGTCATCACTGGCTGGTTAGCTTTGATGGGGAGAGCAGCACACTTCTCTTGAATCTAGGCTTCCCACGAGGTGTACAGACTGCCAGTTGCTGACTCTACAATAAATTCTTAAGCAGATTTTCCTCAGCTGTTAATTTTCATCTCAGAACTTGTGTTATGACCCACCTCAGAAGACAAGGATAACACATGCTCTTGTTAATAACGCCCTTGGGGTGGATTAGAGTGAAATGACACTGAATGATTGGTGTTTATAACTCCCTCAATATAGGGATTATTTTGGAACAATTTGGTTTCAGAGGAAAACAGGTATTTAGTAATTTTGGTGGATACCATTTATAGTAATGTAGCAATATAAAAACATGAAAATAACAATTCAGAAAATGCATAAGGAGAAGGAAGAAAAATAAAGGATAAAAGCAGAAAGATATGTACAGTCACCACCTGTTGGATCCAGTGATGAAACCTGGTAGTTGCAATTTTAATGTCTATTGGCTGAAGTGACGCTTTCAGGCCTGTCAAAGTGATGGTCTGATCCATCAGGGGTGGGATAAGTCCCCAAAACTCAGAGATTTCATGAGTTATATACACTCAGGCTCAGGTGGGAATGCCTAGTACCTCCTCTGGGGTGGTGGGTTTTACAATAGATGATGTAATACTGGAACACCAGACATGCAATGAGTCTTTGACACCTTCTAAGACCTTATAGCTGCCTATTATGTCAGAATCAATCATGGCCCATTACAGTCTATCATTTGAGATGAATAGCTCAAGCTAGGTGGGAACGATAACACTATCCCTTTTTTACTTCTAATGTTATCCTTTATCTGAATTGATATGTAATTTTGGAAAAGAAGTCAAGTACATTTCAAATAATGGGACATACTCTTGTAGCTCAGAGAAAATACTTATTCTAAGAAATATTCAAATTAAAAAAGATCCCTATCAATAAACTGTAGGAAGTTTAGGGAAAGAATTTCTACCAATATCCAGGATGTGCAGATCTTGATTGGTTTTAACAATCTAGGAATTTTACTGCTTCTGACATGCCTTTCATCTGTGTTTTTCTGACAGGCATTTGGAAGCAAGTGCTGCAAAATTAAAAGGAGAAGAAAAAACAATATTGTAAATGTCTGATCAGTTCCACATTTGCTCTTCCTTCTGAGCAGAAGGCTGAGTATGTCCATAAATTAAAACAAAGTTGACTGGATGTTTTTGCTGCTAGTTCTAAATTAACAGATGAGAAACCTGCTACAGCAGTATCTTTTCTGATAGTGTCTAATTTGAATTAATTGCCTGTCTATGAGTTCAAATCAAAAATTAAGAATCAAATTAAGCCCATAGTATTAATTAATATTGCATCTATTTAATCTGGAAATTTTTCTCCCAAGGACAACTACTATGAGGTTCTGTGCTGGCTGTGTATGTGCAAAAGCAATATTGATTCTTCTCTACCTTAACTGTTTTAAAATCTTTCAGCATCAAACTCTGCATATTGTGCTATACAGAAGAGAGCTTTATCTATTGCAATACACTTTCCATCTTTCTCAGATGTTTTTTGATGTCGTATTCTGAAATTCAGTTTCAAAGTAAGGATTTCCTGGCTTCATCATTCATATTCTCGTGTTCTAAGTAGTCACTGATTAGAGTTTCAGTTTATTTCCAGAGACTAGCTTAGGAAGGATGAATATTTTGCAAGAACAAGTTTATAGGGAGAACATATTTACACTCATCCACCCATAAGGCACTGCACGGTCACAGCTGTGCTGCATGACTTCAGTACAATGAAGTCCATGGTTCAGTTGATGACATTCATCAGCATCTCAGTGGCGTAAATCAGGGAACACACTTCACTAGTGATGAGTGTGGTTTGCTTAGTTATAGATTTGATTTAATAAATAAAGGGTCTGAATAAGTTGGTTGTGACTTTGATGCAGTGTACAGCACCCCTGATTTGGTAGGTCATTAATCTGCCAGGTTTAACTAAATAACAAATTGCAGCTTTCATCAGCTCCAGATATAAAACAAGGTGGGGTCCATACACTCTCAACCTGCAATGCTCTTTCACAGAAATTACAGCATTCAGCTGTTCTAAGCTTTTAGGTTGCGATTAATTCCATAAAGTATCCTTATTAAAAGCAGGTATTTAATGCTAGATGGGACTACTTGAGATTTGTTAGTCAGCAATTCTGTCTTTAAAAGTCATGTTTCTTCAAGCAGTATTTCTAGGAATGTCAGTAAACACATCTTGATGAAAAGGTGTTCCTAAATCTAGATGCACCTCCAGCTTTCTCAGTTTCTCTGGTTCTACTCATCTTACTAAGGCAGAATTCAGATTTGATCCGAATGATTGATTATATGTTTTGATACAAACCCACATAATCTGAGAAGTGGTTTGTTCTCTTTTAAATATAACTTAAATAGCTTTTGTTAGAGTAGTTAAATGGATACATTGCTCTTTGTTTGGCAGAACCTTTATTTCTCTGAACCCTGAGAGTTAATCTTTGTATACACAACTGAGCATGGTTGATGATATTTCTAAATATTGGTCAGTAATTCTAAAGCTTGACCAAAGTCAAGTGTAGCAGATATCTGTCCCAGTATTGTCATCAAATTTTCACAATATTGGCACGATAAAAGTATAGAATATTTGGAAGATCTGACAGGTCCCAGAGTTTTCCACTCAAAGACCATACATTCAACACTCTTCAAAAATATTATAGCCAAAATTGTTATAGCAGACCTTGCCAATTTAAATAATTTTTATTCTCTTGAAAAGTAAAAGATGTTGACAAATGAATTTTCTAAATATTGAAGAAAATTATGAGGGAGAAATGAGTCAAAAATCGTTCTTATATGATGTATATTATCTCCTAGCAGAAAAAAAAGAGAATTTTTATGTGAAAGTCATGACTGATTTGTGAGATTATGGAAATTAACAAATTTTTATAATTTTTTTATAGATTATCTTATTTTTTCATTGTAACCTAATGTGCTATTATGAATAAGTGGGGAAGATATTGAAAGAGGAGCAGTGATGCTAAATAGTGACTGTCTCTTTGCATCCAAAGAGGTCTAAGCTTTGTACAGTTAAAAATGCACTGTATGCAGAAATAAAAAAAAAATACACTAAAAGAGGTATGTACAGAGAAGAATAAATTAAAAGATGAGCAAATGGAAGATACCTACTTGCTTTATACTCTTTTTTGCTGGCTAACTTGTTTTTCTAAACTGAATTTCTTTGATATAGTTTTAAGAATGCTTTAACTTAGTGAGGGAGCAGGAGAGCATTTTATTGTCCTAGGAGAAACTGATCAAAACAGATACTGTATTGAGATCCAAGTAGAAAGCTGGAGGTGGAGGAGGGGCATGAGAAGATTTCCAGGTAAAATGGCCCAAGAAATTTAGAAATGTAAATTCAGTTAGGCAAAATGCAGCCCTGTGCTGAGAGCTAGCAGAAGCCCTAGGCACTCTTCAGGCCTGCTTAAGCCCTCTGTGAAGGCTAATTAGTTGCATAGCATGAATTTTCAATTCCAGATAAATATGCATTTTACAAATAGTCTGCACAACAAGAATTATTTATTGGACACATTTGTGAATAATTTGAAATATAAGATGAATTCAGTCATTTTTAACATCCATTTATGAACAGTTTACAAGTGGGTAGGGAATAAAGAATCAAGCTTAAGAAACATTTGTTTAAAACTCCAATTTTCCCAGCTGTTAAAAAACCCTCAAACATGATTCATGGTAAGGAAAATGAGAACTTACAGGTCCTTGGGGGGAGCACAATATCTCTAAAAGCTCCTGGGTGTGCCATGATAATCTTTTTTTATTCTTGGGGGAATCAGAGAGTGTTTTCCTCCTTGGGGAAAGGAGTGGTCTCTGTTTTGGGGATGTGTACAGAGAGAGTGGGATTTATGTGGTGTAAGAGTCCAGGGATGGGCTCCTTGTGCATTCTCTTGGGAAGGTCTGAGCCCTCAAATTAGTTCTATAAAAATGAGATGACATAAGGATATTTACTTATTTTTTTTCTTTTCCCACACCGAAGGAAGTAAACCTTTATAGCTCCCTTGTAAGTGTTATGGGATACGTCAGGATGTACACAGAGTCATGCATTCCCACACCTGCACTCTGATGAGAAGCATAAGAGCAGCATACTCCTTTTCAGGCTTAATGCAGAGAAATTGGGCAGCTCATTTTTTTATAAATCAGCCTAAAAGCACTGCTTCTACTAATTTCTCGCCATAATTAATTCATGTCTCGTTTATACTCATTTGTCCTTGTGCCAATATTCTACTGGTTGCTTAAGTAATTTTTCTCTCCTTTCATGTTTACATATACAGATATATTTATAGAGAACAGTCACATCCCTTCTTAGATATTGTTTTGAGAAGCTGAACAAGCCAAACTCTTTTAATCTGCGCTTGTAAAATAAATTACCATTTATATTGCTCAAGCACACTTGCTTACTATGAGGTTATTTTTGTTCAGGTCTGTGCTTTAATTATTTGTTAGGGGCAAACAAGAAAGAAAACACTGAAAAAAAAAGAAATCCCAGGCATATTTTTCTGTGCCAAAGCAGACCTGAGACCCACAATGTCATATGTATAAATGACAACTGAATAAACACATGAAAAAGCTGATACACTTATATTGCTGGAGTACATTTTGGGAGAGTCTTTTAATACATAATGGTACAGTAAGTATTAGAAAACATCATTTGTAAATTCGTACCAGGTAATGCCAGCCTCAGGAAAACGATTTATTTTAGAAGCTAAACTGAGTAGGTTACACTTTTTGTGTAAATTCACCAGGGAAAGTTTCTGAATTCCACAACTATAGAGACCACCTGCTCCAGATACAAAATTATCTCCTTACTGTGTGCTAAACTTACAGTGACTTGACACTGAATGAAAAGGTTGATTTCTCTTCTGGTGGATATTCCAAAACTTTAACATACATGTTTTCTCCCAGACAGGGACTTTATTGTGATAAAAATCTTAGTGTAGGCAATATTAATGAAGAAAATACCTGTTTTGGTTTGTATTTGAAACTGCTTTCTTCTGTAAGTCAGATGAAAACAAAACATTTTCTGAACTTTCTGTTAAGTTTACATTCCCTGATGGCAGAAACCTTTGTGCAGGCTGCAATGCCCCCATTGTCCTCTGGCAGCCATTTTAACCAGTGCTGTCACATCACTGGGGATGCAAGGTATCCTCTCTCAGAGATTCTGTCCTAGAAACAGTGGATTTGACTGAACCATAGCAGTAAGTGACAATCCCCAGGCAGAACACATTTTTGCTTAGTTGTGTTTTGTGCTATCCTAGTGCAGTGCAGTGTCATGCAGCTGCAGGAGCAATGGAAGAAATATGGTGGCAGTTAGGTGGGATCTTCTCTGGAGTTAAACCTTTTGCTTGACAGAATTTAGTAACAACAGTAAATCTTGAGGGGAGAGCACCAAAGCACACCCTTTTTCTTGTTGGCTTACTTCCTTCAGTGCCCTCTTCCTCAGCTGATGGCTGTGCTTCTGACGCCATAAATTATACTACTTTTCATAAACAAGAAGAAATAGGATTTTCTGGGTCCTACAATGCAGGACCCAGAAAATAGTCCAGGACCATAAATAACAGGATCACTCAGCAAGCACCTGCAGTGTGTCTGTACAAGCCAGCCCAGCTCAAGAAGTAACATGGTCATGTTTCACGGCAGTACACTTGATTTAATTGCCTTTGGAATTGATCAGGAGGTTTATAACCTTCACATAAATGCGCCTCCACACGTGGATGGCTGCACTATTTCCAAATGCATGCACAGCAGCATGCTGTCATGTGGATTTATCAGCTCAAAGCTGCAAAGGAGATATTTAGACTCAGCAGCAAACTGACAAATAAATTTCCAGTATAAAGGAATTTTTCACGAGAAACAATAAAAGCAAGTGGATGGTTAGAAACAGTCACATTTTCTTTCCCTCCTCCCAATTTCTCAAATACACAGAGTAGGTCCAATTAGAAACTCTAATATAAGTATAGGTTATGCATAATTATAGTAACACCATAGTCATTTAAATGTCATCCATGAAATGTTTTAGTATCAGGAGAATTCAATAAAGCTTAGACAACAATAATTATTCCAGTGCCTCATCTTTACCTGCCAGCTTAGAGACTTAACATGCTTTTAAATCCATGCTTTTAGGTCACTCACTTACATAATTCCTGGTGTGTGCATCTAGAAATATTTAGATCTACATATTCTGCATGAAATTCAGGTCAAGGCATAGGTTAGTAGGGAACTAAACAGCAGGAATGTTGCCAGCTCTCTTGGGACTCTCACAGTAACTGTAAGTCCACAGGGATGGTCCTGGAGCTGCAACTTCTTCTTTCCTGGGACTTGCATTAAGAAGCAGATGGCAGATATTTTCCAGGGAGAAAAATGGTTTGATCCCCAGATATTAGAACTTCATTTGGCAGCCATAATAATGATTTGGTGGAAAGGAAGCTGGAGAAAAATCATAAACTCATTTTTTCGTTCATGGCTTTGCCTGGTTCTGCTGAGGGCAGTGCTGGTGCACCTGAAGAAATAGGAATCAACAGCACCTGCTTGCTCAATGACTGAACTCAGATCCTAAGAAATACTTATCTAAGGCTTGTACTTTCAAGCTCAATTATTTGGCTGACCCAAGAATATACTATAATCAGAGTCATGTTTTGCTTTTGAATTTGAGATATCTAGGTTTTGGTTGTTTGGAAGTGCTTTTTGGCTAGCATGTTGTGATTTTTAGGTTTTCGGTTGGCTTTATTTTTTGATGGTTTTGGGGTTTTTGTTTGTTGTTTGCTCCCCCCCTGCCCCCCCTTTTTTTAATCTTATACCCTAATCTACAATGAAGCTACAATCCTTAGTGTTCCATGGGCAAACAAGGACTGATGGAACCTTCAGGAGTGATGGTTGTTACAAAAGCACACTAGCAATCTGAGGAATCTGACTCTTCTCTATCAAACATTTCACTAGAAGACTGTAGTAAAATTGAAGTACATTCTGGTTTTCTCCTTTATTTTTTGCTTGCCATCACCTATACTCTTTTTTTAATGGATGCCACTATTTCATAATGCATGCTTTACATCCTACTGCACTCATTGTACCAAAATACCATTTAACATACTTAGCAAGCAAAAACTACTGTGTGAAGTATTTACAAATGGGCAGCATACCGTCATAGCGAGCAATTCACAAACATCAATACACTGTGCATTATATTAGGTTTCAGAAAGGTCATCAGTCTAGAAGAAGCAGAGAAAGACCCTCAAATTTCCATTTCTTGACTTGGTATTAGTATCCAGTCTGTCAGACCTGGCCTTTAGAGACAGGTCTGACCTACAGCAGAGCCGGCGGTTCAACAGGTGCCTCAGCAGAGGGAGTCACTTGATAGGTGGCAGATCTGCAAGCTTCTAAAAATATTTTCTTGAGCATCACGTTGCTGTGGGATGCTGTATTTTTTTAGTCTAAGCCATCACTTTCATTCAGAAATACTGCTGGCCTGATTCCCTTTGCATAGTCATGTAACCCTACTGGCTTTGACAGTGCTGCTCTGAACACCAGCGTCAATGAATTAAAGAGCAGATATTTCTAAACAAATGTGTGAGTCACTGCTGAAAACATTTTGATGTAGGATGGGCACTGGACCAATTCACTAAGGCTGGGTTAGAATACATCAGCAAGCTCATGCTGATTCTTTCTTCAAGCATTTTAGCCAATGGAGCAATTCACCTGACAGAAACTCACTTGTCTGCCCATATTCTTACTCTGTAAATAGTCTCATTGATTTCATGGAGTAGGGTGCTGAGAATTTTTCTTGGAGTCTGCTCTGCAGTGCTTCATTTGGAGAAGAATAAATTAGCCTGCTGCTTGAGCTATTTGCCCACTTTGGGAGGTATGAGACAATCAGGCACCTCTCTGCAGACTGCCTTGCTTCAGGTGTGTAAATACCACTGCAAACTGAGTGCCCTGTATGGGAAGTAAAAAGATGACTGAAGCAGTCCTCCTCAATTGCTTCCCAGAAAGCAATGGGAAATGATACTGCTGATGTCTTTCTAACTCCTAAAATTAATGAATCTTCACAGTCTATACTGTGAGCCAACAAAACAGTCTAATTAGCAATATCAGGTTTAAAATAAAATTATTCATAATATGGGCTTTCTTGGATTTTTCCTTTGGAAGATATAATATTTCTTTGCTAGGAAGAAGTCTAAAGAGAACTTTGAAATAGTTGAAGCATCTTGTTTTGTTTTGTTTTGATTTTTGCTGATCTTCATTTCAAAAATAAACAAGCTGATTTAACCATTTTTCTTTTTCGTTGACAAGTTATGCAATGTTTTTTAAGAAATGAGTGTTTTTTAAAGGAAGCACTGACAAGCTGTCTCACTGCTAGGTACTGACTGAATATGAAAACAGTTATTTTAAATGCTTGTTCTACAAGAGAGTTTTGTTTTGCAATCCAAAACAATAAATAATTCTTTTCAGTAAGTGGTTTTATTTTCCAAGGTGTCTAGCAACCTGGCATTTTAGTGATGGCTGCAAAGAGAGAGACAATCACATGTCAACAGCAGGCCTGTAGCTGTCTTTCTGTCTTGCTTTTCACTTATTTCCCTGCATCCTTGTATATCTCAGAAGACCAGATACATCATTATTTCTGTAACATGAGATAGAACATATGTCACACTGCTGACCTTAAGAGTAAATTGTGCTCTTGTTAAAAGTGAAAACAACTACCCAAATGCTTCTCTCTTTTTTTTTTTAACCTACCAAAATGAGAAGCTCAAATTAATTGCTGCTTCCACAACTTAATGTGAAGCCAAACTTTGAAAGCAGAATCGAGCTTACTTTTATATTGAATAACATGGGCTTAGCAGGAGGTGATGTCAATCCTTGATTACTATTCTAATTGCCCTGAATATTTCCCTGTAGTTGTCAGTGAGGTGATTCTCGTATACGTGACTAAATTTGGCAAACCCATTGCCACCAGGATAAGCAATTCCTGAAGTGGCAGGCTGGCAGGCATTGCCTGCTGCTTGTAGGGGAGGGTGCTGCTGTACTTTACAGTGTTTAACACAGGGCACGTGATACGCAATCGCATTATGAGTGGGGACAGCATCATGGTTATTTATGTTGTAAGCAGATAGAAGGGCCAGATATGGTGGCACAACCAGAGTGCTTTGTTTGCTAATTAGCAGCATCAACAATACAAGGCAATCTTCAGCAAATATTTACTGTCTGTAAGGGCTTTTCTGAAGAGACAAAAATCTCACAGGTTTCAGTTTAGTACTATTTCCTTCTGAGTTCACCTGCACAGTTAAGCTGAAATGAATTAAATTGATCTTTTCCCATTTTTTTTTTTTTTTTTTTTTTTGACAGAACCATCACATGAATGAGCAAGTGCCATTCTGGATGAATTTTCACTGTATCAGAAAGCCTGATTAGAAAGTACAGAACAGCTGGGCTACATATTTTATGAGCTTCCTTTGGAAGAAAGTTTTTTGAACATACTGCTGTCAGTCAGTATTTGTCTGACTCCTTCAAGTTTTCATTTCTTTCAACAACTGTTTCTTACTAATAGGGCATAAAGAATCTCACAGAAAAAAAAAATAAAAAAAAAAGAATGTGCTGAAAACAAGGACCAATTTGATACATACTGTTCTATTTTTTTTTTTTTTCTCTGAAAAAGTTGTCTGATTTTCTGCCTTGAGCCTGGTACTAATCTTGCAGTGCTAGTTGGGAGTATGGGTCCCCTAAGTACTGGATCTTCCTGCAGCCATAAAGTTTCAGATCTGTTTGCATGAAAGGGCTGCTGAGGATGTATTTATGCTCATCAAGGAAAGACTGCTGGCATCACAGGAGTGATGATGGAATATTGTGTTGAGCCTGAAAAAGTTTACTAAAGTAGAATTCTTGGCCAATACTGACTCTAGGGCGTGCTACTAGCCTGGACTCAGAAAATGGAAGTTGGATGACTTCCATGGAAGGTTTTTTCCCACTTTTTGACAGTAGCAAATCATTCTGTCTCCTCCATCTCAGTTTTCCCAAAAGAACAAGACTAAGGGCACTTGTTGACTCCTTTGGTTTGCTTGTCTCAAATATGTTGGTCTGCATGAGAGCAGCTGTGTCTGTTGCCCCTCCCCAATTCAGGCAGATCTTTTTTCAATTGCATTTTCATTCTAAGCTACATTCTGAAGCCTGTTGCATTAAAAAAATAAAACCGTATATATATATTTGGGTAACATATTACATGTGAAGAAACAGAGAGATAGATTTGCTAAGTCTTCTTTTATTCTGCTTGTATGCCACAGCACAAGGATGGTTATGTGTCAGAGATGCTAGGAATGTCTCTTCTTAGGAGCTGAGTGATGAATCTCATGGCACATACAGGGAGATGGTTAGACAGGATATTTTCAAACACAGTGTCATCGGAATGTAGTCAAGAGTCAATTCTGCCAAAGTAGCAGAGATATCATCACAAAGCACAGACAAGGTTATCACATTCCTACATGCCATATTCCATTTTTAATTTTCACATACTAATTGCATTTATTCCATTCACAACCAGAACACTGAAGAAATTGGGTCTACTTATAAATCCAAATTTTGAATCTCTCAGTAGGTAGACAAATTAGTTTGATAAGGAAATCTTTCAGAAAGAAAATAAAATTGCATTACAAAACCTTGTACCTTAAAATGCTAGGTCATGCTGCACATCAGAGAAAGATTAATTCTTAAGCTGCAGAATTTTCTATTAAGCAACTCTTCTCAATGTAGAAAACATGAACACAGAAATTCTGCAGACTTTCACTGTCACTTTTGCCCCTAATGAGCTCTTATTTTACAGGAGCTTTAGGTAGTTTGCAGGGATAAAATTAAATAGCACAAGTTCTGAATTGTTTGACTCCTTAGTCAACAGCTCCCAGGTGCACAGGAAGAATTCCTCTTTTCTTTTGTTTTAATAGAAATACAGCTGGAGACCCCAGTTTCAGAAAATCAATGTGTCACAGCTTTGTGACAACACCTAGTGGCTTGTCACTGACATCTCATCAATGATGCAGCCCCAGAAGAAAGAACATCATAGTCTTTGGACTTATTTTATTGATAATATTGTGTTTTCATTGATTGCCTGCCACTGCAATGGAGTTGTGATGTATGGTTTTTCTGCTGCTTTTACACAGACAGACTTCTTGACCCAAAGAACCTGTCAAGCCCAATGGGTATATTTTACAGCCTTGTATGCAACTTAACTTGTGAGCATTACCCCATCAAACTCATTGCTGGGTGAAAAGCACACAAAGAGGAGCAAAAGGGGACAAAGATGAAAAGGAAGAGTAAAGAAATATGTAAGTAATGTTCTGAGATTCCCAGAAGCAGGAGATTAGCCTATGAGACTGCTCATGTAGAGCGTGTCTAGAGGAGGCTATCTTGTTGCTGTTTCACATGTATAGGGTGATAGAGTCTGAGCCTACTTGAAGAAGGGTGTTAAATGACCTAGGGAGTCTAGTTCATGGGAGATTAAGGCTCTGAGGGGATGGGAAGGAGGCAGCAGGAGGAGATCTGTGGAGGAAAAAGTGCTCTTGAACTGCACTGAAGCATAGAGGCTTACATTTGCTCTGAAGCGCCCACTCAGAAACAAATGCAAGTTTGAACTATTTAGGACGTGAAATGGGGGATTAGTCACAATCTGATTATGTTTGGCACTGCACTGTTGATATACTCCCTTAAGAATGTGCCAGTTTCTTCCAGGCTCTCTTGTAACACAGAAGAAAACACATTAAACTACTGATTTTGTCCTACATAAGTACATCTAACATTTTATGTAAACAGTAAGTTAACAAGGAAAGTATTTGCTTTATGAGTATACCTATCTATTCACAGGTGTATTTTAGTTATACGAAGTATATTTTATTTGCTTTTGGGAAAATGAGGACAAATAAATCATATTCTTTTGATGCCCTTATTTCAGTTGATTCTGTCGTAGTGAAAGGTGTTCCTGTTCATCTTTAACATGCTGATCTAGAATGCAGTTCAGAAATACTCAGATTTGAAGGCAACTTCTAGTTTTGAAATTTAACTATGATAAACCTGCTACTTAATGTGATTTTCAAGCGGTATATTGTTACAGGCACAACCTAAAATGGGACGGGAGGATGGAGATAACTGAATGAGTGCATCTAACATGCTGCAAAAGTGAAATTTTACAAGGTAATATATGTTAGTAATGTCATTAACTCTCTGATCCACTGCAGTTCAGAGCAGGGGGTTAGAATGGTTTTCAGCAACAGCTGAACACAAATGAAGAAAAAATGCCAAGCTAAAACTAGCTGCTGCATTATTGCTTATCTGGAATTTCTGACTTTTGATTTGCATAGCTGAATTTTCCCATAGCTCTTTTCAAAGGTTTGCCACTTTAGGAAACTATTTCTCATTACTGATATTTGAAACATGCCTCTTAACCAGGATTGTGCATAGTCTAATTCCAATTTAAAATAACTTCCTTTCAAATTGATTATACCCATTTTGAACCCCCTCAAAGAGGCATTTTTTTTTCTTTTTTTTCCTCTCCTAAATGGATGTCCTAATAAGAATAGTGGTCTGTTTTTGTCTTCAGCTCCAAGTATCCAAATTAATGCAATTCTGTTCAAGAATTTGGTGGGATAGTTGAAAGGAAGTCAGGACAAGAGCTGTATCTTTTACAGTGTAAAATTTACACAACCTCAATTTGTTTCACAACAATCAAAGTGGGACTTAAGATATTTATTAAGGATTTAAAAAACACACTGTATTGACAGAAAGATGAGCTAACACTTTAGTTTGATTCTATTAATCTAGTTTTTCCATAATTTAAATCAGCAATCAGACAAGAGCTTTTCAAAATAGTGCCCATGTATAAAGTAATGTACTCAGTATTCTTTTGACTCACAAGATTAGAGAGCATTAGAAAGCTTGTTCACCATTAACTTTGCTCCAATTTCTTCCAGTAATTTTTAAAATAATAAAACCCCAAAGCCCCAAGCCTGTTCCTTTTTAAAATATAGCTTGTGGTCATTAACTAGTACATCAGAGGTTTTATTCATCAAAATATTTTAATACACCCCCCAAAAAAATTATTTTCAAGACTATCTGAAGGGCACTAGAGATCAATAGCAAATAGTAAGTTAACTAAAAAAACATTTAACTTAATGTCAAACAGTGCAAATAATATTATGAATTACACTGATTGTAATTACTATTTAAAAAAGAAAACTGGGATTTGCATAGTGTTATAATAGGCTAAATTCTTCTCCTAGAAACAGATCAAGCCTGATAAAGAGAAAGGTTAGTTCTTCCTTCCTTTAAAAAGACTGCCTCTTCCATCCTACCTCCCAAAAGTGCAAGAAGCAGGTTTATTCTTAAATGTGGGGAAACCGGTCGAAGACTTCGATGAGTGGAAAGAGGCTCAGGGAAGGTCGGATGGCCTTACCCTTCCCATGGACAGATTGTGAAAAATGTAAATATCAATGACAGTTATTGGGAGTATGTTTATATAGGTTTTAATAGTTGTTATATACAATTGTAATAAGTTGTTCTTCAGTTGTACTTATTCCGTTTCCCCATTGGTCCCAGTTTCCCGCTCCTCGAACCCTTATTGGACATCGCTACCCTAGTTACTTGTCCCCGATTGGTCCCTACTCCCTTCTTTCCTATTGGTCAGCCGGTGGTGCAGTGCTCCACCGCCATATATGGTTGACCACTCCCCAGTTTTCCCTTATATGATTTGTTACCACCCTCCTTTTACCTTTTATGTTGTGTTCAGGTCCTTTCTCCGCCTCTTTTCCAGAACCCTCTACCCTCACCCTATATAAATCTGTTGCCCCTTAATAAATCGTTCACTGCTGCTTTGACATTCCTTGGCATGGACCTCTCCTTCCTACCCGACCTGAACGCGACACTTAAATGTGTTGTCAAGATGCCAAATGTCTCAGTGCTGCCCTGATCGTCAAGCAGCAATGTGACCCTGGGTTAGAAGTCAGGGCTCCACTCTGTCTTGTGGACATCTCACTCTCATGCTGAAGCAGACCCAGACACAGCACCTCCCATGTTGCTGGCCCCCTTCTCAGCTGAACTGGAGGAGAAGCCTCAATCAGGGGAAGAAAGTTAGCAGTGAGGAGTTTGGTCTCTCTATCTTCAGCATTAGCATAGAAATTACACAGAAATAAAGGTATCTACAGCATTACAAAGGCATACTAATTATACAAGAATAGATCACAGATGTTTCCTCATGATTGAATAGCAGCTCACACTGCAAGGATACTAATTGGATTTAGTGGTATCAGTTTCAAGGGTCCCGAAGTGCTCCTCTTGCAGAAATAATAATGAGAGTTAAAATATATATCCAAGTTTCTTTTTGGAATATCTTAAGATGATAAATTGTTCACTGTTTATTGAAAGTATTGTGTTAGCATGGAAATGTGACCACATCAGCCCAAAGGATGTGATTATATTGCTGCCACGAGTGAACTGAGTGTTATGATCAGGGTCTATAAGCTAAGTCTATAAGCTTGATCACTAGTAGCAGACGTAGTTTATAAAGATATGGTGGCTTTGTTCTCATTTGTGATTCAGGGGTATGGTGATTTTTGGTCAAATCATTATCAGTTCATTGAATTACTTATAAATGTCTGCATGGGTATATTAGAAAAAAGACCAAGCTAATATCTTCAGCAGGCAATCCCCTAAGCATACAGGTGAGGGGTTTGCTCCAAAGTTCATGCAATTAATTTTTTTCTTTCATCTACTGCATACCTAACCTTGATAGTCAAAGTACTTTTATCTGGCATGGGTTGCATGTTGTGAAGTATCCCAGTCACATTGCAATTTAGTTAAACAGGAGCAGTGGTGAGATTGAGATGGAAATGCTTTTGTCATACATGAAAGGAAAGTTTATCAAGGATGAAAAATGAAAACGCGAAAGCGGCATGTCATTTCATTCTGAAAAACTACCTGACCAGATGTCGAAATTATTGAGAAGCAGCATGGCAGCCCTTGGATGCCAACCCTTGAAAATAAGACAAGCAAGACAAGGAGTTACTGAAGTATGTGGATTGGACTTGAACTCTGTGTTTGTATTTTCTAAAGGGGATACAAAAGTCTGTCTAAAAATATTGGCTTAATCAATTGCTTCCAGCAGGCAGAAATATCAGTTGAAGTTTGCCAAATTATGGGAACATTTCAACTTTGATGTAACTTTGGTGGTTTGTTAGCTTGGTTTTCTCTCAGGAAGCTTACTTTGGATATATTCTCCAGACATGGTTTATAAAATCAGAGAATCATAGAATATTCTGAGTTGGAAGGGACCCACAAGGATCATCAAATCCAACTCTGCACAGGACCATCCTCAAGAGTCATACCATGTTCCTGAGTATCATCGGAATGCTTCTTGAACTCTGTCAGGCTTGGTGCTGTGACCACTGCCCTAGGGAGCCTGCTCCAGTGCCCAACCATCCTCTGGGTGAAGAACCTTATTCTAATATCCAGCCTAAACCTCCCCTGACACAACTTCAGGCCATTCCCTCAGGTCCTGTCAATGCACAGACTCTAAAATGGCTGAAATTACTTTAGCATAGGGGAGTTTTCTTTGTGCTTTAACAAAGGGGACCTTTCTTAGTCTATTCCTTGGTGTGATTTCTGTTTTCTAACAAAGCCCATTAGTTGCATAGGGTGGACTAGAGGTGGGTAAACGTGCAAAGGCTTCATTGACTGTCATTTCATTGATAGTCAAGGTCCAAATAGCCCCCAAAAGCAACCTCTTACACTTTCTTATCCCATATATAGGTTATGAATGGTCATTTTGCAGTCTCACCAGCAATGTTAGCAATAGAACTAGATAAATCATTTCATGATAATATTTACTGTTCTATTGAGAAATTGTGTTTGCTTGGGTTTGGTTGGGGTTTTTTAATCTGCAAAACACTGTATAACCATTTCTCAAACTCCGCCTTTTGCAGATAGGATGCCATAAGCAGGTGTTTATCTTAGGTTAGTACTTATACCCTCTATTTGAAATAAAATCTGTGACATAACAACAGACCACATCATACTGAGTTCTGCAGTGTTGCTTTTCATGCTATTTCTATTCTATCAAATGTAATAAAAAGTGCTGGTTTGTATCTTCTGTTCTATTCTTAATTGTTTCTTTGGTGCAATCAGACCTGTATTGAATGATAAAAACATGAATCTTGCATTTTTCTGCAAAGATAATTGATTTTCACCAATTATTTCTGAAGCAAAAAAAAAATTACAGATTAATATTTGCTAAAACTTTCTAGGCCCTATTTTATTCTTTGTTACTGAAGGTTAATTTATTAAGCAATATTGATTTTTTTATCATTTCCAAGGTGTAGCATTTCATTTATGAATTCATCATCATCATCATCATCATCATCATCATCATCATCATGGCTAGGCTTCACGAATGAACTTTTGGGAAGGGCTCTACCCACACTTGCTGCAAACGCACTGATAATTATGATTATGATTTTATCATCTGCAGGAACCTTTTGGGTAAGGTGGCGCAGGTCCGTGTAAAAATTTCTCTTTTTCATCAGGGTCAGCTTGGAGAGTTGGGGCATATATGCTGAAGAGAACAACATGTTACTTGCTGTGCAATGGGAGGTGTAAGGAGATAATGCAATCATAACGATCTGTTGGCAGATTTTCAAGTTTGGAGGTGATGGAGTTTCTAATCATGAAGCCAACTCCTGAAAGGTGACTTTAGGTTTTGGGTTTGCCTGACCAATAGAGTGTGTAGGGAGCACCATGTTCTTTAAGGCTGCCTTCTTCATGGAGAAGAACTTCACTGAAAGCAGCAATGTCGATGTTGAGTCGTGACAGTTCATGGGCAGTTAGAGCAGAATGACACTCAGGATGTCCACCATTTGCAGTATCAAGCATGGTTCTGATGTTCCAACATGCAAGTGTCAATTTGAACACATCTTTGGAGGCAGATGTATGCCTTTGTCTTTTTGTCTTAGTTTGACTGCATTTTTTATTAATTTTTTTGTGTGTGTTTAGCCAACTGGGTAAAGGGTGGAGATGAGCTTTGGTTAGGCCACCTTTTCTAGGCCCCTCTCCATATGGAGCAAGCAGTGCTCTCCTTGAAAAAGGCTGCTTGGTCATTCAGGATGCTGCTGAACCAGCGTATTATCTCAGGGGTCAAACTCGAGTGACCAATGTCCTGAACCACCCGCATGCAGGGTTGGATCTGCAGCTTCCAGTACACCTTATCATCTTCCATTTCATCCCTTGCCTGTTGCTACCTGCCTTTGCAAATGTGAGTGAATCCTTTGAGTCTGCACAGTGGATTTTTCAGGTGGGGCGCAGCGTGAGTGGAACTGGCCCCACCCTTTACTCCTAAGGTTCATCTGTCAGGGCCTAGAGAGCTTGGACAGTGACAGCGCACTCCTCAAGATGTAGGTTTAGTTAGAGTATCCTTCTCTTAGATGGATGGCCTTACAGGGCTAAACGAGCTCCATCTGCCTGAGTTTGGAGTTAGAGTTGTCCTTCTCCTGGGATAGTTGTCAGGAGACTAGTGAGCCCATCCTGTCCATGGACACACTTTGTCTGACCCTTCAGTTGAGACCTGACTAGCATGGGAGACTCTCCAGGAGGCATACACCACTGCCAGCACAGCTCGCAAACTCATAAGGGCATGCAAGCTTCTCCCGTGCTACAAGGGAGTGGTCCATGGAGAAGCATTTTAAATTAAGCACATCTTATTTTGCAATATTGCACCAAGGAGAAAAATTCATTGAAACTCCCTCTGCCTTTCATTGTCCATTATAAATGCTTTTATAAAGACAGGTTTACCAAATAATCTGACAAGGCCTAGATATAATAACAAAATGTTATCTACCTTTACAGTTATATAGATATGCCTGTGCAGCCCTTTAAAAGACTGCCCCTTGTTGCCTGCCAGTTAAACCATGAAGAACTTGAGAAACACAACTCTTAACAAGGAAATTAGAAATTTCATGCAAACATTCCTTGTAGTAATTAGAAATAATCTTTCTGCAAAAATATGAGAGACCAGATTTCTATCTCACTAGATTGCTTAATTACCCACCTGGTGGCCCACCCATACCACCCCCCTGAAGCCTCTGATTGGCTATGGCCCCCCTCACTTTGGCTGGAAGGGCATTGAGTGGTCAGTGAACCAGATGCCCTGCCTGGGAGGGGTGTCTACAGTAGCCAAACCATACAAATATAGGCACAGAGGGGTCCATCTGGTCCTGCCTTCTCACCAGGTGACTCTTGGCAGTAACTATTTTTCCCTCTATTTCTTCTCTCTTTATTCTTTTCTTCCTCTTGTGGGTATTTTAAAACCAATGGGTTGTATTTCACACATTTGTAGGCTGTCATGTGCTGGATGTTTTGTGGAATGCTTCTCCTTGCGTGTTGGTTACTCCTGTAAAACCCTTTTGCCAAAATGCTTGTTTTCTCACTAATTTAGAAGTTCTCTTGGAAAGGTTTGCAGCATGTTCTCTTTACACGATTCAAAGTATCAAAGAACCAAAGACTTTGCAAGAGTTCATGTGGGTGAGATCTCTTGGCGTCTTAAATATGAGTAGCTGCCGGGGCAGCATGCGGCTTGAGACCTGACACGTTACAACACGCCCTCATCTGGCATCCTGCCTGCGACTCATAACCAAATATATTTACTGGGTGATCAAAAGTAACTTTTCTTGGAAGAACAACTTTACCCTGCTATCCTCTAAGCTGCTTTAAAGACATTAACAATACAGACCTCATGGCTACATTCTAGGTAAACATAATTGGGGTCCTACTGCATTATGGCTAAAAGTTAACATGATATATCATGTCAAAGCTGGAAAATCATTGTATTTCTTGAAGTGGACAGAAGATGTGATTTAAACTGCCGGGGCTGGAGTCCTATAATCAGTTATCCAAAACAAATTTTATTATTTAAGACTTGGAGGCAGACAAGCTCAAAACCTATTTTTATACAATAAAAAAATTTATAGGCTCCTATAAACATGTAGATTGCTTCTTTATACACATTCTGCAAGTTGATTTCTTTTGTTTCATATGTAAGACTTTCTCTTGTGCTTTGTGACTATGTTCAGCATTTGCAAACACCCCACACTAGGGTTTTCTTATCAATTAACAGCATCAACCTAAAACTACTCTGTCTACACACCCTGTAATGAAATATTGCTTTGGTTCACAGTATTGAATTAACATAGAATATTCCACTTAAACTCTCCAACAGCACCTGACTGTAGATAGATGTTTGCTATTGCAAATATATTTGTGAGATTTTGCTGTAGTTTTGCTGCAGATGGGTTCAAGTGAATTCTGTGTCACCTGTGTCCTGAGCCAGGTGGTGGGATACTCTTACTTCCAAAAATGTTAATGCAGGTACATGACTTCAGACTGAAACAGGAGTGCAGGAGATCACACCTCGCTCCTCGTATGGTCAGACCTATGGGCAGTTCTCAAATTACAGTGGTCTGTATTGTATGAACTCTCAGCTGCTGTGTGGTCACAACACAGTGTTGCAACAAGCTGGTTTTGGTTACACAAGGTTACCAGGGCATATGGATGCTTTGATAATTTCTCCTATTCAAACTGTGCATATTCCTCTGCAAACTGTGGCACATGGACACAGCATTCACTTTTCCATGAGTTAATGTTCCTCATGTGCAGAGAAATTTTCAAGAGCCACTCCACAGCATCTCAGGGAACTGCACTGGAGCCAGAGCAGATTTATGAACCTTTAATGTTTGATTGGACCTTACTGAGAAGCTCAGCTACAAATATCTCTTCTTCAGATCTGGTATCCTAGAGTAGAGGAAAATAACTGAATGGTATGAACTTTCCAATAAACCCTCCACTGCCCAAAAGTCCCTTATGATATTTTCCAACTTCAATGGAAAAAAAAGATTTTTCAATAGAAAAATTATTTTTAACCTTTCTACAACAGCCTGAATTCCTGAGTCTGAGAGAAAAACAAGAACAGCTAAGAACTACTGGACGTGTCTTACTGGTCAAGGGCATTTTCAGAGAAACAGGCAAACCCTACTATCTTTATCTCATTTCATGCCTTCATGGGTTAGAAAAATGAGCCAAGTCTTTTAGAAAGCTGTATTGCACTTAAAATGACTTTTGCTTCAAAATGCAAATCTTCCCTGCCAACACATACAGAATGTAAAACTTGCCAATTGGATGACAAGCAAGAAGAAGATTGCAAATGATATTGCAAAGACAGGAGATAAAATTACCCAGCCTAGTCGGGTATACACGTATAAAATTACTGACACGAGTATTTACTCCTGTGTAATCTGGAAATGACTGGAATAATGACAGCATTACTTATACAGCTTTTTTTTTTTTTTTTTTTTTCTATTTAAACATTTATTTCCTTTTATTTTAAAGGATTACAGGCAATCACAAATAAATGCCTTTTTTCACAGTATCCTACTAAGGTGAACAAAAAATAGTCTTTAACTGCTGTTTTCGGTTTTGCTTTCAGGTAGGAATAGGTCTTCATCTCTAAACCCATTCTGTTGCTATAGTTTCAATTGTTCTTCTTCCCTCTGTGAAAATGTGCGGACCTTAATCCTGAAAACATCCCTAGTTGTATCTCTGGACAGAATGATCCGTAAGTTAAATCAGATCTTGGATATTACTTAAAGATTTCCTGGTCTCCCTTACATTTCGTCCTAAGATGAGCCAATTTCTATTGACTTCAAAGTTTTCTTTAAGTTATTTCACAGGAAGAAATATACTTATGATGATACTTTCAGTAGTTTCTGATACTAGGAAAGAAAAGGAATTTTTTTTATCTACTTAAAGAATATGTATAGCACTAAAAAGTTCACTCCCATATTTGGGAAGTCCCTTTTTTCTTTTATTTCCTTTTTTTTTTTTTTAAAGTTTTTTTTTAATAGTTTGTTGTTTTTTTTTTTTTCTCAAAGCAAAATTTTGGGCTGGCAAAGTTCGGGTGAATTTTGTATCTGCCAAGAAAAATTTTATAATCTTTATTAAATATTAATGCTAAACATGAATCACCACTTCTCTGTGCTTATATAAAATTGTTGTCCCTAGAATGTCAGATGATTGTGTTTTGCTTCTTCTCTTTAAGATTGATTTAAATAGTTTTAAATATGACATCACACTCAAAGCATTTCATAGGAACAAAGACATATAGGTCAGGAGTGTGTCAAAATGACATTTAAATGTCAGAACAGAACTTAGTTTATTGAGATATGAAGTAATGCCTGGTGATCCACTGAAAAACTGTTGAAGTCTATTCCAAGTGTTCAAAGAGTTCCCCAGTAATAACACCTTTGAGTGACTCTGTGAAGATGTGGAACAGTAGCTGAAATAGATTGGATAGTGGGGAATAAAATTAGGAATTATCTACTGGTCTGACAATAAGTCAACATGACCACGTTACATCTGTATTTGCACACAATTTGAATTAAAGCAAATTAAAATCAAATAAAGAACTTCTCTGAAGCACCGTAGCTCAAAAATAATGGAAAAGATCAAATGTCACAAAGTTAGGGACAGAAAAGACTTCTTTGACACAACTAAGCCAACGTTGCCTGCACTCATTTGCAAAGAAAAGTAAATGCAGAGGGGGACAGGGACTTCTGTTTCAGGAATCTGCAGGCAGAGATGGCAGAGGATGGGGAAAGGAAAACAGTGCTATTGAAATGCAAACATAGAAAACTTAGTCTAAAGACTATTAAGTTTTGCAGGGAGAGTATTATGAACCTGCAGTCTGATTTTATATCCCCCAGATGAAGGATTGCCTTACTGCTCCCACCCCAAGTACTGGATTGAGGTGAAGCCCCTACTCTTGGTAGAGGCCTTCCCAGCAGCGAAGATGAATTGGATTTCAGCTCCATCAAGCATTGCACAGGACAGATCAAGGGAGTGGCAAGTAACACTCAAGGACTCCTGGGCAACAGCTTTGGTTGCCAGTGCCATCAATCTCCTTCTGTCACATTTTCAAAAGTAGGTCTCATACTCAGGGAAGAACCTGCATCCCTGGAAGAGGTGCAGGGTTTCTCCTCCATTCTTCCAATGACCTCCTATAAATGTGTGTTGGCACCTTGGGATGGATTCTATTTCTGTGGCCAGGATGTCCTTGGTTGCTGCAGGACCACCTGGGAGGCCACTGACCTGTTCTGGTTGAGATGCAGGTAACTGTCTGCTAAGAAGACAACCACATTCATTAGCTAATTTCTCCTACGCAGGTCACAGAACCAACTGTCAGCTATTTACCTTCCCTGATCAGTAGCCTAAATTGAATTTGAACTAGGAGTGCACAAGTGAAAAGTTTTATACTCTATTCCAAATATCATGCCTTTCTTCCCCTGCATTGTTTGGATTAGGGAAGAGAAGGGATAAAAAGTTTCCATGTCATCCTTCCCCCAGACTGATATTTTTCACCCCAGAAATTCACACTTTAAAGTTGTTGATATTTTTTTTTTGTGTGCAATTATCAGTGTGGGTTTTATGATATACTTAAGAGCTTGGAAATTGTGAGCTTGCTATGCTGTACAGTATTTTTAAATTATGGCAAAGTGTGTGTTCATGGTGCATTCTGAACTGACAATATATGGGTACCTTAGCTGACAGAAGGAAACTGTCTTTGTAGTCTAGTACACTTTAAGCTAGCTCTGGCAAATAAAGCAAGCAGTTTTTAAATGCTGCAGACAATCAAAACACCCAAAGAGCATTTTTCATCCAGTATTATTTTTCTCAAATATGCTTAGGTGATGGCTTGTTTAATATACACTGAATAATATGGGTCATGGCATTTGTCAGAAAGCGAGAGAGCTCCACCAGCAAGCATTTTATTAGGTGCATTATTATTTAGCATTCACACCATCATAATATTTACATTTCCTTTTCGTTTGGTGAATTAATAAGCACTACACTGTGGCATTTAGATTAGCCCTACATGAGGGGCTGTGCTAAAAGAGAAGTACCAGCAGAGTGCATCCTCAAAGGTTAAACAACACAACGGAAAGCACAAGAGTGTTTCTCTTTCAGGGGTGGGGACTCTGTTTCAGTGCCTGAATCTAAAGAGTGTTGTGGGCACAGGGCCTATTATCTACCCGATCAACCCCAGCTTCCTCTGACCAGGAAAGGCTCAAAAAGCCCCTGAATTCAAGGGGCAATATGCTAAGGTTTAAAGGGGATCAGCCTCAGGGTTACCTGGATGTAGGTTTCTTGCATGTACATCACTGGTTTAAGACATGACCATTCTTATGGCAGCTAGAGGACAGAGAGGCTCTTTATATCTTCTCCTTCCCCATTGTATGGCTATAAAAATACCATTGCCTTACAGCCATGTGTAATTTAAGGAACGTGCACACACAAAAAAAACATTTGGGCAAAACATCTCAACATCAGTATTCTGGAGTTATAGTTCCTCACATATTATAAAGAGTCCCACATATTAAGTTCCTCACCTGCTTATTCAACTGAAAATAATTCCACAATAATCTTTTCAGAATACAGAAAGAAGAAATAAAACACTTTTCCCCTACCTCTAGATTCTGGGTGTGTTTATCCCACGCAGACACATTTTGATACTAGTACCCATACAAGATGTTGCATCCACATCGCCAGGAGCAATGCCACGAGGACATGCTCTCCCACAGATAAAAGTTGAAGACATGTTAACACTGTGGCCCACACACTAATAAGACTTACCACCTACCAGCACTAGCAAACACAGACTCTACTTTGGGCTGACATAGCTTTATTGCTCTTGAAGACACTCAGAACAGTCTGGGAATCTCTACAACTCTGTTGCTTAATTCAGTCATGACCACAGACATACAATATCAGGCCCATCAAATATTTCTATCAGGATGTACTCAAGAACCCAGAGGCAGGGTGAGTCAAAAAATGATTATGTGATTTTGTAAGCATGGTTCTGACTGACACTATGTTCATAGAGCCATTGTTGATGAGACAAATAACTCAGATGATCTGCCTTTTAAAAGTATTGTTTTCTAATTCTATTTTATTCCGTTCAGTTTTGCTAATGTTTCATATTCCCCTATGCCATGACTGGTTTTGAATATATGCCCAACGGAAAATCACAGCTCTAAATTTTCAAATTTTGTTCTCTGGAATTGATCCAGTACTGCAATTTTGAATTTGGGCCATAGATAGTTTTCTGAACCCACTTTGCTTCTGACACAACACCCTCGAGACTGTATAAAGACAAACAATGATTTTATTTTGCAATGCAAATTAAACCCTCGTTTATTAAACTTCACCCACCTTGTGACACACCACTGCACCACCACCACTACAGCAACCCACAGTACTGAGAATAACAAGCACAAAGCTCATATTTTTTTCACGAGAAAGCTTCATATCCATTGGTGCTCAGCTGAATCCTACTGTTTGGACCTTGTAAAGTTTGACCCATTTAGGAGAGGGCAACTGAGTTCTCACACTATTTCATCACAAACATAGTGACGTCTCTGATCTGACAATGTCACATTATGATGGCAAGATTAGCCTTCTGGTGATTATTTGCTTTTATAAATATTAGTAGTATGGACCTGAAATAAGAGAAGTCTCTCCCACACACTGATATAACACTGGACATTGCCTTGCATCCAGCATTATCATCACTCTCACTAAGTCATGGGGTTGTCAAAATACTTTTGAAAGATGATCAAATATTTTTATTTCTTTATATTTTTATTTCACTACCATCTTACATTTATTCAAATACTGATTAAGAGGTAGAGAACTGAGGCACAGATGAGGAAAGGGTTTGTCCCCATCTAACAGCAGAAGTGACACAGGCAAGAGAATTAGGTCTCCTGGGTACCCGCTGGCTGTGAGACATCAAAACCCTATCCCAAACTTAAGTCAGGCCTATTTGCAGAGTCATAAAGCCTCTTGTTTTCATTCTAATCTCTTAATAGTGAAGTCAGGATTTCTGTCCAAGTTAGCATTTTGATTCTGGAATTATGAAATATCTGTCCTGATATGTGGACAACAAGAAGCTGAAATAGTTTGATAGACAACTGGAGGACAAACTGAATCCAAAACCTGTGACTATCCACTAGCATGTACAATGTCTTTTTTGCTTTATTTGGTGGGCCTTGTTGGTGCTTGTGGAAACTAAAATTGCCTAAAGGCTTCCCCTCTACCTGAGAAGCTGGTTTGTGAGAAACTAACTTTAGGCAATTTTGATGTGTGGTTTAGCTCCTCTTTTTTTCATGTCTTTTCTATGCATACACATGCACACCCTCTGGCTTGTACGCAGACAACTCCAATGTTGCCACTCTTCTTTTGACAACTTGCCCCCTTTTCCTGCAGGTACACCCTTCCATTCAAATGCCACGAGCTCTTCTTCCTAAAGAAAATCACTGTTAAACATTGAATAGTGTCTTGCCTGCCCAGGTCACACATCTCATCCTCCATCTATACTCACCTGAAGCAAGATTACAGATTTCTTGTAACATATTCTTTTTCAAAAGAATTATGAAAAGAAAGAATTAATTCTTTAGCCATATTTCCAACATTAGCTTTTGAACCTCTTCCAAGCTAATATTAGTTACGTGGTACAGGACTTCTGTTTCTATTTTTTTCTCTGGGAAAAAAAAAAAAATCCTTTACTGGAATTATGAATTTTTTTTTTTTTTTTTAATTATGGCATTAATACTCTCCAGCACTTTTGAGATCTTGATCTAAGTAGTGTACTAACACTACCTAAATGTCTGCTTTTTTTAATTTTCATTTTGCTCATGGAAAATCAAACATTTATTTTACCATTGATGATAACTTCTGCTAAAGGATGGCATCAGTCTACTGATGAAAATGAGAGATAGTGAGTTATGAAAAAATCATAATAAGGACAAGGAATTGGGAGTTAAAGCAATACATATTAAAATGAAAGGCACACTTTTTGCCAATAAGATTAATTACCATTATAATATATTACTAAGGAAAGTGTCATGGTCTTTAGCTCTGAGTTTCTTCAAATTCGTGTTTCCCTGGAAGATTTGCTGCTATGAAGCATTTGTTTCTGGGCATCAGTTGGAGTGCCTGGACAAGTTCCTTCACTATTTTGGCTGTCAAGCCAGATTTCCAGTTCCCCATAGCCCCATGTCTCTCTTAGGAGCTTAAAGTGCTCTGGATGGTGGAATCTGTTCCAAATACACCCTTTTCAGAAGGCAAATCTGCTGATCATGGATCCAAAGATCATGCTGCAAGAGGATGGCAAACAGAAGGGCAGATTGCATGCGCTTGAGTGTCATCTCTGCCTCAGTGTGAAAGTGTGAAACAGCAGGAACCATGCTGTAAGATGCAGAAGAGCTTCAGAGAGTCAATAAGGAACATGAAAGGCTGTGGGGATGGGTAAGTGGCATTCTGTGCCTTTCCCTCCTTTCCAGACAGAAGCTCACAGCACTAGAGATCTGAGAGAGAAGGGAGATGCAGATATGAGCAGCAAGGTCTGGTTAGAGTCAAGCAAGCAGCTGACAGAACCTACAAGGTCTGGCAGTACAGTAGCCTGGGACAAATGGGATGAGAAGAGTGGGAAGCAGGGATGAATGTTCAGCACCTGGGTAGAGAGAGGGGACAGAGATCTTGAATTGCAACATAGAATGGAAACTGCTGTCCTGACTCTGTTTCTGCAGATGGACCCCCCCACTTCAGACCCACATGTACCCTCATCATAGAAAGGTATGAAGAACTTCGGCAGTTTGCCTGGGATTCTGCTTTGACATGTGTGGTGGATTAGCTTTGGCCAGCTGTTACACACCCAGTGAACCTCTTGCTCACTCCCTCACCTGAGCAGGACAGGGGGAGAAAATAGAACTAGAAAGCTCATGTGTCAAGTGTCATGCTTTAAAAGTCCGAAAAGTCTGTCTAATCTTGTCATGTTTCACACTGTTTTTTCCTCTCTCGTCCCTTAAATATCACTACTTTAAGAAACTCCATACTAAAACCTGGGAGTCCTCTCCTTTCCCTTCTTTCATTCATGTGTATGTAACTATCAAGTGTAAGGTGAAAGGACTGAAGGCTGACAAGCACAAGGTCCTCTCTCCATAGTTTCAGCTGGCTGGAGATGATTTCAAAATCTATATCAGAAAGGTGTCACCTTGTGCCTTATCACAATCACTCTCCCTCTTCTCTTGAAGAGGCCTGGCCTCTGGCATGGTGTCTGACTTCATTTCTGCCTGCAACAGTATGGGCAGTAATCTTGACTAAGGTTAATGGAGATTTTACACTACTACTAGCAAGATCCAGTAATGCCGGCAGAACAAGGTCCAAAGGAAAGCCCAGAGGAAATGATAGGTTCCTATAAAAATGATAAAATTACTCAAAAAATTCTGGCCTTTGACAGATTTCTCACATGGAAACACACCATCCATAACGCTGCTGCTTCCTTTGAGAACACATGCAGAATCAGTCTCAAGGAGAAAAGACAAAGCAGGAAGCACCATGCTTCTCCAATACCGCCCTTGGAGACTTTCCATGGTGCCTTTTGCAACCGGTCTTACCTATCTCACATCGGCCTTTTAGCCATCAGCACACTTGTGGCAAGTGTGGGTAGGGCCCTTCCCAAAAGTTTGTTTGTGAAGCCTAGCCATGATGATGATGATGATGAATTTAAAATGCACTATAAATGTGGTCTTTTTCATTTCATGAATATCACAGCATATTTTGGTATTCTTTTTCTGTTTGACACAATTAAAATGAGATGAGATAACACTTTATTTTCCCATTTAGGGGGAATTGCAAGCACTGGTATATCTCCCTAACAAACTGGAAATAAAAAATACAAAGCTGATTACTGAGCTGTCCTTCTCTTTCTGTGCTAGACATGTTTTCATTCTGCAGAGTCCCTCAAACTGCCATCTCTCTTCATGCTCATTGGCCTCAGACAAGAACTCTAGCAGGGGGTTGGAGGGATGATTTCTCTCCCTCAGGACACTGACATTAGCAACAAGCAGTCAGTCATAAAGGATGCAACCAGAAAAGCAGAGGGGGAAAATGACATTGGCACTTCATAAATATTAAAGAAGCTATTCAAAGACAGAAGCAGAAGTATGTGTTGACAATGTCAGAAGATTAATGGCTTGATACAATCAATTCCTTTTAGAGAAAAGATGTTTTTTTTCACAATCATTAATGTAGAAATTAATTTTTTTCTTTATTTTCTTTTTTGTTCCTTCCTTTCCACAACACCTCCCCTCCCTCCCACCCTCTGCCTTTACTTGAGATTTGTTACACTGGCTCTTCTATGCTTTTATTCTGCTTATTCATTTTTAGTCCAAACTTCTTACAGTTCCATAGGAGAAAACAACATCACCTAGGCATTGCTAACTTTTATACCTGCTTTACACTACTTCCTTCTACTGAGCATCCATTTAACACAGACATCACTTGGGTAAATGCCAATTACTCATTCCATTATATTTCAAGCTTTAATATATTTGAGACACATCATGCCTGAAGTTAACTCTCTGCCATCTGATTCCATTCTGTAAAGTAAGCACCCTGTGCATTAACACAGTTTAGAGTCAATCACATCCACTTGCTGCTTGTGTACCCATTTGATTTTGCGTGTATTTTGGTTTATGTCAGGTTACACAGTGAATGAGTTACTTTATTTCTTACACTTTCAGGTTAAATGTTACAAGTAAACTGACATGGTTCTCTCTCTATGCATTTAGCACATCAGCTGCAGTTCTTTGTACTGGGGATACTAATTTTTCAAAGAATGTATTATTATTACAGAATTGTAAGAGTATAAAATTGAGGTATGACATCAGTGAGAATAATCCTAATATTTTCTTGGCTGATGTAAAGCCAAGTTTAAAGAAGGGAATATTTATTTTCAGTTTACATTTGCAATCCCCAGGGATATTTAGTAATTTCAGAATTATCTTGAGCTGTTTAAAAGAAGTAGTAGCTTGTGTTCTTCAGAAATAGCTTTTGACACATTATCTTGCTGGTGAAACCTGTGTACTTAATGAGTTAAAGGGAACCATTTTCCAAAAACCTCAGATATTTTGCATGGATATTCATCATTATCATGATCACCAGCCATCTTAGTGAACAGCAGAAAAGCTGCATATTAGTCACTGTGAAGGTGCTAGGTTGAACCATACATCATTGCTACCTTCTCATAGACTTTGAAACAGGATAGCATAATTTACATTTTTTCACATTCTGAAACAGCAGACGAAGGCTCTTTTTCAAGTCCACATGCATTCACCCTGCCAAATTAGCTCTTGATTCTTTGCCCAGTCATTATGGTAGGCATGAGAGAACCTTTAGGTAAGGGAACATCATGTCCTTGCTATTATGTAGGAGTCAGCAGTCGGGGTTTGGGATTGCTACCTGCTGAAACGTTCAGCAGTCCGACTGGTGACTATTAAGCAGCACTGCAATACAGTGAAGGAGCTAAGTGGCTCCTACCTACCCATGTTTCAACATGCTTCTGCCTAAAACCTGTAGATGCTGTTGACCTAGTGCCTGAAATGTCCTAGGCATAGTAGCTCTGTCAACCCATAGAGCACTAAGACTGTAATTTTTCTTTGCCTTTTCTGCTGCACTAGTTGGCAATTCGTACAGTGCAGGAGTCTGCACAAACAGCAAAACAGGTAATAAAAGTCTTTGTAAGAAAATCCAGACAGAGGTTCCCCTCAGTAAGGTGCCCCCTCCATGTGAATGTGTGTGCTCATTACTAGTCTGTTCACATATGGATCCAGATCAGTGGATAAATTCTTAGTTATCTGGGGTGGGGATACAGAAGACATCCTAAAGTCCCTGAACCAGCAGGACTGTAAAGCTTACGGGCAGTCCCAGAAACCTAGTTTCTGATGTTCTTTGCATTCTTAAATAGACAGATAAATGTGTCATCATCTCCAGCATATTAAACACAAAAATTTTCATCCATTCAAAGATAGCACTTTAAGGGTTTTGCTATATCAGGTCCTAGCAGTCAAGTAAGTCTCAGTTCCAATCTGTATTTCTCTCCTTGATTCTTGATGCCATTATATGCAGATATCATCTGAGAGGAATTTTGTAGTGGTCATAGATAAGTCATTTCAAATTAAACTTGGAAGTGTTTGATGCTCAGAAAAAAATATTCAAATAATGTATCATCCTTTGCTAAGTTTTCTTGGCTATAATTCAGGTAGGTAGCCACAAAAGATGCAAGTGACAGGCTAAATGAAGATAAAATAATTTAAAAATAAACTGTCATCCTAAGTCTTGATGTCAAATGAGTAGATATTTTGTATTCTTGACTAATTTGGGGCTTTTAAAAAGATTTATAAGAACATTTTCAAACTATCCTTTGTTACTACAGCACTATTACAGATACTTGTGATTTTCATTTTCATAAGCTCCAATGTTGCTACACCTTGCCATATTGATTTTATAATCTGGATAAAGAACACTAAAGTCTTGATCACCTATTGGAGAATTAGAAAAGGTGATTATCCTTTGGTTAATGAACGTGGTAGTGTTACAGTCATTGTGCTAAATTTAGTTACTGCAGTCATATGTTTCTAGTGTAATACCATAGGACTCTTCAACATTGTGGATAGAGTTCAGGAAATGATCAACTTCTGATTATTCCAACCTCTTGCTAGACATCTTCTTTGCACAGGAATTAACATTACTAAGAGCCCTCTGTCTGGTTCACCCCTTCTGCAACCATATAGGTCAAGTCACATCTGTCTTCCATGTAGACTTACTAGGCTTTCTTCTTTGTGGAAAATTGATTGAAAGAAAAAAAATCCAAAAACAATTACAAAAAACCAACAACTGGTTTTTGGTTTTTTTTTTCAAAAGTTCCTGTTTTAATTTAACCAGACAAATGATAAACACCCACTCTCAGAACTAATTTCTCTGATGTGATTAAGCGATGGCTTAATAGTAAAACAGATAGGATTGGAAAATGAATGTTTATAAAATCTGACCCATAAATCTGACCAGAATGCTGACTGCTCATGCAAAATAATTCACTTCCCTTTACTACTGACTGCTGTCTCTTCCTCCCTGAGACTCAAAATATTTCTTCAATCTGTTTTACTTCATGACTTCTTGCTGTATTAGCCATAGTCCTCTGCTATGCGGTGAAAGCGAGAGCTTTGGCATCCTCTCTTCATGATTCTGCCATTCTTGCTGAATCTAGTCTCAGTGATTTATGCTGGCTAGATTCACCTATAACATCTTGTTGAGTATTCATCTAAGAAACATTTTATATCTATCTCAGTGAAGTGAGCATATCAGTATCAGCTTTACTTCACCTTTACCACATGGATTAAAAAAGCTATTTCATAAGAAAACAGATTCAGAAATTATAGTGAAGCCTTTGTCTATAATACTACAATAAGCAGTTTTTGCAATCTATTGGCAAAGTAGTAGAAATATGTAAATGAAGAAGAAGTTATCAGAAGACACAAGAAATTATGGTATATTTTAGCTTCAGGTCCTTATGAGGAAATTTTGTGGTCTGGAATTCTCTCAGCTATTGAAATATACTGGGAGACTGACATACTGTAATCTCGTAAAACTTCTACCCATACCACCCAATTTTGCCAGCACTAGAGCTTCTACACCTGTAAGTAGAAAGCAATCAATCTTAACAAAGTTATTTAATTAATGCTTCTTATATAGATAAGTCTAAGTGGCAGTGCAATGATTCAGTGTGGGCTTGGGTGGGAGTGCATCCTTTTACTACTGGAGCAATAAAACTAAAGGAAAGAAACAAAAAAGAAGGTATGGATTGCCTGGGAAATAAGTACTGGGAAATAAACTACTGTCCCAATAAAATATTAATTAATTTGAAAGGTATTAATGCCAGTATTTTAACATACTTGCAAGGTTAGGCTTTGATAATGATGCATTAGATAGCTTAATAGATGTACTATTTAATAGTAGAATAACAGTCCTAACCTTATACGACACAGCCCCACATATAATGACAAATGAACGTGTAAATGCAGTGATTTAAGGAATAACAGGCCATTTGAGGATATTGTTTTGGGGCTGTTTTCTTGGAATTAGCTCAGTGCTATCTGTCCTTTATCTTGTACCTGCTGAACCAAAGTGGTTTGTGAGTTGGATAAGAAAGTGCTGAAGGTTTTCCTTTGTTAGGAGATCTATTGATTTTCTCTGTAAAGAATGTCCAACTTGCATTGTGTTTTATATCTGCAGTACAAAGGTGCAGCATTCCCTATTGTAACTTTAATAATTGACACATGACTGTTAGGAAGGACAGTCACAGGAGACAAATACAGAAAAATCCATTAAATACTTAACAGTAGACAAAAAGTGTGTAAACAGACATGATGGAGAAAGACAAACTCTTCCCAGTTTGGAATCATGTTAATTCTGGAAACAGAATTAACACGAGGGGATCCCTGTGCAAAGAATAATATTTTATTCTACAAAATTGGTGTCCTAGGAAAGGACTGCCGTCAGCAGAAATTGTAGGACTACTACCACACTCAACAAAGAGCACAGAAAAAAATTCCCATTGTATGTGTCTTTTCCTACTCAATGGTCTGTCCCTAGTAGGTTTAGGATATGTAAATGGCTGGTACCTGAACAACTGCAAATATCTAAGGTAGAGAAGAAAACCTAACCATAGGTCAAACAAAGAAACATCGATGTGTCTGATCAGCACCAGAAATTTGACTACTGTGTAACTTAACTGGAGGAAAACATGGGTACCTGTGGCTCTTCAGAGACTTGCTCCCCCGACCCTTTTCAATCTCATTTGTTCTTAGACATTATTTTCTTCCTACTGCAAACACCCATGTCCTTTCTGGGATCTGACACTCATGCTGAAAGTCAGTGTGTGCTTTAGACCACTGCACGGCCATATTACCACTGTCCATATTTGATATCCCCCTTGCCCTTGCCATGTATAATATCTGGTAAATTGTATCTCAATATCCCTGTATTTAAAAAGTTTTGAGGACTACCTTGGGGATGAAGGTAAATTAGGTGGTAATGGTCCTAAAAGTTATACTGAATGTTAACCACAGTGCAGTCCTTTTCTGGAGCTGAGTGTTGTCAGAGTCTGGTTTCAGCATAAAGCTCTTCATGTCAACTATGGATATGGCCTTGGGAGTACAGGACATGTTCCATTTACTCCTTAGCTATTTGTGCGCCATTTTCCCTTTCAGAGAGAACTTTCTTGGAAATTATTATTCATTAAAAAAAATTAAAAATTGATGCTTTAGGGGATTTATTATCCTGAAACAATTATGTAAAGAGACATTTGTGCTGTCACTTAGTGAAGCCTGTGCATGGTTATAGTTACTTATGTCATATTAGTTAGCTATGTCAAATCTAAACACCGATATTAAAGCCAGTTAACAGGAGACAGCTTGCTTTTGTACCTTTCAAGATTAGCACCACTGGGAGCCAGAGGTCCTCAGCATACCAACTGGAGCAGAGAGCAGCCCACCACAAACTATGTACCTCTGCGTCTTGCTGCACCAGGCAGCTGATTCACTCCCGATGGGAGCAGGGACTGAAAGGTAAATGAAAATCATGAGCAGGGCACCAGAGGAATAGACTAAAATGACAGTGTGGGCATACACTAAATTATTTCTGGAATTCAATTTTATGTTGATCCAGAATATTTGATCTAAAGTTACAACCTTAAATTTTGCTTATTTCTATCATGTCAGGTTACATTCTTATTTATTATGACACATATAATGGAAAGTATTAATTTCTTTATTGCTAGAGAATTTGTTGTGGGATTTTTTTATTTGTTTATTTTTAAGTCTGGAAATTGCAACAGCAAATTTATTTCTAACTGGTATCCCTTCCTCCGTATTTATAAGCTGCAGTAACAGCCACGTATGGCTGAAGCTGATGAAAAGGAAATGGTGGAGGGGTCTATTTCAGTACCACTTACTTGTATATCTAACTCAGTAGGTGTTTAATAACCATGACATTACATAATTGGATCTATATGGGAAACTTATTTGCACACAGGAATGAATCTTGCAATGGTACACTGACCAACCAGTTCATTGTTCAGCTCACATGAATGCTCTTCTTTTAAACTTTTAATAAGCACAAGCTCAGCCTTTGGAAATATCCTAAGAGACTAAAAGAGCTAAAAATCCCAGCAATCCCAAATGTTTGCACAAGCCTGAGCAGCCCACTGGATGGGACACTGAACTGTGACTCTGGAGAACTAGGGTCTGCAGGAGCTGTGCTATGTGATTTGTAGTGATTCACTTAATACCTCAGTACCCACTCACAGCAAGTTGTCTGAACAGGAACCCCATATTGTATTACAATGCTTGACACAATACAGATTTACTTAGGGGTGAGATCTCTACTGAAACTGTAATCTAAATAATCATTTTCTATTAACCAACCTGAAACCTAGAGCAAGTTTTCTTGCTGCATCAGTACTAAAATCTGTGTGCAAGGATGAATTTTGGCTGACCTGGTATCTTTCTTTTATGTCTCCATTAAGTACTACAGTACAGTTTGCAAGTTAACTGATGCTCCCTCACTGATGTTCCCCAGGACTCAGCTGCTGAAAGAGAAAAAAAATTCTGTAATTCTACATCTCTGTTGCAAAATATCAATGCAAACTGAACCCTAAATATTTCTATGGCCTTTCTTGGTAAAAAATATATTTGTCCTCTTTTCAAAGGCTTATCAGAGAAGGACTTGAATAAATGAGAGATGTGAATTGCTCTTTGTGCCAAGTTTAAGTGCTGAATCACTTGTTGTCTAGAATTGGGTGGACCAAAGACAGTGAAGTTCTCTTTCTTCCATTCATGATAGAATGTCAAGTGGAATTCTGCATCTCTGATAGAAAAATACATGTGCTGTTATTAAAGGATTACTAGATTATGGATCTTTTTTTTTTCTTTATTGTCTGGCCCCAAATTTTTTACAAGAAAGTGCATTTTAAAAAACAAACAAACAAACCAAAACCAAAACCAACAAAAAAACCCCCAACCAATCAAAAACAAACAAACAAAAACACCAAAAAACCAAAGAAACCCAAAAAACACAGGAAGAGCAGGATAGCAAATTAATTGGTTTAGTCAAGGATCTTAAAATGATTTTTCTTCACGTCTTCTGCTATGCAAGGTCAGACTACTTGTTTGATTACAGCTTTTATATTAGAAATGCTTTCTCTAAGTTTAAATTCCTGTTGAAGTGAAGTAGAAACTCCTACTTTCTATGTCTGTGTTCTGTTTTCTCAAGAACAGTTCTGGGTCATGATGAACAGTAACCTTTTCATTAGCAAGCAGTACAAAATACTAGTATATTTACAGAAATACATGAGCTCCAGGAGGGAATTCAGCAGCTTTTCTTTCCCAAACCTCATACTCATACCACAAAGGTTTCTGTTTGCTTTTCTCTGTTTTCTTTTTACCCCTCTTAGACTTGACAGACAATATGGCTGTGGGGGTTGAGGAGGCCCTGCACAAGAAATGGTCAAGGAGGTAAATGGTTTGGAAACTTCTCTTTGCTCAAGAAACGTGTTGTGGCTAAAAGAAACATACCTTGAGAGAATGTGTTAGAACAACTACTCTGTCTTTTGCTCAGAGCTGTTTCTCGGCTAAACTAGGTAAGACAAATAACTCTTATCTGAGAAAAAGCATTCCTTTTCTCAGAAGCTGGGGAAGGGAAGAGAAAGAGGGAAAGGAAAGGGCTCAGAAGGCAGTACTGCACATATCTAAAACTCTTCAATATATACAGCCAAGAAGACCTGCAGCCTGTGTGTGTGTTTCTTCCTCGCCAGCTGTGAGTTCTGGCAGCTGTGTAGTGTTCCCAAAATAAACTTCCTTTCTTGCTTGAAAGTCCATGGTTTATCCTCCTGATTACCTGTGTGTGATTGTACATTGGAGCTTGTATTGACTTATTAGGTAGGGAATAAAAGTGAGTTTTCCCACAGTCTGAGTTACAGTAATTCATTCTGAACCTTCTCTTGTATAAATTTTACTTGTATATGTCTTTCCCATGTACTTTTTTTTCTCTTGTTTGCTTTTTATTTTTTGGGTTTTTGTTGTTGTTGTTGTTGTGGCAAGAGTTCTCTGTGGGACTGCTTTTTACATGTTTATTTGTACAGGAGCCACAGGCACAAAAAAGGGGATATTTGAAATTTTCCACCCATGCAGAATGGATGGATAGGTGGTTGGATGGATAAATGAGAAGGTTTTACTGTCACAGCATAGTGCGAAGTAATGACAGGCAATTAGGACAACAACCTCTTCAAGAGAGGTCATTTTTTATGTGAATACAAGTCCTAGGCCCCTTTGCAGGGGCTGTAATTCTGCCTTAAGCTATTTGTATGTTTGTGAATTTGCATGTGTGTGTGTCTGTGTGTATGTGCATGAGCATGTCTGTGTGATCTGGCTGATGTTGTTGGAGGTGAGTTCTGCATGACAATAGTTCAGCAATAGTGCCTGTTGATTTTAACCAGTGCAAAAGTGCTGAAAATCTCTTATTTGCTGGGTAATTTATTTCTATCCTCACATCTCAGGAATTCGAGCCCAAAAATCAGAGTAGTTTTTTGCCTTCGTTTGTTATTTTTTACTAAATAACAATGAAAAACTAAATACAAAGATGCAATTCAACAGAGAAAAGAAAGAGTAGAAATTAAAACAACCCAGTGTTTTCCTTAACTTTCCATCTTGTTCTGTCAAAACAATCCCCAGCTTTCATGATCAGACAAAGGGTTGTTGCCATAGCTTCTGTTGATATGTTTCTGACATTTAGTAAAAAAGCAAAGTTTTGCTAACGTGGCACCCTTGATACACTCCTATCAGAATTTACCTAACAGGAAAGAGCATCTGCTAAAAACATAACTTTAAAAATCACTAATATGATTCTACTGCTGAAAATAGCAAAAAAAATGTTAATATGCTGCTTTCTTGCTTAACTTGGTGATACAGAGTAGAGCAAGGTGGATAAGGAAAAGAGGGCAAACTTTTGTTTGGGAAATAAAAACCCAAAAACTGGAGAAGCTTGTGCTTCTCCAGTGCTTTCCTGTTAATGAATTAATCTGGAAATCTGAAGAGTTTTTGCACAATTTACTAGTACTTAGAATCTATCCAGCCACCCTAGTTGCAGGTTCTTGTACTATTTTATTATTTGTATTGATTCTTGTCCCAGAAGAAGTATAGTGCTATAACAGAATAAAGCAAAAGATAAACTATTTCTATAGGTTGTAAAGGTGAAGTCTTTGAACATAACCTAGCCCAAAAATTCTGAATGCGGTGGGGAAAAATTCCCCCTGGGGATTAAATTTAGTCATCCTGTGAAGCATCATGTGTGGCGTCCTATGAAAGATATGACTGGGATCTTTGGATTTTAAGACTAAAATAAGCTTTTTGATTTTTCAGAAACTGTGGGAGTTTTATTTCTTTTAAAGGGAGACCTGAGAGAAAATCATCTCTACACTTTGTGACTCTTCTGTTATGGTTAAAAAAGTAATATATATTTAGCTCTGTTGCGGCCTCTCTCTGTTCCCCACTTAAGTTCCTTCCTATTTTCTCTAAAAGAAATATTTTTTGTACTTTTATTCTGGAAAAAAGTAGTTATATTTTCTTAAGCAAACACTTTGATGCAGCAATGATGTCTGAGAGCACTTGTTTCCTCTGACAATTCAGTTTCATGCAACGCTAGCTTATGCTGAGGTTGAACACTTTACAGGATACCTAACTGAGTTATGTATCTTACCTACTTGGGCACCATAGGGCTTCTGTTTATATAGTGTCTAAAATGTGTCTACTGCAAGAAAAGATTCAGAGCATGGTCCAAATTGCATCTGAATAGATGTCATCTCTACTTCATCCATTAAACAAAAAAGACCAATATCCTAATTTAGGTGTCAATTTAGCTACATGCACTTATGGCCTAAGAAATTTGTTCTTGCAAACAAATTGCATTTATGATAATGCTAAATCACAAGGCAAAACCCTTGATTTATAATGGAGATCTGTATGCACTTTAAAACCTGAGGGATCAGAAATTGTAAGTGGCAAAAAGGAGAGCATTTTTTCTGATGCCCCAAATACATAAACCTTCTCTTTGTCGTATCAGGTACCTCTTGCTTATTTTCCTTTCAAATTAATGAAAGAATAAGAATGAAAAATCCATAATAACACATAATTCTTCTAATTTGTAAACTTTCAGTTTTCAGCTGCATTGTAGGATAACATAGAATTGAGATATGTATTTCACACAAAAATAAGATTGCTTTAATTAAAATACATTGAGCTTGGCCTATTAAATGAAAGAGCTTGCTAAGCCTGAAGTTGAAAAATACAAATGAAAGACACAGGTGGGAAGTATTCTCTTCTAAACACAGAAAAAGAGAAAGAATAATATTTTTGTTAAAAAATCTTTCTGTTATTTTCTTGAAGTTGGATATATTCAGCCTCATAATGCTCCCAGAACACCCCAGTGAACAACCTTAAAGACTACAGTGCCAAATATTTTTCAGACATTACTGGAACAAAAAATCAAGTAAAATCATTGTATTGGGTTTGCGTGGCCAGGTTTTGGTTGCTGGAGTGGGTAAAGCTGGCTTCCCTGAGAAGCTGTTAAAATCTATGTTTGACAGAGCCAATGCCAGCTGGTTCCAAGACAGACCCTTTGCTGGCCAGGGCTGAGCGCATCGGTGACAATGGTAGTACCTTTGTGATAATATATTTAAGAAAGAGGAAAGGTGCAAGAGCAGTACAGCCAGATAAGAGAGGAGTGAGAATATGTAAATGAAACAGCCCTGCAGACAACCAAGGTCAGTGAAGAAGGAGATGGAAGAGATGCTTCAGTTGCTGGAGCTGAGATTCCCCTGCAGCCCATGGTGCAGACCATGGTGAGGCAGCTGTGCCTCTGCAGCCCATGGAGGTCCACAGTGGAGCAGAGATCCACCTGCAGCCCACAGAGGAGCCCCATGCAAGAGTAGGTAGATACCCAAAGACAGCTGTGACCCCATGGAATGTCCATGTTGGAGCAGGCTTCTGGCAGGATCTGTGGCCTTCTGGAGCAGGTTTGCTGACAGGACTTGTGATCCTGTGGAGGACCCACACTGGAACAGTCTGTTTCCAAAAGGCAGTACCTTGTGGAAGGGGCCCACGTTGAAGCAGTTCATGAAGAAATACTCCCCATGGGAAGGACTCACACTGCAGAAATTCATAAAGGACTGTTTCTTGTGGGAGGGACCCCATGCTGGAGCAGGAGAAGAGTGGGAGGAGTCCTCCCCCTGAGAAGGAAGGAGTGGCAAACACATGTGATGAACTGAGCACAGTCCGCATTCCCTATCCTCTTGCGCCACTGTGAGAGAAGGAGGGATAGAATTCAGGAATAGAGTTGGGCTTGGGAAGAAAGGAAGGGTGGAGGGAAGGATTTTTTAAAGATGTGGATTTATTTCTCATTATCCTACTCTAATTTGATTGGTAATGAATTCAATTAATTTCCCCAAGTGAAGTCTGTTTTTCTAGTGATGATATTCAGTGAGTTATCTCTTCCCGACCTTATCTTGACCCACAAGCCTTTAGTTGTATTTTCTCTCTTCTGTCTAGTTGAGAAGGCAAGTAATAGAGCAGCTTTGGCCAGCACCTGGCATTCTGCCATGGTCAACGCATCACAGTTATTAAGGTAATGTAATCTTGTAATGTGATCTTGAAAGTGACCTGAATACTTAAAAAAAAATTAAAAAAAAAAAATCCAAGGATTCTCACTTTGAAATTATTGGTATTCCAGATACTAGTTAGAGTAGAGGCTCTGATTAAGATCAAGGTCTTTATTTTCCTCTGGCCATATAACCATGAGTCCTAAGAATTAACACACTAACAAGGGCACCAGAGACAAAAGCTGGTGGAAGCACTACGCTACTATTTGATAGGAGGGAAAACACCAGCATGAAAACTTCCTAAGCTATTTGTCCAAAGTAAAATCAGTAGTTGTTACAAAAACTCTCCAGGTTTAGTCAGTCATAGAGCACAAGTGCAAGAAAATTCCTCTTTCAAATGCTTCTGCATTTTGCCATGTGAATTTCCTATCTTGTTTCAATTCCTGAATCAAGACAAACTAGCATAGGCTCTAGGAGAAAGCCTGTGTGTATGACGTTTGGTTGAACTTCCCAAACTCTTTTGGGTAGTTCATAACAATAAGAATATGTAAGGTTCCATTCAACCTCTTGGAAGAAAATGAATGATGCTATAAACCCATTAAAAGTTGCACATATATAACTTTGTATTCTGAAATTTCTTCAATTTTTAAAGGAAAAGAAAAATGTCAACAGTGTTCTTTTAAATCCTAGAAATTGCGCTTTCTTGAGATAGAGGGAGAAGTCATCTGTAGGATTTGAGCTCCTAATAAAACATACCAGTAGTTTTAAGTAATTAAGCTTGTCCTGGTTATAGTGGCCAGGACTGGTTTGTCACTGTGTGGGTCTGGCCAGGGCTGTGTATTCTGCACCCTCTCTGTCATTTCTTATGAACTATTAATAATGGATTGTTGGCGGCAGCTGCTCAGGGCACACCTGACACCTCAGGCTACAAGCTGGGTCTCAAAGAACCCTGTGAGATAGGGAAGTTTCCTGTCTTCACACCAATGACTCAGCCATGATAACTCCCCCCTGGGAAGTCATTAGCATCTTCACACCCAGCCTGAGGGGTCATGTCTGCTAATGGGCCATCAAAGATTCCAAAAATATGCCATAACTCACAGAGTTAAATCACTCATTGGGAAACTCCTCACCTTGGGGGAGGTACTGGGCATTCCCATCTGAGCCAAAGCACATATAATCTTAGGGTTTTGGGACTTCTGGAACCCCTCATTAAATTCAGAGGAGGGCCAGAACCTCAACAGGACTGTAACTGTTACTCTTGACCAGACTGCGACCATCATCCTCACCAAAAGGTTTCTTCTTTCCTTTTACTTTGTACTCAGGTGGGCCACGTGGTGCTCAGCACAGGGGCTGGAGAGCTCCATTCTGTTTGTGCCCCACAATGATGAGTTGTACATCTGTTTTTGTGGGTCGAGCAGATTTTTTCTCTGTATCATTGTACTTATTATGGTCCTTTAATTAAATTGTGAATCTGATTTGTAATCTCTTTCTGAGTTGTGTTCATTTCTCCTGCCGGTTTTGCCTTAATCCAGCATGAGGTTCTATCATGGAAAATGAAACAAAGATGAACCCCAAAAATGGTTAACCAGATCAGTAGAAACTGTTCAGCACCTTCTTTGCTTGAGTTTATCGGAGAACATGGAGATGTGTTCTGTTCAAACCACTGGACCTAATCTTAGAAAACTATATACTACCAGTAGCAGGCCTAGTACCAGAAGAACTAGACACACAGGCAAGTAGAATACCACAAATCACATTCAATTAAATTAAAAACAAGTCAGTTAGTGTTACCAAAAAACCTACTGTGGCATTTTATAAAAGCAGGACATGATAAAACACACTGGAGATTGGATTCTCTGTATCAGCATCTGAAAACTACAGTAGCAGGACTGTTTGTTTACCGCAATAAAATGAGTCACATCACAATGTGAACTTTGTTTGAAAAATAACCCAAACACTAGAAATAATGTGCACTAAGGAGCTATAACCAAAGGGAACTTCCCAGGTGAGATCTGGCAAATTGACTTTTCTGAACTTCAAAGAAGGGGGGTTATTGTTATCTTTTGGTTTTAACAGACACCTTTTCTGAGTGGCCAAAAGCATTTCCATAACAAATCAAGAGAAGTGGTTAAGATCTTGTTAAAATAAATAATACCATGGTTTGGGGGTAAGTAGAAGTATATCCTCAGATAGAGGATCTTATCTTGTGCACAAATTGTACAAGCAATAAGCAAAGCACTGAAAATTAATTGGCAATTGCATACCCGATACAGACCCCAAACAAGTGGGCAAGTAAAAAAAAAAAAAAATCTCATTAAACAGCAAATAGCTAAAATGTGCCAAGAGAAAATCTGTAATGGTACTAAGCCTTACCTATGGCTTTAGTTTGAATAAGGCTCAAAAATGAAGTGCATTTGAAATTTTGTATGGAAGACCTTACGCAGTCAGTACAGTTAATAATAAAGCCTTAGATCATCTAGGCAATCAGTATATTTATGACTGCTGTGGTGTTAGAACACCAGCCTAAGCAACCTGAATGTAAACTGCATTCATTTAGTCTTGGTAATTAAGCGTATGTTAAGAATTTTTCAGGAGATTCGCCTGGATTCACTGCTCTAGTCAAGAAAGTTCCTGAGAAGACATGGACTTCAGAGCCTGCAGGATCTACCACCCTCAAATTCACTTGACAATCATCATTAGACTTTT
>JAWWTY010000106.1:10949776-11002565 GCA_035222235.1 Margarornis squamiger
TCCTGAGAAGACATGGACTTCAGAGCCTGCAGGATCTACCACCCTCAAATTCACTTGACAATCATCATTAGACTTTTGATAAATATGATAACTTTGAATCAAACTTTTGGCTTAGACTGGCCATGGTGTCAGGCTTACTGTGGACTTTCTGATCTAATACTTAATCCAGGACCAGAGTCTCAAAACAAGTATGCTAACAGCCACGCTCAGATAAGCAAACACAATACATCTGTTTTGTAAGGAACAACAGCCTTGACAGGATGGAAAAATAGAAACCTTGCTGCAAGCACCTTGACTTAAATAGTCAGGGCAAGAACACAAGTAGGATGTAGATTGTCCAAACCACCCTCAATAAAAATTGAGAGACACAGAACTAACATTACTGTGCAGGATTCCTTGAACACACTCCCTCCTGAGTCATATGGAAATACAATTAGTGTGTATATGAATCAGATCAGTGCTGGCACACCTTTATTTTAAACAAATCAGTTTCTGTGATTTGTGCTTGGTCACTTAAAGAAAGGAACATAACAAGGAGATTTATAATAAATATTACATCAGATGCTTTGACTACTAAATCTCCAACTAAGCCTTCAGCCAAGACAATTGTATTTCCCACAATTCCTTCTCTGAGCTGTGAAAGTGCCCACAATCTAACCTTTGTTGGGTCTTATGTAATTAAGCAATCAAATGAGCAGAAGCTATTGTCAGATCCCACATAAGCAGTGAAAAGAGTTCAGATAAACATTCAGGCAAATTTATCTCACTTACAGAAAGACTGTCAGCTTTACATACAACAAAGTCTCAAAGGGTGGAATGCATGGCTAGCAACTAGGTCTTATCACGACAGAACTGAAAGAGATGTAGCTGGATGATTTGGAACAGGATTGGCTGTGTTAAACACTATAGATCAGAAGTATTAGTTAACAAGCTCAGTGCTGTCACTTCTGACTTAGGAAACCTCAAATTTCCCCTGAGATCATCCTTGCTCACATTGGCAGAAACCCAATCACACAGCCTTTTTTTTTTTTTTTTGTAATAAAATATAAGATTTTTACTGCTGGGGTTGTACTTTGAGAAAAAAAAAAAAGGAGAGTGATCCATGAGCTCCCTCAGTTTGATCTCTCTGGCACACAGAAAAAGAGGGAGATAATGATAATTTTTTTCGTCATCATTTTTTCTTTTTGGTGTTAAGGAGTTATTTAAGGTAATGTGCTTGAAGCTTCAATGGGAATGTGCATTGTAGGAGGTAAGGACACTAAGCACGAAAGCACATTTATTTTGCAAGTGCAAATTGGCAGTTTTTATTAAAACAATATTCTTTGAAGGAGTCACATCATATAATCTGAGTGGAATGAGGCTAATGTAACGACTTGAAGCATCTTTTTTTTTTTCTCTTACCATTAGAGAAAAAGGAAGTGATTGCTTTTACAGCATGGAGCAGCTATTAAATTAAATTAATAGCTCTAATATGTCTGGATTTGTAAAAAGCTATTTGACACAGTTTCCCTTGATAGATTATTGTAAAAATTCTCTAAATATGAGTGAGGTAATACATTATTAAGATGGATAAGGAATAGTTAGAAACCAGGGACATGAATTAAAGGTATCTGTTATTCATAGGTGTTGGATAAAGAATGACACCCCACTGGACTCTTATTGTGTCAATACTATTTAATTCTTGCTTCAACATTTTCAGCAGACCTACAGCATGCTCCTTCTTCATATTTTGTGCACTCTCTCTACACCTGGGCAGTTACTGCAAGTGGTCAATGTTTGAGTCATTAACCATTAACAGTCCAGTCTCTCACAGGTCTGGAGATCACTACTGCTGGATTTGGTGAAGTTGGATCACGTTGCAATTCCAGGCAGCTATGTGTGTTTCCATACTGAGCTACTTTGGTAAGACATATTTGAAAGGAGTGATTTTCACAGAAGGAAGACTGTACCAGCTTCTTCATGGGTACAATGATTGCCTGACAGCTCTGAAGAAAGCTTTCTAGACATTTACATTTTCTATCATTCCCTTAATAAAAAAGAAGCCCTTTTTATGTAATGAGTTCAGCTATACCAGTTTTTCAGACAATTTACATTGCTGATACATATTCACATGGTATACAGTTACAGTGCTCAGAAATCAAACCAGCAGTTGTGTTTGATTCACAGCAGTGCCTAAAAAGAGTGTATACCATCTAAAATGGTATATACAACCCCCAGGGGTGAGGTGATAGCTGAACTTTAAGGACACAATTACTTTTGCAGAGATTGTGACACGAGTATTTTATGTGACTCAAGATTATTTTTTCTTTTCATTCAAAAGGAAGTGAAATACAATTTGAATGCATGCTGTCAGATGAGTGACACCTATGGAGAAATTATAGCACAATAATCAAAGGCTGAGAGGAACACTATTTGTCCAAAGAAGAAGAGATAACACAGTCGTTAATTTAACAATAGACAGGAGTTTTGGTACTCAGGACCAGCAGTCCTTTTGCACCTAAATGGGAGCAAGACAGCTGCACAGTCAAGAATAAATGTTAGCTCTCTCATTGATTTTTCAAATGTTTCTAGCATTAAAAGTGGTAGGTCACTTCTAGTTCAGGTATAACATGGGTGTAAGGAACAAAACAGTGGAAGAATAAAATGAGCTGATCGAGAATTTGATTGCATTTTGCTTTTCAATAAATTAAAAATTCATATTGGAAAAAAACCCCACCTTTATGGGCTGAAAAAAGTAATGTGATGGGCAGAGGCAGTATCACCTGGGAAAGCAGTTTTGGTGGGCTAGACCTCATAGAAACAGCAACATAACCACAGTGGTCCAAATCATGATTTTTCTCGGCTGAAAAGAGCTGTTGGTTGTCTGCAGTGGGTGTAAACTTTTTGGGTGACTGTATTCATGAAATGTAAATGTGCTCTTACATTGCTATTTTTTTCCCTTTCTATGAAGTCAGTGATATCATTGTAACTGGAAGTGAGTCAACCTGATAACAGAAGAAAATTAACATTACAATTGGGTTTCCTCTTCCTTAGCCACTCAAAAACAACGACAGAACTGGATTTCATTCTGAGGGATGGTCTTTTATGATAAGAATAAATACAGGGTGAAGGTTTAGTGGGGTAGGAGTTCACTGAATTAGCAGAAAAGGAAATCAGCATGTCCAGATATAGGACAGCTATTTAATAAAGAAAGGGGTTTACTGAGAATCATAGAATGGTTTGGGTTGGGAGAAAACTTAAAGTTCATTTAGTTCTAATCCCCACTGCCATGGGCAGAGACACCTTCCACTAGACCAGACCTAATGACTGTTAGTGCATTTTACAATGTACAAGTAAAATATAGACATTGTTCGTGGAAATGAAACAGGCATCCAGAACTTCCCCCTCCAAGTATATGTCTTTAGTATTGGGCTAGAGAGACACTGTCCCAATTAACTAGTTATTGTGTGAGTATAGCTTCTATGGAGATATTGAGAATAACTGTTCTTTACTGCACATAATATTCTGGCTGATTACTGAAATCAGAGGAGGTGGAGTTGACCATACCAGATGGGAAGGACTGAACTGTGGTCTTCCTGTATAAAAGCTTTGAAAACAGAACTAATATACAAATTGATGACATGGGCGACAAAACCATCTGTCTTCCTTTGGCTTTGTCCTAAAGCTGATATTTAATGCTGATTCATTTTGTGTTGTTTGCAGAATTAGTACAGGGGAAAAAAGTGGCACACTATTTGGGGTCATGGCTGGAATTTGTGTGGGGAATATTGAGTTAGTTGGTTGCAATCAGGAGAAATTTCTGAACATGTCTGGGGGTCTTCCACTGTTAAAAATCAAACTCATCAGGACCTAAAACACTTTCAGAGTTAGACAGAAATTGAATAATTTCTGTGGATTGTGGATTTGGTCAACTAAATTTATATCACAGTTGAGCAACAACCACAAAACTTAGCTCCTCTGAGGTATTTAAGTGCTTAACACCCACTGGTTGAAAAAGGAGTGAGATGTCAAGGTACATTTGTAAATATCAACTTCGAAGTTCATTGTAAGTGTTTAGCTCAACCAAAGAGTACAAGTATTCTCACTGTATGTGAAACAGCATTCTAAGTTAGGTTTTATATGAGTATTTAAAGCCCTCATGGTGTGCATAGTCCTGCCACCAGAAATGTTTAACCCACACACTGTTCTTTTAAAGGACAAAAATTAATGTTTTCTTTACATAGCAGCAGGGATTTCACAGTTGAAGGCTCAATAATGTATCTTTTAAAAATAGCACTTTATGCTTCATCTCTTGCTAACACTGGGCTCAGCCATGCATTGCTCCAGGTATTGAACTCCTCTGACTATAGAACAAGTTACAGATATAGAAACCAACTGGATCAGTTCCATCCTTATACCGCTTCTGTGAAGTAAATCATTATTCTCTTGTTACAGAGAGACTGGATTTGATTTTGTAAGATTTCAGCACGGGCTAGCTGTTCACAAAATCAAGGCCATATTTCAAAACAGATTCTGTTAGTTCACTGAGATCACAATTTTGCCAGTGCAGTATACTGTGAAACAAGAATTAAGTAATATTCTGGCAGTGATGTGTACTTCACTGGGACCATTATAAGCAATTCTGTATTTATACTGAGGTGCTAGAATTATTAAACTCATTTAGAATGTAACATCACCAAGATCCCCATGAATAGCACACAGATTTTCAAGTGCAAAGCTTTACAATAATTTTGTTTCAATGAATGCAAGTGTGTTCTTTCTCTGTAGTTATGTTCTGCTTATTATTTTTCAAAAGAAAAAAATATGACATTTAGGAGACTAAAGCATCCTTGTGACAAAATATACTTAGAAGTTTTCTTCCAACAATTTGGCTCTGCAAAGAAACAGTTTGACTTCTCTGGATAGTGTAAAATTTCAGTTATGCAGATATTGGAATTGCTATGACTTTGCTAAAAGAGTTCTTAATTCTCAGCTCTTTGGGAAATGTTATGGTTTGAACTCTTCAGAATCTGAACCTGCTTTTTTTTTTTTTCTAGGAGTAAAAAATGCTCACAACACATTTCTACCCTTACTATATTCTATACACAGTCTTTTTGATTTTGCTGTGACTAAGACCTACAAAGATAGACTTGTGACCACACATATTGATTCTCATTATGGAGAGGAGTCTAAATAAATGCCACTTTCAAAATGACTCGCATCTGAAAAATTAAAAATTAAAAAATTACTCTCCTCAGAAATCAAAGTTACTTTAGCCAACTCTTGGTGAAGAATTATATGATTGATTTTAACACACAAGCCTTGAAATTGCACTTAATATCACAAATAGTTATCCTAATATCCTAAAGACACAGACATGACTCCCACTTGAAGGGCATCTCTGAATGCAATTTATAATGCTGGCAATTTTTAAACTGTCTTTCATCAACATTAGGACAGGGGCTCAGAATCTTCAGGGGCTCTTCAGACTGAAGTTCAGTCCAGACTCTAGGCTAATCTAGCAAATGTAATTCTTGGTAATTCTACATCCAACCTATAACCACAAGGAAGTGGAGCTTCCTTGTGGTGTCTGCACATGACTGGGTTTTGAGAAAAACTGCAGGTTTCTTCGAAAACTGTTAATGAGCAAGAGTGTGCTCTGGCTGTACTAAGGGTTTCCAAACATAAATGACCTTATGAGTTTAAAAACTGTATCTTTGTCTGAACTTTCTTAGCTTCAATATACAGCTGCTGGGCATTTTCATAACTTCAATGACTAGTATATAATCAGTTAGGTGCAACATTCATCCATTGTCACTTAACAAAAGCTGTCTCAGGGGCTGGAAGCAACACTACTGCTTGAAGGGAGTAAAACATAAAGAATGGCTGTACTGTGCCTAATCCTGTGTCCACTCTGCCAGTGGTGGCCAATAGAAGGTGCCCAGGAATGCAAGTCTCCAGGGAGACCTTCTGGTATACACTCTTGCAAAGAATTTGCAGCTTATGGACTTCTCCAGAGAGATATACAAAAAACTTTGCATTTAACAGTTCAACTGGAATTCTTGTCCATGATTTTATACAGCATCACCTTGAAATTACGTAAATAGTTAGCATTCATAGCTTCCTATAGTAAGGGATTCCACCAACTTCACTATATATATTGTAAAACAATTCACTCTCTTGTTCAGTGTGAACTTGCTTCCTGTGAGCTTCATTTGATGAACCCTAGTCAATCCACTAGGAAGGAAAATAAAAAATTTCTTGAGTTATTTATGGTTTTATGTGCCTCTGTCACATACTTCATCTTTTCTAGGATGAAAAGTCCTGGTTCGCACAGTAATTTTTATATGAAAGATACTCCATTTCCATGACCTTTTTTGAGCTTTTATGAACTTTTTCCAGTTCTTCCTTTTTGAGATGAGGCAAATAAAACCACAGTTGCTGCATCCTAAATAGCTTATTATTTGTAAACAGTGATAACTCACCTCTCATTGATACCTGCTCCTCAGTTGCTTCTAAAGGTGATGAACAAATTTCTGACCACTCACTCAAGATTTACCTTCTCTTTTGTGTCTTTTACCAAATTACTTAGTCATGCAAGTTTATTTCTTCTTATACTGTCTTAATTTTCTTCAGAGCATTTGGTGAAGGATCTTGTCAAAACATTTCTGGAAAAGCAATAGTCAAGCCCATATCAATATCACTCTCAACTTCTTCCAGAAACTACATATTTGTGAGACAGAACTGCTCATCACAAAAGCCACATGACTCTATCTCAGAACTGGATGTAATGATCCAAATCCACATGAGTTAAAAATTAAACTTCTAATATAAAACCAAATAACCCCAGACATCTGATGTGAAGAAAGAAGACCAAAACTGGACAGAGTAATACAATTGGAGAAAAGTGCATCGGGAGAGATGGTGGAAAGAGAAGTAGTAGAATGGAAATTAAAGTTGAAGTAAATAAGCACATTAGCCTAAAATAATCCCATACATCAATTACTGAGCACAAGCACTGGTCAGGCAGAACATCTCTATAGGAGCAAACATAAATAGCAGTATCAATTTCTGCTCAGCCTCCATGAGAAGTGAATATAGATAACCTATTTTTAAATGAGTGGAGGAAAATCAAACATATGACATCTTTATACTCTTCAATGCTATTGTTGCATCTGACTGGTTTTGGAAAATTCTTGTTATTGGTTTTTAAGATAGGGTGACTAGCTAAAATGGTAGGAGGAAAAATAAAGCTTAGAAGTCCTTTTACTATGTGAATGAATTTAGCAGTGTAAATGGAAAGAAAGAAAAAAAAAAGGCACATTTTAGAAGTATTGGGGAATATAAATGACAAGAACTAATAAACTGTGGGATTCATTGCTGCAGAAGACAAAATGTCTGTGATGGCCTTGAACGATTAAATGATACATCCCAAAACAGGTAGAAGGAAATCATAGGGCCAAGGTAACAAAGATATTCAACATTAATCTGTAATAATATAGAACTGGTCAGTTGCAATAGTAATCATTGCTCTTTGAGGAACTGTTCACTGGTTGGACCAGAACACCGTGGGGTACATGGTTTTCCTTTTGAAGACTGCAAAGTAATAAAAATGAAATGTTTAAAAAGTTTTTATTTTTCAAATCCTAATTTTAAACCCGTAGATTATAACAGAAGCTAAACCAGCTAGTTGTCTGCTGTATTTATGATTTGCATGGGAATAACAATATATGTCAGAAATAAATGTATGCTGTCATGGTCAAGTCACAGTGACTTAATTTTTCAGGTCTCCTTTTTAGTGGTATAAGGCTTAAAATATTTTAAAATGCATTCAGAGAGTTCTTTGTTAAAAATTTTATGGGTGTCCCAAAGATGATATTTTCAAAAGATTTTGGAATAATGTATTATGCTGAACCGTCTGAGAATGGGTATGCATCATTGTAAGGATAAGTCTGGCTTAGTTATCGTCCAGACACACTATTAGAATGTGCACAATGAAGCCAAATCCAGAATTCTTATTTCATTGTACCTGTTCTCTGACTTCCAAGGAGGACCTTCCTGAGTATGATCACAGGATTAGCTGAACGGTACAAGCAAGAGCTAAAACAGGTTTTCTTCCTGTTTAACAATTTCCCTATGATGTAGAAGTAAGACAAAGAATGAACAAAATACAGTAACTTAAGAATGCATTCTATGTGATGTCAAATGTCTTAACTTGGATTACTTTCAGGGGAAATTTGCTTAAAAAGAGCAGAGAGCCTTATAGAAATTATTTACTTTAAAAAAATCAGAAAAAAACCCCCTGTCAATATGTGTGTAAGTCCTGATTTAATGATTTTTCCACCTTATAAAATCCTCGGATCCTCTGATCTTTATTCATTGATGTATGAGAGTTTGGAAGATTTATAAAGAGAAGAAAATATTTCACTGCAGCAATGATGAAAATAGGAGATATTTTTTAAGGAGCAGATTATATGAGTAAGTAGCAAAACCACTGACTTCCTTATTGCTCATTTTTTGTTTCTGTGATTGCTTTCTGAGGAACAAAACTTCAGTTTTGTGATACCTGAGGTATTTTGGGTATTTACCTATCTGGATCTGCACTATCTTTGCTGTTATGATCCAGTCACTTGTCCCATATCTTGGGAAAAATTAAAAATTTTGTCAACATATGTCAAAGAGATGATCTGTGTGAATGACTATTTAGAAGAGACAGTCATGGAAGGCTTGTTCTGTCCTTAAATCATTGTCAGAATATACTTACCTATCCAAATTGTTTGCAATATCACACTGATCAGAACATTGCTGTTTTTACCATAGCTCAGCTGATGGGTAATATCTTATTAAGCTGCATAAACTTGATTGCTTAGGACCACCAACTACATTCCTGCTCTCTGCACCCAGAAAATATATTTAAGTAGTACTTCTTGGATATATGAATTTATAATGGACTCATCTGGATGAAAAAGGTTATCAAACCTCTTCCCCTCACAGACAATGGAGTACAATCCTGTGCATGAGCCCTCAGCAGCATCTTTTGGTTCTCAAATGCTTCCTTAGGGGGCCAAACTATCCTTGGACTTAGTGCATCCCAGGCTTGCAGAGGGGTGTTGTTATCACTGCTACCCTTCCTGTCCCTCTGCAGACTGCTTGCCCATTAGACCTCAATTCATAGCACAGGGGGATGCTGCCTGTATCCTGCTGACCCCACAACAGGGAACACAGGAGGGTGAGATGGGACCAGTTTTACAGTAAGAAAGGAGCAGAAGTTTATCCCCCTTTAACGGGTGAGCCTAGGTAAGGTGATCTGATGACAGGACTTCAACACAGCTGGACAGCCACTGAATTCTTAACTTCGTGGTAGACAAGCCTTTGGTTTACGTTTTAGTCACAAAGTATTTCTCTTTCCACTGAAAATACACTCCAGCTATTAGTAATATTATTTAAATGTAAAACCTTTATTTTTGGTGAACACTCTGCAAGAGATTGACAGCATGATAGCCTTAGCAGTTCTATCTTGTAGAAATCATTCTCATTTCTCAGAATGTTTTATGCTATTTCTTTCAATAATGTCATCTTAAACCTCAGCTTTTAAAAAAAGGGTTTTGGGGAAAAATCCTGCAACAGAAATAGAAAATTCTAAAATGTTTTATGACAACAGTTTAAAATGAAACCATTTCAGCATTAAAAATCCATTAAAAGTTAAATGAAACCTCCCAGCACAAAGACAAATATCTAGGGATTCAATTACTGAAACTGCTTGCAATCAACTATTTAAGTGTAAGGGTCTTTTTTCAAGCTTACAAGAAAAAAGAATTCTTGTAATAAAATAGAGAAGCCAGCGTCAAAGTTTCTGTACATCACAAAGCAATAAGGCAATTTAATACAATATTAACATATGAAACAGAAGTTAACTGCTTTTCAAAGAGTTCTTTAAACAGAGCTGGGAAAAAAATAGGCTGATGTGTTCTTAGGCTTCAGGTTTAAAATTGTAGTGTTCCATAGTTTCAGAGAAATAAGCTGAGTAGGAAAATTAGATGTCATGTACTATGCTTGTGTTTCTGAACCTAAACCCATTCAAAATTAGAAATAGAGAATATTTGCTAAAATTTGTCAGATCTGAAAAGAGTTTTGAATTTTATCTTATCTGACTTACAAGCAAAGTGCCTAGGTTCTTCTTTCCTACCTAAATAAGATGAAATGGATAGAAATATTCAGTGGACATTTTCAGCCCAGGAACATGACTGTAAGTAGTATGTCTGGCCTTCTGCAAATTCCAGGCTTGATAATGTTAACTGGACACTTTGTCCACTATCTAGTGGTTAAAGAACGCCACACATTAGACTTCCTAAGTGATGAAAAATCCTCCACTTAATCTGGTAAAACCTTCTTGTTGTTAAGTGCTACCTTTACTAACAGTATTATGTCCTTGAAATGTAGTCAGGGTCAGCATTTTGCATGAAAATGCAAGCTGTGCCCTGCATGACATATGTTAGACAAGGTAATAATAACATTTTTATTCAACTCTAAATAATCAGTGTTCAAAATGTGTAACTTACATAGTAGAGTAAGTTGGGGTGAAGTTTTTTACTCTCTATATATACAAGCAAGGCAAATGTAGTAAACTAAATTATTAGATAAATTTGAAATGGAGGATAAGTACTGACTGGAGAATAGTATTATGAATTTCTTCAAAAATCTACCTTCTTGTCTGTAAAATGGATACATCTCTGGTGTTACACAGCAGAGAAGAAGGGGAAGAAAACCAGCATCTAAGAAGGCACTGCTGTGAGAAAGGCAGACAGAAGAGAGGAATAGCCATATTAAATGGCAAATTGGAGCATGCCTGCTGGAAGCAATTAGAGTTCACATCGGTGAAAATGAAGGGAAACACTGAGTTCATACATAACTGACACAAATTAGTAATAAGCTATTTATTTTTACTGCTCCCATCACCTTTGACTAATAACAACCTTTCACAGTAAAATAATGATTAAAATCATCATGACCAAATTTAACCCACTGACCAAGAAGCCAGCAAATGAATCCACTCTAGTGACCAAAGTCAGGAATGGCCAGTGGTACAAAATTAACCTAGTCATAATGATATTTGAGAAATGTAATTTCATGCTCCACCTCAGCCGGCTTGCCTTGCTTTGTTATAATTCTTTAGAATCATTACTACTATTTTTGAAGAAGGAAGACCTTCAGTGAATTGAAGAGGCAGTTGAGTTTCATTCCCAATTCCTAAATGTGGTACTCCTTTGCAAGAAATGTCTGAATTATGTGGCCGTCACTGTTAAATGACAGAATAATTGGTTTAATCTTTTACAACATCTAATTTGTCAGTGAATAGAGCACATTCCTCTTTCAATGTTACCTTTTAATTCAGAAGGCTGAGGAACTGCAAGACAAGGCATACTCCAGCACTCTCTGTCTATGATGCAACCCACCAGCTTCTGAAGGTGGACCTCTTATTAGGAAAATGACAATTCTTCGATAAGAGTCAGTCCCATAAGCCTCAGTGAGACCAGGATTTTGTACTGCATTTTGACAAATGGATTATACTGTGCGCAGACATGGGTTATTCAAGGAAATTGTGTAATGTAGTAGCAAGACTATTCTGTGGCATGTAAATCCTGAATGCTCCATACAAACAGAGTATGCATCACTGCTACTGAGCAAGAACCTTGTCCCATGCCATACTGTGGGGTGACGGGTGTGGGAGCTGAGGGTACTGACACCCCTCACAGACATGTTGCAGAGGCCTCACAGGGAGTTTCTTCATGGTGAAAGAAATATTGACCTATTCCAAGTGGAAATTAAGCCTGCAGCATTAATAACTTCTGCCATAGGGACAAGCAGTGGCCCCAAAGCGGTGCAGCCTCTCACCGTGCAGTGCACGCTCCAGTGCTGCTGCCCTTGGCACAGGGGAGGCCCCGATCTGGCCAGCACCTCACATGGCCGGGTGATCCTGCCCAGGTCTGGGCCTGGACCTCTTCGAAGGGCTGGGACAGTAGTGTGGATCGCTCCTGTGAGACGTATAACCCAACACCTCCTCCAGGTGGCATCAGTGGGGCTGCAGGAGGGTGTGAGCAGGTGTGCACCCTCAGGGGAGACTGATCTCTGTGTGAGAGATGTGCAATAGCCTGGGCAAGAATGGTTGCTGTCCACAAGTCAGATTTGTTACCCAGAGTGCAACAAGCCAATAATTAAGGTATTAGTAATAATTAGTAAGAAAGATAGATATTGTTTCCCTGAGTAAACTGCAAATGCAATTGCCAGTATAGATCATTTTGAGGACAGCTAACTGCTTATTTTCAGTCATTAGCCAGGTCCAGGAAAGTCATCCATCCCTGATACTTGGCACCTGTGAGACTGCAGGTGGAATATTGTGCCTGGTTTAGGCCTTGCCTCCACAAGAGGTATTGTTGACATACCGAAGGGAGTTCAGGAGGGCAGCAGAAGAGTTAGGAGCCTGAAACACACTGAGTGACAAGAATTTGAGTGAGCTGGGCTTGCCTAGTCTTCAAAAGAAAATGTTTCAGTGGGACCTTACTGGTTGTCTACAACTACCCTTGGAGGTTTTGGAATTTCCATCACTGCAGATATTCAAGATTTGTTCAACATCATGACCCTGACTAACTTAACCTAACTAAATATGTTGTGAGCAGAAGTTTTGACTACTACTACTTGAGGTCTCTTCCAGCCTAGGTTTTTACATGACTTGAAGTCTCAGGGCTGCTTTGAGGAGAATGAAGAGGTCTTAAGTAACTGTTTATTCAAAAGCTATCATAGATCTTGTTCAGGAAATAAAAGCAAAAAACTGAAGGAGTAAAATACTTTGGCAAACTAGATCATAGAACCTAGGAGTAAGGATGGGATGCATTAAGATTGTAATTTTAGGCTAGGTGTGCTTTTAATATGAGTGTATGTGTGGGTGAACTGAAACAATTGAAGAACAATTGCTTTCTTAAAGTTGTTTTTAGCTTCATATTAATTCTCTTCCATTTACTTTTATAGGTAAATATAGGTAATTCTTGTTACTTTTAGATTAGTCTGATTTATCCTATCTGTTTATTCACCTTCATACCTGCATAAAGAAGAAATTTAAGAAACCTTACATAGTCTGAAATGTACATCATTTATAATTATCCACCCAGCACTGTGAATTAACCCACTTTTATCATGCTTTTTTTGTGTCTCAATTGGTTACCAAATAACTTTCAAGCTAGTTAAATTGCTTGACCCTCCTAAATTTTCCCAGACCACTTTTTTTTTTTTCCTTCTTCTGTGTTTGAGAACTCTCTACCTACTGTTGAACTGGCAATTAATCATAACAACTCTTTTGGCAAGCGATTGCTTGCTCTTTATAGAACACACCGTATGTCTCTTGCTCACAGTTCTCTATAAATTTTAGATATGTTAAAAATAAAGCTGGTTGCAAATAGCTGAGATTTCTAGCAAGAAGCTGCTTTTGGAGTTCTCTGTGTGATGAAAACAGAGGATTTAACATGTCAGAAAAGATTATGCTGTTACAAGTAGCAGCATGAACAATATCTTTATAATTTCTTTAAGAATAGATCCTGTATAGTCATACAATTTTGACTCAGATTTCCCTCAGATATTTCAGCAATGTCTCCCATCTGAAATAAGACTAACAGCCTCGAGTCAGAGTAGAAGTGCTACTCAAAATAGAGTTCAGCATATATTTTAATTGTGTATTCAAACCCAGTGAGAGGTAGAAGGGCTTCAGCCTGTGCTTAAATCCATAAACAGGCAAGAAAATATTTATATATGCTTTAAATGGAAGACTGAATGGCTTTCTGAACTGCAGAGGAAATATTTAAAACAGATTCTGATTGTCAAGCTTAATGTAACCTTATACCCAAAAGGGGGTGTGGTTTTTTGTTGAGTTTTTTTTTGTTTGTTTGTTTATTTGTTTGTTTGGTTGGTTGGTTGGGTTTTTGTTTGTTGTTTTGTTTTGTTTTTTGTTTGTTGGGTTTTGGGTTTGTTTGTGTTTTGTTTTTTTTTCTGGGGAATATGGAGGTAGATGGCAGGGTTTGAAGGGGTTGTGTTTGATCAAATGTCACTCAAGTGGTTGTTTGAGAGTTGGGGCATTACTTTGCCAACATGATGCTGCTGGTTGCCCAAACCCCAAACGAACCCCAAAGTATTCATATCTGCTAAATTTCATCACATTAGAAAGTTGAAGTACATAGAATCTCTGCAAGCTAGACCTGCTTAAGGCTACCTTCTGAATTTCATTCTTAGCAATATTCTGATGTGCAGTACTGTACCTTTTGGTATTTTGTGTGGTTTAGTGCTTTGTAGCAACTGATTATTTTCAGCTCTGAACAGTGCTGGGTCATAACAGAAATAAGAAATATAGGCACATTCGATCTTCATGAGCATCACCCTTACTCAGGAGTACAGTCAGATGCATCAAAAAGAAAGAAACTGCAGGGCCAAGGGCTTTCCCAGTTTTGTTCTTTCCCATTTGGGGAAATCTGCAGAAGTTGTAGTGAAACGAATTCTCAACCCTCAGCCATACAATCAGATTTTTGAGGTACATACATAACAAAAGAGCAAAAAATTAAAGGTTGCATCCCACAGGAGTCTGAGAAACTAGTTATTTCCTGTTGCAATCCTGAACCCATTGGTGGTTGGAGCAAAATATAATTTTTTTTTTTCCTTAAGCTTTATTTTCTTGACCTCCATATGCATGTTTTGTGTAGGAGATCTGATTGACTTTCAACTTCATGCTTCCTTTTTGGAAACCTTCTGTGTATAAAGCTCTTCTTCATAAACTCTGCTACACTTTACTCCTCTAAGTTTTTTATGGATCTTTAAGTTTCCATAACAAAGACTCTTGCCCAAATAAACAAGATAAAGTACAACTGAGAGAAGTGGTAAACAGAATGGACTTGCTTGAACCATGAAGTACATATCTACTGCTGGAAGCTCTGCAAATCACCCTGACTTGAACACATCTCAGAACATTATTGCAGCTACTGCATAATTATATATATATATTGCAGAAGACCAAGTTGCAAGATCTTGAGAAATATACCTCTGTTAATGGGAAGAAAAAAATAAATGAAAAATCAAAAAGCCTCCACCCAGTTTGAACACTGTGAGACGTTTGAAGGAATAGGACAAGGATCTGGTTTTGCAGTACTATTACATTCTGTGTTCTCTCTTTGCTATCTTTACTGTGAAGAAAATTGTAAATTAAAAATAGTCAAGATATGCCACTGTGTTCCCATCTGAGTCACAAGATAGATGTTTCATAGCATGTTTGTTCCAGGATTATATGAGCCAGTCCTTTGTCTCCTGAGGGTGCTGAGATATAGTCAGTATAAAAAAACTCAAAAAACAAAACACTCTATTTTGAGATGACCAAGTCCCCATCAATGACTTTCCTGTATAGCCTACTGGTCTGTGGTAATTTGAAAAGATGGAGGAATGTAGATGTACCAGGGAGAAAAAATACTGAATTTCTCAATTTTCTTGCAAATAAAACAAGTTTGCATCCCTCTCTTATATTTATTACCATCAAGTAGTGAAACAGTCACATGTTCCCTACCTTTCTTGACTTACATGTTACATCCTTTATGAATTTGTAAATACTTTGAATAAAAATATCTGAAACAGGAGTATTGCCTCAGCCATGAGGGGCTTAAATTTGCATGTTAGTTCTTAATTGCAGCCAGTAAGTAGATAGACCAGAGAGAACATTTTGAACCCATTTGAGTCATCTGCTTGTCTAGCTTTTTGATTTGTTGTTGACATTCTTCTTTAGTTAGAGATAATTTTCAGGCAATTTAAAAGCCTCTTTTGAATATTTAAATATTTTGCTGATTTAAAGGGTCAAAGCCCCGGAGGTTAAAGAAGGCAGAAAAAGCTGTTTAATATTAAAGGATCACCTCCTAAAGACCACTAAGATGATGAAGAGACTGGAGAATCTCTCATATGAGGAAAAACTGAGTGCTGGGAACTGTTTAGCTTGGAGAAGAAAAGTCTCTGAGGGGAATTTATGAATGTGTGAAAATACCTGACAGGAGGGTGTAAAAAGTGTGAAGTCAAACTTTTTCTGTTGGTGCTCAGTGACAGTGCAAGAGGCACAAACTGAAACACTGAAGGTGCCCTCTGACCATCAGGAAGCCCTTTTTTACAGTGCCCACAGAAGTTGTTCCCTCGGACATACTCAGAAAATATCTGGAGGTGGTCCTGGGCAAGCAGCTCTATGTTGCCCCTGCTTGAGCAGGGGGCTTGGACCGGGTGACCTCCACAGGTCCCTTCCAGCCTCAACTATTTTCTATGAATCTGTGATTTGATTTTGCTCATAAAGCCTCTGAATTCATCCGTAATGCCCCCTGGAAAGGATTCTGGGACAATGCATGATCCAAAGTTTCTCCACTAGGATTCACCATAAAACACAATCTATACATTCCAGAATATCATATGTTCATAAGATGAAAAAAATGGAATTTTCCTGTGAACTTCAGCTGCAGGATGCCAGCAGTCACAGTGGCTCAGCCAGAAAATCCAACCAATAACAGTAACAGGTACCTACAATGATAGGGTCGGAAAGCACTAATAAAACCATAAGGGAAGAAATAAGCATGATTCTGCTCCACTTTCTTTGGGAAATATGGTCTAAAAGGTATTGTTTATCATCCAGAAAAGAGACCTATTCCTGGTGTTGACTGTGGGATTGCTTTGGCAACTTATAAACATGAGTAATATACTGTTTAGAGACCTATAAATTTACAGAGGTTTACAGTGCCCCTCTGCCACACAGTGCCCCTCTGCCACACAGCAAGGCTCTATGGTGAGCTAAAATGTAGTTAAATCCAGACTCTGCATATTTGGGATTCAGATAATAAAAAGCAGTTGAGGATTGCCAAATAAGAGGGAGCAAAAAGTGGGACTTACGTTTCCTCTTTATTAAGGTAGCAGGTTAAATAGCTAAGAGTTGTGACTCTTGTGACCATGCTACTTGCTCTTAAGCAAACAGAACTTCATAAAGTGCAAAACAAATACTGCAAAACTGGGAATGACATTTTCCTCCTGACATAGTTTTTCGAAAATCAGATGCATGCTTCCTATCTAGGACTATTTTTATGCATTACAGAAATAGTACACATCCAGTTCTAAAAATTTTGAAGAATGGACAGCAGAGTTTATTACACAACTGGGATTCTTGACCTTCCTTGATTTTTCCAATTTTTGATACACAAAAACTATTTTATTGTCATCCTTCTTTTCTTGTCTGGTGTGTATTCCCTCTGCTCTTCACAGGCCTGTTTTCTTTTTCTGTTTCTTTGGTTTTCATTTTCCTGAGCAGATTCTGCAAAACTTTATATTTCACAGTGGGGTTAAATAGATAAAGCCATGGTCAACTTACATCAATTCTTATTTTAAGCAAAGTAAGCTCATTTTACCTTCTTTTGTCTGAAATGCTTTTCAGTTCTTCTGGACATATGAGTCTACTGTGCTCTCTGGGGTGATTGGAGGCAAAGGAACAGGATCCTGAACCAGAAATGTTGAAGATAACAGGTGCAATAGTAAGCTACTGTTTTCTAAATTGCTACATTAACCCTTGAAATAAGATCTCTTTTGTTATTTTGAATTATCCACATTTCACACAGTCCCCTGACCCAAAACAGACTTCATGAAGCTCTGATGAAGTAGGATGATGGTCTCCCTCTTGCAAGCCAAGATACCACTGACTAGGGGGCCTCCAAGGGTAGTACAGCATGAAATACTACCTGGAAGAAAAATCGTCTCCTAGATACTGGCATTAAGTGTATAGACTCTGTATTTTTAACCATCTGAAGTTTACTGAAGAATGACCTCATACAGAAGGCCATTCTCAATGAAACTCTCCATCAATGGACATGGTCTCACACACCACAAGGCATTACCTTTTACCATGTAGTCTCTTGACTGGCTAATCTATGTCCTCCATTTTTGAATCAGTCTGTTCATGAATAAATATTAAATTTCTAAACCAATGACCAAATCAGATTGAAAATGCGCTTGGACAGAAATCAAAGTCATAGTCTTCATGGTCACTTCACTGAAGAGAGATACTGAGTTTGTAGGCTCAGTCTGCTATGGTCACATGATTTATCTTATGCTTTCTTCTCCGAGGCTGTGTCTTTGTTAGAGCTGTTTCAGACCAGGTCCATATGATGCAATGGTGACTCTGGTCGAGACCATTCCATTTACAGCCTGGAGGGAAGAGTGTGATGACTAAAAATCTAGACGTTCCCAGTTGGGGGGCAATAACTGAAAACCATTATTGAAAGCATGCTTCACAATATAGTAGGTGGTATATAGGGGTAGTAGGTGTAATAGGATAACATTTGTGCTGGGCAAGGAGCAGGGCTCTGGGTGGTTGCACATCATAGTGTTCAGACAGGAGGGAAAGCAAAGGAATTCTTACAGATAACTACAACCTAATTACAAACCTAATACAACCAGGACTCTTAAACTAAGCTAGTGATTTACTAGACAAGTCTTGAATTATCTCTTCTTCTGTGAATTCTCAAGGCTTGGGAAGGCTTCTTGCCTCCTTTCACAGATCCAAGGCTGGCTGGCCTGTTAACATCTTTCTTGTTGATAGACAGTTTCCAGATGTTCCCAACAGAAGAGAGCCTGAAATTTTGTATTTTATCCCACAACTCTATTTTTATTGTTAGTCCAAAATGTTACTGTGTGATCTCCAAATAGAAAAAATCTTCCATAGACAGTTTCACCTGCAACTGGTACCACTTTCATAACCCTCTCAATCCTCTTCTTAGTGAGTGCATTACAAGTATAAGCATGTGTCCATCTAATGATTCAGCATGTGCGCAGAGAGGAGAGGCCTGAAGTCTTTGAAGTAACTTGTTTGGAGCAGTCAAAGCAAGAGGAGACTTTCCAAGTGCTCATGGTGCTGCAGTCAGAAACATGTTCAAGAAAACAACACAGGCTTGGCTGTATAGCAAGTGTGGCACTGCCTATTCACATCATGATCAGAGAAGTTCCCATAATTTGTGATTCTACTATTCTGGGCTGATGAGATGAAGTTTATAGATAACCTTGAGAACTTACCTTGTAAGGAACATAGAGGAAGCAGTGACACAAAGAATCTAAGAGATATCTTAGCATTTTTAAAGCATGTCCTTTATCGAAGTGCTTTGAAGACATTCTCAGACTAAAACACACACAAAGAGATTGGAATAAGAATCAGAAGAATGCAAGTAATGTTGTCATCTACAAGTAGAAAATATTAATTTCAATATTTCTTTCCATTCTTCATTCACTCTAGCATTATTCAAGGCAATCTGTGATGTCCAAGAAGTGACTGTGTTTGGTCCTACGGTTACAACTCTCACAGCTGTAAAAACAGCTGCTACCACCTTCGTATCAGAAAAAACCCCATGATTTCTTGGTGGAAAGTTTTGTTCCACATTCCTCTTTCTTATTATCAACAGATATTGCAAACAACATATAAGAAGGAACAGAGGCAGCCACTGTGGCACCAGCATTTTTCCTGCTACAGTCAAGGGCACTTCTGGCTTTTAATTGGACTTTGTCTTCAGGACTAGAAGCAATGTAATACAGTGTACAGAATAACTAACCATTTTTGTGTCATCTTTCATAAATAAATATTAGTCCTGTAAATTACAGCAACTACATGAGAATTCTGGGATGTGAGCTAAATATGATAAATTGCTGAATTAAAAAAAAACAAACAAACAGACCAAAACCAAAAAAACAACCAACCAAAGAACACCAAACAAAAAAACCAAAACCAAACAAAAATCAACCAGAAAACCCTTAACCAACCAACCAAAACAAAATAAAATGAAAACACTGTATTTTGGCATTTAATTGGCATTTCCCAGCAGGAAATACTATGTGCCTGAAACTTCAAGCTAGTGTAGCAATAGTGCACACTGCAGTTCTTCCTTGGACAGTTTGTGCTAGCTCAAGCCATCTTGTCAGGATGATGCTGAATAAGAAATTTTACTTCATGCTCTGTTAAGTCAGCCTAGACTTGTTTGGGTTTTTTTCACTTGATGTCTGCTTGGAATTGTATTACATTACAAATTACAGGAGCCTTACACCAAAGGGAAAGACAAACAAAGTTAAAGCATGAAGCTCTTTGTTACTCTAGTGAGCACATATTTATGTGTCTACTCCCCTGCAGTTGCTTGCATAATCATTATGCAGCTGAGTTAGAATTTATCCACATGAGTCAATGTACTTGCAAAAATACATCAGTTTCAGCACTGCTAAGAATTATGTTGTTCCAAACAAGGCAGTACATTTTGCTTTCTCTCTCACACCTGCTACTCAATAAATGGAAGAAGGCTGATCAAAATTGGGGATTACTATTACAAACACTCAACTACCTGAAGTTTAGTTTTGCAGAGCTAATGTTAAAATAAGGGCTCATTCTACTTGAAAATTCCTACATTAAAGAGCTTGATTACCAGCCCAAATTTTTGTTATATAGTTCACTGCACCCCAGGTTACATACATCTTTTCAACTAAGTCTAAAGGTGAAGTGAAGCAGTTGCTTTGTGTGCTTTTTTTTTTTTTTTTTAGTTCCGTACAAAACAGCCCTATGTGAAAACTTCCAGGTGGCATTGCAATAGATTGTAGCTAGTATATATGTTCGGACTGTAGTCTCACTTTTAGATTTTGAATCATTTTTTCTTCATTATTAAGAAGGAGGAAACTTCTACAAATACCAACTGCAATTGCCCAGAGACTAGCAGGCAGAATTAGAATCATAGAATCAATTGGGTTGGAAAGGACCTCCAAGATCATCAAGTCCAACCCTTGATCCAACACCACTCTGTTTACTAGATCATGGCACTAAGTGCCATGTCCAATCTCAATTTAAAAACCTCCAGGGATGGTGAATCCACCACCTCCCTGGGCAGGCCATTCCAGTGCTTGATTACTCTCTCTCTGTAAAGAATTTCTTTCTAATATCCAACCTAAATTTCCCCTGGCAGAGCTTAAGCCCGTGCCCTCTTGTCCCACTGCTGGCTGCCTGAGAGAAGAGACCAATCCCCACCTGGCTATAACCTCACTTCAGGTAGTTGTAGACAGTGATGAGGTCATCTCTAAGCCTTCTCTTCTCCAGACTAAACAATCCCAGCTCCCTCAGCCTCTCCACAAAGGACTTGTGCTCTTTCACCAGCCTCGTTGTTCTTCTCTGGACCCACTCCAGCACCTCAATATCTTTCCTGAATTGAGGGGCCCAGAACTGGACACAGTAAGTGTGGCCTCACCAGTGCCGAGTGCAGGGGAAGGATCACTTCCCTCGTCGTGCTGGCTACACTATTTTTGACACAGGCCAGGATGCCATTGGTCTTCTTGGCCACCTGGGCACACTGCTGGCTCATGTTCAGCCTCCTGTCAATCCAGACTCTCAGGTTCCTTTCTGCCTGACCCCTGTCCAGCCACTCTGTCCCCAGCCTGTAGTGTTGTTGTGGCCAAAGTGCAGGACCCAGCACTTGGCCTTGTTGAGCCTTCCCATTGGAATCAGCCCATCTCTCCAGCCTATCCAGATCCCTCTCCAGAGCCCTCCTGCCTTCCAGCATGTTGATACTCCCTCCCAACTTGGTGTCATCAGCAAATTTGTTGATGATGGCCTCAATCCCCTCATCTAAACCATCAATAAAGATGTTAAACAGGACTGGGCCCAACACTGACCCCTGGGGGACACCACTAGTGACCAGCTGCCAGCTGGATGCAGCGCTGTTCACCAGCACTCTCTGGGCCCAGCCATCCAGCCAGCTCTTAATCCAGCAGAGAGTGCATGTGTCCAAGCCATGGGCAACCAGCTTTTCCAGGAATATATTATGGAAGACAGTGTCAAAGGCTTTGCTGAAGTCCAGACAGACTACATCCACAGCCTTCCCCTCATCCTCCAGGCGGGTTGCCTGACCATAAAAGGAGATCAGGGTGCTCAGACAGGACCTGCCCCTTCTAAACCCATGCTGGTTGGGTCTGATCCCTTGTCCATCCTGTAGGTGCTGTGTGATTGCACTCAGGATGATCTGCTCCACCTGTCCTGCAAGGCACAGAGGTCTGGCTGACAGGCCTATAGTTGCGAGGGTTGTCCTTGCAGCCCTTTTTGTGGATTGGCATGACATTTACCAACTTCCAATCATCTGGGACCTCCCCAGTGAGCCAGGACTGTTGGAAGGTGATGGAGGGTGGCTTGGCAAACTTTTCCGCCAGCTTCCTCATTACCCTAGGAGGGATCCCATCAGGTCCCATAGACTTGTGAGGATCCAGGTGGCTCAGTAAGTCATTATTTCCTCCTGAAATACAAGCAGGCTATTCGGCTTCCTGTCGCTGTCTACCAGTTCCAGAGGCCAGTTGTCCTGGTGGCCACCTGACTTACTGGTAAAAACTGAGGCAAAGTAGGTGTTAAGTACCTCAGCCTTCTCCTCATCTCTGTTAACTATGTTTCCCTCCAAGTCAAACAGAAAATGGAGGTTTTCCTTGCCCTTCCTTTTGTTATTAATGTATTTATAGAAGCACTTTTTGTTACCCCTAACAGAAGTAGCCAAATTAACTTCAAATTTTACTTTTTTTTCCCCTAATTTTCTTTCTGCATGATCTAGCTATATTCCTAAATTCTTCATGAGTAGTCAGCCCTTTTTTCCACAGTTGGTAAGCTCTCTTTTTATCCCTGATTTCCTTCAGAATCTCCCTGTTTAACCAAGCCAGTCGTCTTCCCCACTGGCTTGCCTTTCAACACACAGGTACAGCCTGCTCCTGTGCACTCAAAACTTCCTGCTTAAACCACTTCCATCCCTCTTGGACCCCCTTGTTTTCAAGGGTTTTTTCCCAGGGTGTGCTCTGAACCAGTCTTCTGAATAGGCCAAAATCTGCCCTCCAGAAGTCCAGTGTAGAGGTTTTATTGATGGCCCTCCTTGCATCTGAGTATTGAAATTTCTATTATTTCATGGTCATTATGCCCCAGGCGGCCTCCAACCACTACATCTCCCACCAGCCCCTCCCTGCAAACAGTAGGTCTAGCGGGGCCTTACCCCTGGTAGGCTCATTTACCAGCTGATGAAGGAAATTGTCCTCTATACGCTCTAGGAAATTCCTAGACTGCCTCTTCTTGGCTGTGTTGAGCTCCCAGCAGATATCCAGCAGGTTAAAGTCACCCACTAGAACAAGGGCTGCCAATTTTGAGACATCCGCCATCTGCTTGTAGAATAATTCATCTCTTTGTCATCCTGGTAGGACAGTCTACAGTAGATTCCCACCAGGATGTCAGCTTTGTTGGCCTTCCCCCTGATTCTGGTCCACAGGCACTCAACCTTGTCGTTGCTGACCTCAAGTTTAACAGAGTCAAGAGACTCTCTAACATATAAAACCACCCCTCCACCTCTCCTACCCTGCCTGTCCTTTCTGATGAGCTTGTAGTTCTTGTCTTTTGAGGAAAAAGTGCAGCTAATTCTTCTATTCACATGTAAAAACATTCTTAGCTTTATAGTAGGTAATTTTTCAACTATAAAGGCCACAGAACTAGGTGACCACCTTCTTGTTTCAATATACCTCACTCAATGCTTTGTATTGTCATGTGAGGGTTACATTTTTAATAGACAAACTGCATTTCAGATATGTTGCATGTAAATAAAGCATTACTTTTAAAAACTGAGAAACACAGAATTCTCAAAGTTTTGTACAGAGATGTGAAGGTAATTTACTTTAATAATAATAATTTTATTTAATATGTAGATCCATACGCATCATTCCCAAAGTGAAGTGAGGCAATAGTTAACTAACTCAATTAGACAATGACACATATATTGTGAAGTTATCAGGTGTGTGCTTTTGCTTCTTAAGTCAAAATATCAGAAACTCATATATCCATTCACCAATATTCACTATAATATTTATAATTTATAAAGGTGAAATGGTGTTTATGTGTAATATGCATTTCAAGTGACTTTAAGTAAAAAAAAGATAAGAAATAGCATAGAAACTATAAATATATTACTAGTGGACAAACAGAAAGAACAAACATGATTCTTTTTTCCTTCTTTCTCAAGAAAGATAACAAGTAGAGTGAAAGGAAGGATGCATTAAACTCACTTCTGACCAAGAGAATGAAGAATAAAGCATCAGGAAAAAACAGCTGTGAGATACAGGGCTAGCAATCATCTTAAATGGGTAAGTATGTGTTCCCTACAATTTTTGGGTAATTGCTCATAGTGTAATTGTGTGTTCAAAATTCTATTCATCTTGCACTTGCATTTCACATTTTAAAAATTCATAAGTGAGAAGTTTTTCATTGTTCTGCCATAGTAGAGATGAAATCCATAGACTTAAAAAAGTCAGGAATCTCAGTAGGAAAGAAGAAAAAGTCAGGAATCTCAGTAGGAAAGAAGAAAAAGATAATTTGTCTGTAATCTTTAAAGCTAAAATTATTCACTAAAGCTTTTTTCCAAGACAAGCATCTACTTTTGTTCCATGGGAAAATAGCAAAATTCGTAGAAAAATGGAAGTCTTTCAAGAAAATAAAAAGAGGGTGTTAATGATACCCAGTAAAAAAAAAAAAAAAAATAAAAATGTTTTTATGTTGGATCTTGCAGTTCTTGGTAGGGTATTTTAGTAATGCTTTTATATTGCTCAAAATCTGAAAAGCCGTATTTTGAGATACAGGCTGAAAATATACCAATTATTATAAAATCTCTCATACCTCCTTATATGTGGGATCATGACTATGGCTCTGATTTGTACTTCATGAAGTTTGGGGTTCTTAGTGACAGGAAAAGGTCTTTCATGCTGAGTGCAGAAGAGACCCTGACTGCACTCCAGTTAAAGGATATATTACCTGGTTTCTTGTACAGAGGCTCAGACATTGTATGCAGAGGACAAATTCTTTCAATTCTGTGAGGAGCTAAGAACAGTTGCCAAAATATGAAAGCTAAAATGTGTTTATGTGAGGAAGTCCTGGACAGGAATGTCAGCACAACTTTACTATTTCAAGTGAATTTGTGTGAGAGTTGGATGCTGGTGCAGACTGAGGCTGGGAGAATGGAATGTGAGTCTGAGTTGGATGGTGTTGGGGTATATATTTTCCTCAATGTAATAGGTATCTGAGTCTGGAAGTTTACTTCTCATCAAATATCTATGATTGGGAAAGTATGATATTAAAAGTTCCATTCTTCTGTATTGACATTGGATCAGTTAGAGAACAGAGTCTGAATAAATGACTTGTTTTACCATGCCTAATTCTGATAAAAAGATGACAACAGAGATCATTTCTACTAAGCTTACTCAATTTTGTTCTATAACACAAGTGTAGTTAGCCCTGGAAATTATTGGTGTTCTGAGTGGTCAAGCAGCAATTTACATTTAGTCATGAGGAAAAAATATTTTTTTACAGTGGCATATGTAGTATGTATTTGTCAGCTTAGAATAAGCTTCAACCCTGTTTCATTTCTTCCTAGGAAATGCTGTAAATGGACTGTTTAAAACCAAGTCCATGTTTGGCATTTTTCATTTGTTTAGATGTGTGTCTGAATCTGAACTTGGCTATCTGTGTACCATCAGCACTACCAGGATCTCATCCAAAGGTCATGAAAGTCAGTGGAAATATTCCTGCAAGAAATTAACTGCAAGAAGTTTCAGAGAAAACTTCATTATACTCATGATAAGAGAAGTTCATAGGTTCATAAGAAATGTCATAAATAGAAATGCCCACATTTGATTAAATCATAATGATAGCCTGTGCTTGTTCTGGATAATCTGAAACATTCTTTGTCTGTAGCTAGTTAAACTCTAGGAAGGATTAATTATTTGAAAATATTGCCATTATTATCTGAATAATTTATATGAGTATGAATACTTGAAAATATTAATTGAATTATATATTTAGTGGAAAATGACAACATTTACAAAACAGTGTAGTCACAGAATAGTATTGACAAGATCTACTTGCAGTACAACCACCAAAGTTGTCTTGTACCTGAGAAGAATGTCTTGAGAGAAATGAAAGAATCTAATCTGTGTTCTTTCTTTATAGTGCCAAAACGAATCAGCTTTAAGTTAGTTTTGCAGACATGAAGATGGTTTTGCTAACCTTAATGGTAATATGAAATGTTTTTGGGAATACACTTGTAAAGAACTTCACAGTATAGTTTTTTTTAGGAAGGAGGAGTAACTGAGAAATACTTGTAACTATCTATCTAAAAAATAATGATTTTCTGTCAGTATGTTCAGTTTTTGTACTATTAATAATAATGTAAAGTTCTCATATGCTATTTTTCATCTGGGAATCAAAAAATGCTTTAGGAAAATTCATCTCAGCTCTGTGTCACAATAAGAGTAATGAAATGATTGAAACAAGAACATCAGCGAAGAGAGAGTACCCTTATGTTCCAGGCCAGTGTTCTAACCAAACAATAGTCATTTTGCGTGCACTAGTTCCTCCACACTTCACCCAAGAACACACAACAGATCACATTTAGCGATCGAGCAGTTTATTTCCAAGAAAGGGCCATTCAGAAACAAAACAAAGAATTCTTCAAGTCTGAGTGTTAGTATTTCTATGGAGGTCAAAAGAGCACACTGGCAATACCCATGAGCTCTCCAAAGATTTAATGTCTGTTACATAGTGAACGCTGCATAAAAATAGTACTCAAGGCTTTGTGAAGAAATGTTATATTACCATAGCATATCTATGTTTTAATTAAAACAAGAGACATAAACCTGCTTTGCATGTTTCAACATAGGTTCAGTTTGAAACCTGGTAAATACGACTGCTTACTGGTTGGATGAAGTCATGTATCACTAGAAGACACGACTGTGTGCAATACACAAAATATTTGTATTATGGCTAGTGAGAAAGAGGATTATCTTCAATAGCATTGCAATTCTTGACCCCAAATATTTTGATCAAGTTAGGCATAACACTTCAATAGAACAATCAGTATAAATGCATATTATATAGAATTACGGTTATGTAAAAGCTATACATCTAGGTGAATAGAAGAAATACAAGTGTATTTTTACCATGTCTTTTCTTAATCTTAAATGGCTATTCAGGTCCTCTTTTTGGTACTTTTTCTAAAATCTGTATTATATGTGATGCTGTTTTAAGCTTTTGATAACGTTCTGTCATCACTGAATTATGAAGTGTCACAAACATAGAGCTAAAGTCATGTCAGTTCATTTAAGAAAAACAAGAAAAATTGGAAGATCATTTATAAGTTGAATAGAATTAATTATACAGAATCCATTTCTATATGTGTAACATCAGCTTTTTCATTGTCAACACAAGCTGACCAAGCATAATATTTTATTAGACGTAAAATGCATATTGAAGCCATAGCCTTTTAAACTGACCCATGCTGTTGGTCAGTTTGTTCAATTTAGCTAACTCTAATAAAGTCTACTTTTGTCTTAGCATTTAGTAAAGATGATGGCATGGAGATAGTGCAGCTGGTGGAAAATAGTGTGTAGATCGCCACATCTAGAGTTGAGGCAAAGGCAGAAAAATATTATTTCTGTTAAATAGAACCACATGAAAAGCTATGCATTTTGTAATAGTAATTTTTGTTTTAATAGTGATATTTTAAAATAATTTTAATAGTTTTTTAATACTGACATTACCATATGACTGTAGAATGGCTTATGTAGCAATCGCACCTTTTGAAGAAGGGTGAAAAGGATAGAGGTTGCAGGCATCTGTAGCTCTATTAACATGCCTTTAATGGTATGCAAAGCTTTAGAAAAAAATTTTAAGATGTAGCAGATCAGACTACAAAAATAAAAACAGGGAATATGCAGTATTCCTTTTTCAAAGGAAGAATTAGTAATTGCACTAAAAGAAGACATACTCAACTAATATATGTCCAAAGGAATACAGATTGAAATAGACAAAAGTCATTAAAATCAAACCAGCTCTTTTTGCCCTACTGCTTCTTTGTATTTGTTTACACTTTTAAATTGTTCTAGTTCTATATTCTTGACAAATTATATGTGGAATGTTTATTCTAGTAGTCAGTGATCTTACTGTTTTTTATTTCAATATAAGTTGTAGCTTGGAATGTGGGTATGAGTAAAATGACCCTTTTTAGCAGAATTGGAAGCCTTTGTGGCTTTTTCAACATATTTATGTTCTCACGTCTTTGCAAAGTTGACTTACATCCTGATAAATAAACACCAGGTTGAAAAATTCTTTGGAACTTTCTCTTGTCTATTACTGATTCAGTATTTCAGATTCATGTTACTGAGTATTTGATTGAGTTGCCTATACTTGCCTATTTTAGTGTAGATGTAGTGGTGAACTTTTTTTCTTCACATACTGGTTGTATCAGCAGTGCAAAAGGTTTGTCCTTAGGTGATAGCTTGTATTTGTCAGCCATTATGAGGTTCTCATGCCACATCACTCAAGTTAGGACTTCTGTGTTTAGAGCCATTTTTTCCCCCCTGATGTTACATTTCAAAAACAATCTATATATCATCAGTTTGAAACAAAGCAAGGCAAAAGAAATTGCCTCTTGTGAATTCTACTTTTCTGCAAAGATAGTTAAAATTGTAAAGAAGTCATCAGTAAAACAGATAAAAAGCCAAGTATTTTTTGGTTTTTTTCCCCCCAACCTTTATTATGAACTAGTTTTTAAGCACAGTTTGTTTTTCTGACTACTTCTCTAAGTATAATGCTGGATGTGAGGATGTAATGTGCAACCACCTTTTGCAGTCTTTTAGAATGTATTTCACATAATTTTAGTCCTAAAATACCAGAGAATTATTTCACTGCAATTTCTGTTGTGTGTTTTTGGATGTTCAGGATTTTGCTGAAGTCTTACTTTTCCAGCTCACTGACACAGGTCTAGAACAAAGCTCTTGCTTCTAATGAAAAGGTGAAATCACAGAAGAGAAAGTTTATGACCATAGCCTTGTACTTACAGTCTGACAGATTATTTTAATCATCAACCAAAGCACAGAAGCCCCTGCTTGTTACTGAAACCTTCTTCACCTTTGGGAACAATGTTCAGTGACATTAAGGAACTTTATGACAAAATGATACCACCTAATGAGCTACAAGATAACAGACATTTGAGATGAAGGCTAATACAGAAAGAGACTGGAGTTCTTTGTCTCGTCTTCCTCTTTAGTTTGCCAAGTGAGTGCTAGATTGTGCCTGTCTATCTCTGAAGAAGGAGCAATGAGCAGCTATGCTGCAGCAGTTTTAAATCAATGCCTGTCACCCCATTTACCCAAGAAGCAATTTGCTTGGTTTTGTTTGTTGTTTTTTTTTGTTTGTTTGTTGTTTGTTTTTTTTTTAACAAAGGTAGCATGCCTTTTCCTCTCTTAGGATAAGTATTTACCACTCCTTCCCTGGTTCTTCTACTTACTTGTACATGAAAATGTAAGAGCATGTGTGTGTAGCCAAGGAAAGCCTGACATCTTCTCACTCATCCCATTACCATCTCTTTGGGAATGCTGGTTTAAAATTTAGAACTTGCCTCAAACTGGACCTTATTACATAAGTAGTTCACTTCATAGAAGAATGACTCATTTAATAAATAAGTGATCCACTAATAAGATGAGAGGGAGCAGTAGTGACATTTTGGAGGTAAGGAGAAAAGTTAAAGTTTAGCCTTTAAACTATGTGCAAGGAGGTTTAATATGTTTTCTTTTTGTATCGGTGTAATCTTTTTGACTTAAATGTGCCATTTATTTTCATGGCCAAATGAGTTTAGACGCATGGCATAAGTCACAAATTTACATATGCATACTGAAGAATCATTTGCAAACATAGCATAAAGGGAAATAATTTATGAGTTCAAACCCAGTGCTTTCAAAACTTAGCACTTTGTCTACAGCTCATAAAATAAATTTCCCGTTACACACACTGTTGTAGCCATGTAGCTTTGATTACAACACTATTTAAGAGGGGAGTGGTCTGGCCCATAGCAACTTGAGTACTTTAGGTTTAAGACATCTCAGTCATTTTTAATTTGGGTGGTCTTAAAGCTACAGAAGTTTTGGTAAAAGCAAGGAGACAATCCTTTGACTCACCTATATCTGACTGGCCATCCTGATTTCTGTGAAGTCAACAAAAATTGACAACCTTGCTTCAAGAAAACACAAATTCAAAGTTATAATGTTGCCATATTTGTACTGCAATACTGAAAAAAAAAAATGCTGTACTTTACATAGGCTCCCTCTGACATAGGCTAGAATGTGATTAATATACCCCTTTCTTTGTTCATTCTCTGGTGAGTGGCCTTACCAAAAGCCACTTTGCTTCAAACCAGTTTGTTAATAGTTTATCTTCTCCTTTTCTCCAGGACTCTCAATTTCAAAGTTACACAACACTCTTCTTGTGTTCAAGGCCATCTCTTTCTTGGTCCTCAATTTAATTTCACCTTTAGTCGTTGTTATGCCTGGGTGAAACATGTTCAGGTTATAGCCTGAATGTTAGAGATATAATTTTAATTTGAGTGTGTCCTCTGCAGGCAACTAATGAGGTCCTTCACAATCAACCTATTTCTGTTAAATATTAATAGGTTGCACCATTGCTTCTTTCCCAAGACTGGATATTTGCAAAAGAGTCCATCCTTTGTCCATGTTTTAGTTCAGTGATTCAAATGGCAAATCAATATCTCTTGTGCTTAGTGAGTAAAAAGCCAAGGTGTTAGTTCATCTGCATGACCATTAGTCTTAGCTCTCTGTTTGATTCCAGCCATCTGTTTTATTGGTACCTTTCTCTGTTACTGCTTCATGTGGTATGATTACAGGATGGAAAATAATTTCTTTTCTGAAATGACTAGCACAAAGTGCCCATTCTGTGCATATATATCAGTCCGAATCCCCAGAAAACAGGTAAAAGGACTTCTTGGGATGCACTCAACCCTGGCAAGAACATGAACAACCACTAAATCTTAGGCAAATCATGTCCTGGACCCTTGATCCTCAGCCACCCCACAAGTTCCTGTATTTTTCTTGGGTTAGCAAAGACAGAGCTAGCTTGAGTGTCTGCAGAGGACTACTTCAGAACTAAAAAAAATTTTTCGGAGTGTCCCTTTACTGTTTGGTCAGAATAGTATTTTTCTATGCCATACAGTATGGATTAATGGGTACAAAATCATTTGGTACATGTTTTATTAGTGCCAGGTGCATAATAAGTTTCTAAAATTAGATCAGTTCCCTTGATCAACACTTAGACAATTTAGACAAAAAGTATTCTTTCAATTATGTCATATTTTTGAAGCATGAGGGAAGAATTTAAACAAGATATTTTGTGTACCTTTAAATGGGAAATTATAGAGACAGTAGGCAATTCATGGCAAGAAAAATTTATTCTCTCAAAGTATTTTAAAATACGTCACCCTTCCCTGAGTGGGAGCAAAAAAATAACCGTTTAGTTATGGTTCAAATAATGACTCAGTGGAATACATTGTTCTTAATTATAGAATAACTTTTATAAATCATTTTGTAAAAAAAAAGAAGAAAAATATACTAAAGGAAAGTAATGCATTTTGCAGCCTGAGTGAAAAGTACAGGAACAAGCTTTTGTAAGCAAAAAGCTGCATGGTCAGTATGAAATGTATGTACATATATGTATCTGGGCTGAATTAGATGCTAATATTTTTGGTCTATGTTTGGCCCAGCCACCTGTGAAGGGTTGCTCTCTTCCTGCCAAGTTGTGGGAAAACAGGCTGATAAAGATGGACTCTGTCCTTGAAGGAGGCATTTTTGTGTAAACTAAAATTAATTGGGCTCTCACAATTGGCTGATGGCCCTTCAAGGGCACTTGAAGGAGAAAGAGAAGAGGAGGAGGACGATGAAGTATGCCTCCAGACCCATTTAATAAAGACCCCCTGCGATATACCATGCAATGCGCCAACGCCCCCACACGTGTGCAGAGGGTCCCATTTACCTAACTGAGGGAGGGACCAGAGGATCTTTTCCTGGGCAGTACTGGCCACACCTGCCCGGGCAGACATCACTTCAGCAACTTAGATAAAGAGCAGGCGGCTCATGTCTTGGGGGGGCTCGCTTGCTTCACATGACAGGACCATGTTGCCTTTTGGCAGGGACGCCCACCTTCGCCTGTGAGCCTGCTGACCCTTGAGGATACAGCCACTGCTTTGGGAAATCTGGGCATTCTTGGGCTGGTAAAACAGCTCCATGGGACATATGGGCAATTTGGGTCTTTATACCTGGGGGCTTATTTTCCGTTTTCTCTCTGTCTTGGGTTTTTCCTGTTTACTTGGCCACTTTTGGTAATAAAACTACTCTTTGGGTTAAGCTTTCAGCGATGTCTTAGTTTCCATTTCCACAGCTCTCTAGACTCTCCCTGAAACAATATACAAAAATTCCACTATTAAGGAACAAGTAGGACTGCAGACTATATCAGCTGGACCTGCTGAAATGAGATTAGTGAAGTGGTTGGGTTGCTGCTGCCTCTATACCTCTTATGCAGCCTCAAATTTCTTCCTGTCCACTTACTTCATGTGTTCCTTTGCTTAGATATTGTGCTGGGAATTGACATGATATTCCATTAAAAACGATTGCATTAATATCAACCTATTGGGCCATAGTTTGTTTGCATAACCAAATGCTCCCTTGATGAACCTGGGTGAGCCTAGGTGACAGCTCATAGAACTGTGTTTTGTCTGTTCATGAGCAGGTGTGGTTTATGCATGGCCAGGGCCATCAGTGATTCCCATCTTTTACTGTTTTCTCTGGGTTTAAGTTATAGGAGCTGTGAGTTGGACTGGTGTTTAACTAGGAGTTTGACTTGTGCTTCAGAGTACAGGAAAAAATAGAAAGTGAAGTATGGTAAGATGATGATGTATAATCTGTTATACCTGCAGTTCTGTTCCTTTGCTCCAACTTCAGCAAGATTACCTGCTGGTTGCATTAGCTAGACTGGTTTTGAATGACGGATTCAATACCTGTGAGTTCAAGCACATTCAAGAGGTACTTCCTTTTCCTTTTGTTACTGCATGTTTATTTTTATCTTTCCTCTCATTTAATTTTATAACAAATATTCAGTCCAGGTAAATGGAGATCACTGGGAGGGACAGGGCAAATAAATAAATAAATAAAAAACTTGGACAGTCACCATATGTTTCTGGGTAGTCTAGTAAAAGAAAACCTTTGCAAAAATCCTGAGTTCCTTGAGGTGAATGCACTTTAGCTTATTTCTTTTTTTTTTCCAAGGAATCTAGAATATTTGCTCTTATAACATGAAATTAATAAATAAGTAGTATTACCTTCATTCATGATGACAGCATGGGTGACCAAATTGCTAGAATGTTGTTGTCTTTCTCTGCCAAAAGAAATAAAAGGCTTTCATTGTGTCCCCTTCCGTTTGTACTTTATTGTTGAATCATGACATTTATAATCAGGATATTAATTCAAAATACAAGTTGGTGACAAGGAAAACTTTAGAAGATAGGTTTCATTTGCCACATTTTGGCTTATCATAAAGATTATCTGGCTTATTGTGTGTTAAATCAACTCTTGGCATTACTGGAGACATTTCTATTTAGGTCTGCCAATAAAAAAAGCCAAAACCTAGGCTCTTTTAGGCTCTTCATTGCTTTGACATTTTAGTGCTGTCTAGAAGCGAGCTGTAACACAAATACAAAAAGAATCCTCATTAAGTTTTATCAATTATATCATAGGTAAATTTATTTGACATGCAATTAACTTAACAGCACACAAACAACAAATATAGTTATACTTCCTAACACATCAAATGAGAAATGAAAGTTATATAACATGCATTTAAAGGGTGTTTAAAAATAAAGCTGGGTTAAATTGCAAGTAACAGTGAAAAATTATTAACTGGTTAAGTGAAATCAACGTGAAACTGAAAGAGCTGGACAAGCCATGAGAATGTTCCTGAAATAAGGAATTTTCATGGCTATTTTCCTGATACGTAAGATTTCACAATTTAATGCTGATTTTGATTATAAAATTTCTCTGTTCTTTGTCTTAATAAAGGGTAGTTTTCTTTGACCAGGAGTAACCATGTGGATATACTTCATTTATGAATTATAGATGCAATGCTCTCCCTTTGCTTAGCAATGGTGTTGGGTGCAGATGCCCTTTAATATGTATTCTGCTTTGCTTCCTGTCTTATTATTGTGGTAGGCTGTTAAATAGCGATTATGGACTTCTCTAAGGCAATATTTATTTTCAGCAACAAATGATACAACTTCAGATAATTTTTTTTTTAAAAAGCCTCTTCGCATATTGAATCAGTCAGCTGCTTCTGCCTAGAATGTGAAACTATTGCTGCTTTTTAAATGTCGGTGTAGCAAAACAAGAACAATTAGCTTTGATTTAAAAGGAGGTGAGTGTTATTGGAGGAAAGACATATTTTTGTGATGTGATAGTTTCCTTTGACTTTCAAAGCATCTTGGCATAGAAGATCAGGCTGAGACGAGTGCAAGTCCGTGGGAACAGGATAGGTTGCTGTTGATTCTGATTTGAGCATCAGAATAAAAAACTTGTGGTGCTGAAATATACATGTATTTTTGTTATTGTTGCCCCTAGATTTCCACTATGTTCAGGCCCCTGGTCATTGTACATACAGAATGGAAAGCCAGGGTATTCTGTGTGCTGGGATTGTCACAGGTCAGACAGGTGAAAAACACCATTTTCTCTGTTTTTTTCATGGGTATATTAACAAGGGGTTCAGTGAGTGTGGACATACACAGGCAGAATATGTAGTATGTATAAATCCATACATTCATATACTGACATAACTGTGATTAAAATACACGGCTAGCAGAAAAGAGCATGTAATTTCTATGTATATAAAGACAAGAACTCAAATACTCCCATAGAGAAGAGTTTAAAGAACCTGTTGTTTTCTTAGGAACAACAAGTCTATTGAGGGATTGAAATTGAAATGAGAGTTCAAATCTTACAGGTATTCGTATCTGCAAAGTAGCATCAGAGCCTCACATTAAAAATTCTCTTCAAGGAATCTCACTAGAATGAAAACTCCTAATTTCTGTGGAGCCAAGAGAAGAAAACTGCTTACTTTTTTATAGCTTCTGTCTTTAAACTTCAGTCCTTTAAAATCTCTTGCTTCCTGCTACAGAGGAAACAAAAGTGGCACATAATAGACTTCCTTTTCACATGGAACAAAGCTGGATGTTACTTTTATCCTTGACTTCTTTGTTGCTCCCCAAATCTATCCCTCTTTGAACAATCTGACACTACTCTGTGCCAGCAGGAGCTTTAGAAGAAGGCCATCTGCACTGTCTACTATGTTTGGGGACAGACTCTCTTAATTTTTAATGTACTGGAATGAAGATTTCACTCTGTGTCCAGAATGGGATTTCCAGCCATCGTGTTTTGGGGATGGGTCAGGGGTAACGATCTCACAGACCCTAGTACTGCTGCTGAGTGAGAAATGTGGAGATGGATACAGCACATGCCCAGTCTATCCTTAAAAGGTAAATAAAAGCTTTATTATCATTTTGTTAAAGTACTGACAAATAAAGGACATTGTTGGAAAAAATTTTGTAGGAATGTTTTAAGTGGACCACTGATGTTATGCACTTCACTGCAGAAAATCAAAGAATCATAGATTCAACAAAGTTGGAAAAGACCTCTGAGGTCATTGAATCCAGCCTTTGACCTAACACCACCCAGTTTACTAGACCATGGCACTAAGTGCCTGTAATAGACCCATTACTGAGTTTGGCTTCCATTGTAATGCAATGGGCTGATTATAGAGTTTTGTTTTTCCATTGCCTCGGGTAAGAGCTCTGCCCTGCAGAGCCCAGCTGCTTGCAGGAGTTCTGGGGGATGTCTTGGACCCGAGCCGAGCTGCTTGCAGGAGCCCTGAGAGATCTCTTGCAGACCACTGAAGGCAGACAAATGAGCTAGGAAACTCAGTTCATCATATATGGAACACCAAGCGAACCTTACCTGGATGCCAAAGGACCAGCCAATCGGTGCCAGGAAAATCTTTGCCTGGATGACAGGGAACTGGCCAGTGGGCACCCAGGACTAGAGTACTGAAGGCAGTGTCCAGGATTGCCAGGGCCTGGTCCTGGCTCCTGCTCCTGGTACCGTTTCTGCCCACCTCTCTCCCTAGTCCTGCTTCTGCTGCTTCTGTTCCTACTGTAGCTGCTGCTCTCCAGACTCCACCTTGCTTCATCTGTGACCCCTTCGACTGCTGAGGAGATGTCCTGCCTGCTTGTGACTGCCTAACCCGCCTGCAAGCCACATCTCGTCATGGTGGTAATCTTTCCTGTGTTTCTGGCCACAGTCTTTTGACTTTTCCTTCTTTCTCCTATTCCTGCTTTTTCCCTTTGCTTTCGCTTGTTATAGGAATAAAGTTAATTATCTTTTTGGACCCCAACATTTGGTATTATGTACCTTAACCTTGCTTGCAGATGTTGTTAAAGAACCACATTGCCCTCTGCATCCAAGCGGATCGCAACAGTGCCACATCCAGTCTCTTCTTAAATACCTCTAGGGACAGTGACTTGATGACCTCCCTGGGCAGCCCATTCCAATGCCCTATCACTCTTTCTGTAAAGAACTTATTTCTAATGTCTAAAAATGTGAAGCTTTCAGCTGCAGTAAAAGGGTCACCAGTGGTTTATATTGTGGCAGTACTCAAGGGGATCCTGTTATGCTATGCAAGTATGGAAAGGAGACAATGCTTGTCTTGAATGTGTTTCCACTGCAATGAATCACACTTCAGCCTGAGTTATACCTCTGTTGTGCACCAAGAGAAAAGGTTATTTTTATTAATTTAGAGACTAGGCAGACTTTTCTTCTGTTTAATTCAGTCCTCCAAAATATGAACTCTCCTAAATGCTGTCTGAACGGACATCTTTCATATCTTCCTGTTTCCCTCCTGAAAGTTGTCTTGTCTCTTTATTGCAAGCCCTGTCTTTGGGAAAACTCTTAAGGTATTGCCCCTGAAAGAGAGTGGAGGTCATATTCCAAAATCCCTTCTGTTCAAGGAGAAAATTACTTTTCATCAGTTAAAAGTTCTCCTGCCTCTTCCAATGAGCTTATTGACCTCTCTTTTCCTCCTATCCTTTGCATAACAGGTGAGTTGCAGATTGGTGGAGCCATTCTCCCAGGGAGAAAGCATGCTTAATTTTTTTTAATTTTTTTTTTTTTTTAACAGACTCTTGTCTGTTTGATTGTACTCAGTTGACATTACATCTGTTTTTCTTGTCCTGAAGCTTTGTTGAATAATTGCCATTTTTAAAAGACAAAAGTGATTATGGTAATTCCTCAGACAAGTCCCGAAAACCTCCATACAGATACAGTAGTATGTTTTTAATCCAAGTGATGGGGGTGGTGGCATCAAGTAGTGAAGGTTGCCTGTGTCCTCTTTTGAGGTATATGCAACTGTACTTCATTTTAGTAGTCTAAAAACAGTGAATTCTCCTTTGTCACTTATTAAGAAATTATAAAACCAGATTTATGGAAGCTGTTAATGGAATAGTTTTGGCCTTTTCTGAAGGTTCTCTTCAGTGCTCAGTAACAATTTTTTTGTGTTGCACTGTCTGTACAGTTCTCTTTAAACCAAAGGGATCATATGCAGTGCTAAAGTCAGACACAGGAAGGAGTCTGCCATCAGAAAAACAGGGCTTCAGAATTTGTAAGGAAACATGTAGAATGGGGAATCTTTAATTAGATTTCATGTGCAGAGTTGAGTTTGACACCTTCCTGTAAGTATTATGTCCGACAAGGACAGAAATCCAGGTCACTGCCAACATAGGCTTGTTCTGCACTGGGGAACATTTACAGAACATTCTCACTATTGCAGCTCCACTGACATTAGTGGTAGGATGAGCAGCAATATTCACAGCTCTCCAGCACTAGCAGCTGTTTCAGCACTGTGCTAATTAGATTGGCACTGAGTTAGTTTCATAGGCATGATGCTGCTGACAGCTGCTGGGGTGCCATCTATACTAGGCCTGCCAGCACTGGTAAAGCTGTAGTAGTATTGGTAGCTGTGGCAATTATTTGCAGAGTTCTCCACAGTAAGTAAAACTGAGATGTGAGCTGAAGTTACAGTATGTATATGAGTGCATATATGTGATTTAATTGATTCCCTGTTTTCCCCTAGCATCCTACTCGTATATGTATGTTTTACTACTCATTTGTGAAAAATTGAAAATCTCATGAATCATGCATCTTCTGTTTTGATATACTCTGAGATGAGGGAGAGTAAAGGGAGAAGAAGAGTTCATATTTAGGACCAAGAATGTAAAGTATAATGTGTCTAGGTAAGAGTAAAATAGGAATAATGTTTATCTCAGTGTGCATTGTGCTAATTGGGAAGTGGTGATGAGTTGTGTATCTATTGTTAAAGTACTTTAAAAGGCTTTCGGTGCCCAACACAAGTTGACTGTGCTGGTCTCGTTCATATGTATCTGTATGTGATTTTTTTTTCCTTATCAAAGCAAAATCTGCTTGCATGAACAAAGCATATTTCTAATGCAGTATAATTTATAAAGATAAAGGAATAGAAGGGTATCTGTACATTCATTTTTCATACAATGTTTTATTATTTTTCTTAAAATTTTAAACAGGTAGAAACACTATTTAAATTATAGGTCTAATATTTGTTTCCATTTTTCCTTATTAATTCACTCAAAGTACCACAGTACTTGACAGTTTTTTTCCTTTATTGAAAATCATCACTGTTTGTCTTGACACATGTGAGGTTACTTAATAAACTTAATAAACAGGTAATTAAAAGAATGCTATTGTCCCCTTCCTGTTCCTGTCTAATGCAGCCACCTATGAATCAACTACAATGAGATATTTCAGCAGCCCTCATATTGAAATCATTTTGAGATGAGTCACTTCTACTAAAAGTTGCTTCTGAGCACGCAAAAGCCTGTAAACAAATGAGAACAAAATTGCTGAGAGAGGCTATCTAAACCATCCTGTTCTCCTAAGAATAGTCTAAAGGAGAGTTCAGGCACTTTTCTACATGTATTAGTATCAGCAATATGCCTTTTTAAATTGTATGAAGTATTGACAAGAGGTAGCAAACCCTCCCCTTCCCCCACTGCCCAATTTATTTTAGCATGTATTTTAGCATTTACTCTAGCAAAACTGGCAGGGTTCCCTCTGGTCTCATGCCTATACTTATACAGAGGCCCAAAATCAGTGCCCGTCTCCTTTTCCAGAGAAATGCACTCACACCTGAGAAAATGAAATACTCATTTGCAGCTAAATTGCCTGTGGCAAACATTGAGAAGAACTTTACTGGTTGTCTGATAAATCACCTACCCAGCCATACACATGCTTTCTAACGATTGTTTTACTCAGCCCCACATTCACACAGAGTTTTGCTTTAAAAATCTAATCATCTAAATCGGGTATATTTTGTTAAATGTGAAAGAAAATTCTGGCCTGCTTGAATTCTTCTGTGTAAAGTATCTGTCAAACCCCTTTTTCCTTGATTTATATAAAAATTCTCTTTTCTTTTGAGGGACATTCTCTGAAAAATGTAATGCCTATGTCAAATGAGGATTTTCTGTGTTGATTACTTTGTAGTATTTAAAGTATAAAATCACAATAACAAAGTGTATTAGATAAACTATTCTTCATTAATTAGAAGGCATGTAAAGAAAGTTTACTCCTTCATTTTTGTGTATCTTAATATGTTTTACCTATGTTGGAATGTGATTAAAAACAATTCTGAACTCTAGTCACAGAGACTATAAGCAAATTGTAATGAAAGGTCTTCCAAAAACCAGTGTCTATCTAAGATACCAGATGACAAGAATATTTATTAAAAATCAATTTAAATATTTTACTAGGTAAAGCCATGCTTTAGGTCTGCTGTTCCATAGTTAATTTCTAATTCCTAAGCCTCTGTAGCACTTCATAGTTAAAAGAGCAGATCTCTCGGGAAGTGGGCATGATAGTGCTATCTATCACATCCTGTTATTTGTCTTTTTTTTTGTTCTTGTAAACATAGTCCTTGAGTAACTATAAATATTTATATTGACAAGTAACCAATGAATGGTGATGGTTACCTTACGTATGTGGAAAAAATTGAAGAAACTCTTCATTGAATTCAATAGTGAAAGTTTTCTAGAACTAGTGAATTTAGACTAAGGTTTTCCATGGTTCAGTAAAGGCTAAAATTTTACAGATCTGTACATTTGCAAGGTGTTTCTTGAACGACCTAAATTCTCTCATCCTTCACTCATTTTCCATGATATTTCGAATGTGAAAGTAATTGAAGATTTTCATAAGTGGTGGATGTCTAATGATTTCACAGTATATTTCTGTCCCCTGTTAGCCTGTATTATTCTTAGTCCTTTTCATCATCTTTAGTTCATATTCTTTTCCCAAGGGATTCCATCATTTTATTTCTATAAAAGGGCATAATTTGGAGCTGTGACACTGCAAAACTCTTTTTACAGTAAGATCAGACCCAAAAGAGCAGAAGATTATTAGTAGTACGTCTTTTTCCATAGGCAAGGAAGGATTCAATACTGACATTGCAGAGGGTTATTTTCTCATTTATAGCTTCTAGGCATTATAGCCAAGAGAAGTTTAGAAAATAGAAATATAGAAGTATAGAAATAGAAAAACTGAAGTCAGCCATTTGACAATAGCTCTCACCAGCATTGTCTAGAAGGTGCTCCATAGATAAGAGGGATCAAGGCATGACAGAACCACTTCAAGGATTAGAAACATGGTCACTTTTCCTCATCTGTCTCTATTCCAGTCATTACTTCTGACTTTGCCTAGCTTTCCACCAGAATTCACAGTTGTAACATTGAGGAAGTGAATGAAAGAAACCTGGAACAATACTTCACATGATGTTTTCAAACCTCACCGAAAACCAACTGTGTGAGAAGTTTCTAATTAGAAGTAGAGATCACACATCAAAAAGCAATACGGAATAAAAATTTCACCAATTATTCATCGTGGTTTAAAAAACTCCAGGTTTTAATTCAAGTTAAAGAATAATAAACAAAGTTTAAGTCTGATCGGTGTCTGACAAGCAATATGATTTCTCTTTCTTTCTTACAATACAAAAAGAACTATCAAAAAAGCTGCAGCATTGAGAACAAGGTTCTTTCACCAGCTACTGAAATTGTCATGCTGCTGTCATCTGTAATAATTTACAATATTGCATGTAAACAAATTAGCAATGGGCTTATGTTTAAGACCAGTGAGAAGGAACAGTAAGAGTAACATTAAGTACAATTAACTGGGTCAGTGAGCTACTTTGGGAAGTAATTTAATTTAGTTTCTTAAAGTGAAGCAATTTTTGTAGGATTTGAAATGAATTGAATTCAGTACTAAAATGAGGATGGCAATCATGAGAAAGCAGGAATGAAAAAATAATTTTTACAGCAATGTGGGACCTGTTAGTGTAATCTGCTCTTGCTGATATGAAGCTACAAAGTTGAGTGTCTTTTAGCTAGAGAATGTATTTTAAAATGGCTGCCACCAGCAGTAAAGAATAATGATGATTTCAGATACTAATACTCATACTTTTATCTTCAGCAAGTCCAGCAGATAATCTGGGAACGGATACAGATTCTTAAACATAGTGCCACCTCACATGTCTTTGCATATCTGAGGAGCTTGGCATGCAGGTAAAGAAGTAGGTGTCAGGTAAGAGGCACTTCTTTGGTAGCTGCTGAAAACCAGGTGGAAGACCCGTAGAAAACAGCATGTAATATAGTAAATAACTTGTGTTCCTCCTACTAGAGGCATCTGATGCCTCTCCTCCCATGAAATACTAGAAATACCATTACATTTAACTAACAGGTTAACAGAGAAAAGACTAAATTCCAGGTTAAGTTTTTTCTTCAAAAAGCAATGTCTGAATATACCAATAAAAGGGCTTTCAGTTTTACTGAAACTTATCTCTAGCCAAATATCTTTAAGAGCAGTAAGTCTTCCTTCCACATGTGGTACATAAAGTGTCTGTATGTCTGGACACAAACTGAAAAATTAATTACTACACGCACTAAGCGTGGCTGTTAGCCTATCTGCAGTGATAACGCTACCATCATCCTTTAGTAGCATACTAGATTTAACGCTTAATCTTTCCCCAGCATAATTCTAACTTCTAGCTAGATAGTTCTGCAGGTGGTACTATGGGCAATGTTTGCAGTTCAGAGACAAGGCTGGAACAGGAGTGGAGAAGGAACAACTTTATTCCTCTTCAGCTTTTCCCAGAACAGAAATACTAAGGCAATTTCTTTCAAAAATTTTTGGTAGTATGAGTGTTTGTAATTTTGAGAGGGAAACTCTCCAAAGTACATGATGAAGCACTCAGGCAACGATCAACAAAGTATGCAATGGATGCAGGGTGCCACATTCACCTGGTGGAGCTTTTAACCAACTTTCCTATATTGTGAATGGCCAATATTTATATTGCAACCAGTATAACTGGACTTTTGCTTCCAGTAATCAGAACTCATGGGACAAGACAAGCAATGGAAAAGAATAGCCTGAGAAAAGGAGAACAAAAACGTATTCACAGAAAAATTACTGGATGTTAACAGTAGAATTTTACTACCCAAAGGCAGAAAAAGCGGAAGTTTTCTGTAAATATAAAGTAACATGTGACCTGCTTTTGAGTTTTTGCTTGTTTGGTTTGGGTTTGCTTTTCTTTGAAAGCTTAAAGCTGTGTCAAATTGATCAGTGTGTCAGTTTCTGCAGAATGGCTTTTCTGAACTGGCTGCTGGTTGGTCAAGTTTGTTGGCTTTCGTGTTATATTAGCAGAAAACTGTGGTGTAGTTCAGAAACTGGAGAGGTCAGAGGTATTTGCAGGAAACTTCAGTGTTCAGCAAGGTTAGTTTCTTCTTATAGTAATGGGGAGTAGGGAAGGAGTATTAAGGGCCACTGCATACCCCTCCTAACTTGCATGAAATGTTTTGAAGTCCTTAGATGATTTTAGATTTTTGAACAACAGAATATTCAAGAACTTTCCCTCTCCTTGTGTATCTGCAGATCTATAGGAGGTGCACTTGTTCTGAGCTCTGCACAGCCCATGGGTCCTGCACAGCACTGGACTCTTTCCCCTTATATCTGTCCTCTGACACATGCACTGCCCAATACAGAGAATGTCCTGTGAGCCTAAGACTGAAAGGATTAAACCTGAGGAGGAAAATAGAGACAGAGTGCTTGTTTGATGGTGAAGTCAGAGGAACAACCCAGTGAGAACCTAGTGAACTTGCACTCTCTACTAAATGCTTTTATCTACTCCTGGATGCTAGTGATCAGTTGCAACCCTGAATAAAGTGTGTTCTGAGCACTGAGGAAGGCCTCAAGGGTAGCATATAGAAGATTGTACAGGGCTCTGGATAATACTAGCATCTCTAAAATCCTTTGGGAGAAATCAGTATTATTCACAAATGGAAGAAATTGTTCTCTGCAGTTCACATCATCTCTCAAACTACTCTGCCCTTTGTGAGGAAGGAGCTTTTTATTTAGCTTCTGCAGCCGAAGGAAGAATCTAACTAAGGAAGAATCACTTTAGGACTTTTGGTAGGTTTTAATCTATGTAAAATTATTCAAATCAATGCCAAACTGTAATATTTTTAATATTAGAAACTGGTATGATTAAAATAGATGAAAAAAGAGGTTAGAGAACCACATATGTGTACTTATATGTGTGTGTAGAAATATGCTATCTTGTACTATCCACTAGATGGACTCATGAACAGAGTGTTCAGAATCAAAACTCAGACTCCTGGTAAAGAGAAATATCTGATGTTAAGCTGCTACTAGAGTCTGGCACACAGCAGTAGAGTTGGGGAAAAGAGCTATTACACCTGCACTTTCTCTCAGGGCAAGGTCTGACTAGGAGAGAGGTTCTGGATGGATCCCAGTGCTCTCTCTAGTTGAAAAGATGGAATTATATCCAGCCAAGAATCTTACAGATTTCTGAATATAGAAAACATTATGTAAGTTCTTGAGGTAATTTGATTTAGACCTCTCAAATGTGCTCAGAGTGCACATAAGGGCGTCATATGGCCATAAACGTGGGAAGGGTATGTGCTGAAATGTGCTAATAATTACCTTTAGCAGACAATTGCATATTCTGCTTTAAATGACAAACTTATTCAAAATCATTGTCTTCAACTGCTTATTTCTATTTCCAATCACAAGCTAAATTATTATTGTTCTTTTTGTTTGTTTCCTTATCATAGCAAGCTGCTTTGCACTTTAGTTACTGTATTTGCTAAATGATGCAATACTTTCTAAAATGTGAACAGCTAGCAAAGGCATCAGCAGTACCCATTTCATGAAAATAATTATTTTTAAATCACCTGGAACATACAGCTGTAGTGATTCCCACAGTAATGGATAGAAATGACCTCTGGAGAACATGCTTGCATTTCCAGCTAGCAGAGGCTGTCTGAGTAGCACTGTATTATCACCTTACTCAGTTCTGATATCAGAAATAAACCAAACAGTCAAAACAGAAAATAGAGAAAGACATCAGCAAAGTTTGATCACTAATACTTGCTCTTATTCCAATTTTTTATATTTCATGTAGTGTGCAAACTGAAGCAGTTCTCCAGCAGCTGTAATGACACTGGGGCTTGATGAAGGTCCTGGGATACTTGACTACAAAACTGATTGCAGACTATACAATGACTCTCTCTGATGCTTGATAAAATAGTCAATGAAGTCAGTGGATAAGATGTCCCAATAGTAACAAGACAATATATCTCAGAAAGCAGAAGTGCTTAGTCCTGTGAAAGTAAAGTAAACTTAATGGAAATAAATAATGCATGTTGCAAAGGAAAATAAACACATGCTCCTACCACAACCATTCAATCCCCACAGTTGACTTTAATAATAAATCTCCCCAAATGCTCTAATACCTTTTGGGAAGTGGATTAAACTTAATAGAGTTTTACTTTCAAATACCAGTATAAGGCCAAATCTTTTCTCTTGATTTCAAATCTGTACTTGTGTATTGATGTATCTTTACATCAGTATTTTTGTGAGAAATACATGACTAAATTGATAGTGTAACGTGCTATATGAGTACAAGTTGCCAGGGGCATAGGACTACAAGGAACTTCATGGGGTCACCTAGTCTAAAATGGTAACATTTTCCCTATATAATTTGTGATGGATTTTCCATTCTTATTGCTATTAAAGGCTATCGTTTTCTTAGAAACTGCCAAAGACATTGACTCTGGGACTTTCATTGGCAGTCTCTGGCAGTAGTTCATTATCTCTGTCATTGAGGGCTGATTTATTCTTTAATCAAATCCCCATTCCTGTATCTTGTATCCTGTGTCTTTCATCTAATCAACACTCATTTCTTGTCCCAGTCTGCTGTGGGCATGAAGACCAAGATTATTTCCTTCTTCATTCCAGTAGATTTGTGTGTCATTGAAAATGTTACCATGTTCCCCTTTTTTACTTCCTTTCCTCTATTCTAAACATCCCTGAGTCAAATGATCATGACAGGTCGTGAGGAAGAAATCTTATATTTCAATTTAAGCCTAATATTAGTAGATACATCAAGTGGATTTGAGCAGCCAACTTCATTAGATTTTGAAATGAAATTGGGACTCACTGTTCCTTCCAGCTGTGGATGACTGATCACTCTCCACATAAAATCAACCTGTTGCTATAGCTTTCTGTGGGATTTTTCCTGTAGCGATGATAAAATATTGTAAACTAAAGAAACAAAGACATGATTAAAATACCACAAGAAAAACCAAAAAGTTTGTTGAGAGACTGTGTTTTCTATGTGGCCTTTCAAATGTGAAGAATCATTAGTGAGAAGACATCTCCATGGGACAAGGTTATTCATTAAGCAAAGAAGATCATGGTCAAAATATTTTAACCAGCTCAGCTGAAGGTGGAGTTTTGAGAAAAAAAGCATCTTTTGCATCTCTTTCAGCAAATATTGAGTGAAACCAGTCTCTTGAAAGTTTGTCTTTGGTGTAAAAATATGTTGGTCTTCTAATTATCCTGAATGGAATCTTATAGCAATTTGCATGTAGTCCTATTTAAAGAAGGCACCATAGCTGGTATATATGCAGCCTCTTCTGAAAGGAGCAAAGTACTGAATTTTAAGGGAGAAAAAGAAAAATAACTACAATAATGGTTAAAAATGGCTCTTGCTTTTCTGGGGCTTCCCTGCATTTTCCATCATTGTGAATACAATAGAGCAAATAACCATGTCAATTTAATTGTGTTTTAAATAGGTCCCTTTAAGTAAAAGGACATGTACCACATAGCAGTATTTACTTTATCCCTAGCACTCAGAATGGAAGACAGCATCTTAGCAAGTTTCATTCTCACAGGTAATAAACACCCTGGATTTTTTATCATGTATGTGGTCAAATAAGTAACTTTTCTGATGATATAGAAATCTAAGTTCTAAGAAAATGTTAATAACATTTGCTTCAAGAAGCATTTATACCATTCATGAGAAGGCAATTAACTAGCAGTCTAAGAAAGAGCAGTTGTCTAAGTGCTTCACCAGTACAGTAGGACCTGAAGATATGAGTTCTGTATCCCACTGGCACATTGAGCTGTCTTGTTATGTGCTATGTTACCCCTCTATCTGCTTTGGTCTTTGCTTCTGGTTAAGAGGAACCACTGTGCTTGTAAAGCACATGGGACCTGAAAGTGTAAGGAACTAGGTGTTATTAGGAAAATACCAATATTAATTAACCATACATTTTAATGTAGTATTATTATGACCATATGACAATTTACATACCTCTACAAACAGGTAAAATCCATGTCCTGGAAGGTGTTCAATATATTGCATGGTCTTGTGAGATAAGTCTTATGGTCTGTCAATAACATGCTACTAAAGCTGAATTTTGCTAGATATGCAGTATTGATATCAAGTATTAAACATGTTTTGGTCACGTTCTAATTCATATTGCTAAGCCACTCTTACTCTGCCTTTCCAAAATCCAGTTTAAAAGTAATTACTTAAAAACCTCAGCACTTGATGGAGAATGCTAACAGCTGCAGTTTCCTTGGCTAGAATCACAGCTGTAACCTGTATCAGCGGGTTTCATATCTATGGTAGACTTTCTTCTGTCATAATTTTTCTCTGTGTTTCTCTGTCCAAGGTGGAATTTGTAGTGTGGAGTGCTGTAGTCTGCTGTTCACAAAAATTAATAATCCATGGATTAAAACTCATCTGTGAAAGTGAGAGGCGAAATGCAACAATAACTTTAAATAATTTTTTGGTTTCTCTCATTAGCCTTTCTCTATTATTAGTGCTGCTGATCTGAGGCTTTTTTTTTTCCTTAATGAAAACTACAAATCTGAAGTAGTTGCATGAATGTATACTTATATGATGCTACAGGCATTTACACTGCTGGGAAACATCTGTGATAAAATTGCAAGAGCAGCAATATTCTGAATATAGCACTATTCCCAGCTCACACCCCCATTGTCTGATGCTTTCAAGTCTGTCCTTGAACGTCAAGAAAACAGGGAGCACTAGGAAGTGCCAGTAGCTGTAGTTCACTGTACTCACATCATTAAAGAATACATCAGCTGTGACAATTTACCAGCTGTAAGAAAACATGATCACATTTGCATTTCTGGAATTCCTGCTGTTTTAAAGAAACTTGGTAAGTGAATGTCTGTCCCCTGTCCTACACCCTTGCTGGTGTAAAGTGACTGGGCTCTGAGATGCACATTTTATGAATTAATAATATGATGCTAAACTGGCATTGTATTTTCTTAATTTTTATATCCTGGGGAAGTGGTTATTAAATATTCATAATTGTTTTTGAAAAATAGAGAGTAATTTCTCTGGTCCACTGTTCTGCTATTTGCTTTCATCTGAAACTGTATTTGGCTGTATACATATCTAGTCATATATACAAGGATATTGTTTTTACTCCTCTAGAATAGAAGAAATTTTAAAATTGATGCTCCTGAGTGTGCTGCTGTTGAATACATGAAGCTATTCTTTATGCTTGAATTGATGCTTCACTCATTAGCAGAACACTGAGAACCCTTGCATATGTATCATGCCAATAGAAAAAAAAAAAGGCACAAAACCCACACTCAATTGCTTGCTCTGCTCAGTTTGGTCCTACAAAGTCTGTAATAAATCCTTGTTATTGTTCTAAATGAGTTATTTCCTTTAGACAGAGAAAACCCCCTCAACATTCCAAATAGGCCAACTTATGAAAAATCTACCCCATATACTCTGGGAAATAATTGTCATGGCCTCAGAAATCCCACTCCTATGCATTGCTTCCGGCCAAAGACTAGCCCAGTGAATTTCCGAAATCTAACTGCCTGTAATATAATCAGACATTTTTATTAAAGGATATTTGCTAATCAAGCCATATCTAATGAAAATATATATTGTTAATTATAGCTTATTTTGATTAATGCAAATTGTTGGGTGAATCTTCCAACAATTATGATTAAACTCTGTAATGTTAGGCTTTATGATGCAATTGGTTTTGTGAGCCCAAAACTTAATTACCTTCCCAAAGTGAAATGAGAGATTCTTACATCCTGAAAACTGAGTAGAGCTTTTGAAAAATTTTCTGTGTCTGTAAAATTCTGCATGGTTTAGGGTGGAAAACTAGCAATACATAAAATCCAAGTATTTCTTATGTGTGTCATGGAAAAGAACCTTACTCTTTTTGTGCTCTTGAACAAAAATGGGTACTTGAGTTAGTGACCACTGGAGTTACCAGTCAGTGGAGTTTCCAGAGAATGCGTCAAAACACTCAAGTGCCGTGTGGTCGACACTGACTATATGGCAAGCAAAGCTCTATTTCAGTCGTGTCTTAACTGAATAAGTTGGCTGTGTGAATGTCCTGTTCAGCCATTTGAAGCTGCACATAATTAATATTTACTCATGTTGTCTTATAATTAGAAAAATCATTTTTATATAATGAAGTGTCTGAAAAGAGAAGTGAAAAAGGTGTGGAGGAGCATTTAATTACATGCAATACTAAGTGTTTAAAGTGTATAGCAGTGTCCACTGTCACAGTTTGCTCAGGCATTTTGCTCTGCCATGCAAACTAATAAAGCCACTCATGTTTCCACCTCAATTTAAAAGGAAATGATTTTTTGTGAGCTGATGAAGAATTAGGAGACTTTTCCAACTCTTTTTTTCCTCTCTATGCTGAATCTGTGATTTCTCATTACAGTTACTTTACTCTGACAATCTTATTACAGTTTGGTTGGAAACTTCTCTCAAATTGAACTTAAAGAAGCCTTTTGACAGCCCCAATACGAGTAAGATTTAGAATGAGAAGTCAGCCAAAGACAAGGCCCCTTTTTCTTATATGACTAGGTAATTTCTTGAATAAAAAAGTAGAGAAAATTCCCCACTGGGGGATGATACAGTAGAAAAAAGAACATTTCACTGTTGGTGGCTTCTTACGTTTCTGGGTACATTGCCACTGCTACCCTCATGGTGGTGAGTCTCCACCCTCCATAATGCCATGCACAACCCACATAGGTTTGAGATTTCCACAACAGTTGGATTTAACTCACAGTTTAGCTGTAGGTCCATGGCTTATGTTTAGTCAAAGCTCTTATTTTCTCACTTTACTCTCTGCACAGTTTTCTCTAAAGAGCAAGTTCTTTCCACACTGGCTAGACCTTCATCCTATGGCACTTAGGACTGTGAGATCTTTTTACAAAAAAGATGTTTATGTATTTATGCAGGGCCTATTGTCACCAATTTAAAGAACATAATATCTCATGTTGTTTAGGTGGAGTACAGCTGATAATTTCTGTTTCAGTCAATCAGGCAGAATAAAATCTTGTAAGCTGAAAGTAGGTATATTAGCAAGTGTTTTGGGAGTTGTTTAATACTATTCATGATGCACATTTTCACTAATATGTCTGTCTTACAGATTTCTTTCCTGTTCTTCAATGACTGTTTCAGGATGGACTAGATTAAACTGAGGCAACTGAATAATGTAAGCCTTATTTTTGAGACAGATAAGTGCATGATGAAATAGCTGCAGCTTTTTATGGTACAAATATAAAACAAAATTTAAAATCCTTTAAATTTTCTAAGCAGGTGTGTGTATCTTTGCCTTTCAACTGCATTTTCTCCTTATCTGTTTCTGTTAGTTGTCATTGTTGTGTTTTCCAAGAAGTCCCTCCTATTACATAATAGTTTAACAGTTTACCCAATGGCTTAAGGATAATACTCAGCTGTGGAAGGGTAGTCAGCACAGTACCATATGTTACATGGGAAGTGCTGGGAGGCTATGGATGAAGCCACTCTACAGAGGCAGTATCATCAATGTTAAGCACTGCAGAAGTCATGTCAGTACCAACTCCTCTGAATGCTCTGGAGTAAACCATGATGGGGAAATGGCAAGAGGAGACATGGGATAGTGCTTACCCTCAGCATATCAGCAACTGCTTGCAAAGTATTGTGAAACCTTGATTCATTTCTTTCTTCAAACTTTTAGGACACTTTGCACTTATTTGTTTGTTTGTCTTGTTTAGTTTATTTGGCTTTAGTAACAGATACTTTGTAAGTATCTCTACTCTGAGTTCTGGAAAGTTGCAAAAATTTCCTTAAAGCAGTCTACCCACCCTTAATAACTGCCTGTTTTATCTGGTCATGAATTAGCCTGTCAGTCTCATGTGCTCTTTGCAATTATTCATTTCAGAACTTCAGCTAAGCATTTTTATAAATGTCTGCATCATTACTTAATAAATTACTCATTGCACCTTAAAGCAAAATGGTAATGCCTGTAGTAGAACTTCAGCATAGTAACTAAGTAAATGAATAATACATTTTTGTTTCATGAGAGGTACAAGAAAATTCTGCTTCCTTTCACTTTCAGTGTATTGGATGTGCTATTATTGTATAATTAAGTTCAGCTTACATGACGGGTGAATGACATTTACACATTGCTGTTCCAAGTTGACTACTCAGGCATGCTAAATATGTTGTACAAGAAAATTTCAGGCAGAAGCAATGCAGACAGCTACTATAGCGTATATCACGAGCCAGAATGGCTTCTGTCTGAGGATAGGCAAGATGTACTTTAGATAACATGTGTGTGAACTAAGAGACCCTGTAAGCTAATGAAGTTACTTCATTAGAGTAATCACAATAATGAATCACTGTGGAGAACTGGAGTTCTGATGGTTAGAATGATTGAAGTTTAATCTCTTTATAATATGTTTTCTATATTTTCTTTCTTTGTTTAAACTTGACTGCACCCATTTGTCAACTGACAAGAAGTCCCATACTACATTTGCAATTCTAAATGACTGCGTCCTATGAATCATTTTGCAAGAGATGTGTAGGAAGTCAATCTCAAGGGAAGGACAGTATTCCTCTAATCAAATCGATACAGCCTATCCCTCCCTGCAGCTCTAAAAAGAGTATTGAGAAAAGTTATTTTTGTTTGAAATGATAGAACTTGTAATTTTCTAAAAAATTTCAAAGTTCTTTTAGTTGCATGGGAATGCACAGAGCTGTAATAGTTAACTCTTAAACTGCTCTTAGTTTGGGGAGAGTGTTTTCCACGTGATAAGTCAGTTAATATTTACTATATGGAAGGTTGTTGTATAACCATTACAGTCAAGGGAAAGCAGATTTCAACTGTGCTGGGTGTTTCCACTTATGAGTTTCTAATGGAGATTCAGACAACATGCTGAAAATATGGGTACTATTTCTTTCACTGCAAAGATATGAATGAACTATGCAGTCTCGCAATAAAATCACTATTTTTCACATTGTTAAAATAAGCAGCATTCCTCAAGTTTGCAAAAGGGGCAAACCAGAGAATGCTGTTTCAAAGTTCTTTTGTTCAATGTGTGCTCAGTGGGTGCAACTTTATTTTATTCTGTCTTTTCCAGGGTTTGTCTGAGCAGCGTAGAACTCAATTAAGAGTTTTGCCCTTCATTTCAACCCATAATGTAAAGGTCCTTCCAAGAATAGACACAAAGACGGAACTGTGAAATGTTTTGTTTACATGTGGACTCTGATCCACATTGGTTACATATAAAATGTGGGGAAAAAATTGTTTTACTAAGTGCCCAAAATTTTCTAGTCAGAAACTGTGAAGTGAGCTAAGGTAACACCTAATGCCTGTGAATCAGAACAGAGAGTAAATGGGAAATCAGATGTTTCAGATTAATCAAGTAGAATTTGAAAGAGATTCAGAGGATTCTTTAAAAAGTCGGTAAGAAAAAATACTCACCAATTCTATTCACATTTGGAGATAAAACACATACATAATTATTCCAAGTCTCAAGGACCTAGTTATACTTCTCTTCCATTCTGAAACATGCAGCTGATGTTTTGATACAAAAGAAGGCTGATTATGCTGGGATAAAGATGTTTTATTATTACTGTATTCATTGACTGAAAGCAAGAGGTGTGAAAAATCTAAGTAAATAGGAAGTATTCTTTTTTTAATGGGTCAGAGTTGCTATTTCTCATTGTGTTGGTTATAAGGTATATCAGACATAAAATTACAATTTTGGGTATTATATTAGGTCAGTATTTGTCCAGAAAACATCACTAAATTTGTCTCTTTTTTCAAATTTATTAATAAAAATTTTGGAGGAAATTTATTGCCAATGTTTGACCAACATGACATTTTTGTACAGTACAATTTCTTCCCACTCTTGCTATTTCTGTTGCCAACATTGTCCCTTTTCTGTAGTCATGATGCCTCATGAGTAGAATGAACACATTCCATTGTACACATCTTGTGCTCGGGTCACTGATACAGATTTTGAGACTTACTTGCACTGAAATATTCACGGGCAAGAAATCATTTGATAGAAGTTTATACCA
>JAWWTY010000106.1:11002665-11051773 GCA_035222235.1 Margarornis squamiger
TCTCTGGATTTTGTGTCTATGTTCAGTTCATTTTTAAATGTTTATCCATCAAATATTTCTATGAATTAAATACTTGTGGAGCTATGACTTCCTGCTAGCTGCTCACACAGGTCACATACACCTTGAATAAATTTAAAAAAAGTCTTTCATGGATTCATTGCTGCTTACAGCATTGACTATGCCCTATTCTTGGTATTGTACTGAAGGAAAGCCTCTATAGTCTTCTCTGTCCCTAACATGGTTAATTCCTTGGGTTTGTTTAAAGTACTAAGTGCATTAAACAAATATTTCTTTACAGGCCTTTTGATATAATTCCTATGGTTTAACAAAAGTAACTGTTTCAGAGAGTTTTCTGTTTGATGGGAGTAGAATTAAAAATGAATACTTATGTCACGGCTGTTTGAAAGATCTGAGAAACTAGTAAAATGTGGCCTGATCTATGGAGCATCAGTAGTCAATGAGCAAGGGAGATAATGAAAAATGCAGGATTAATGATCATCTAGTTTTACATTTCATCAATTAAAGTTTCAATGTGTACCTGGATACATATGCATTATTCAGAAGAACTCTTCTAAATACTTTGTTGCCATTGGGATAATTTTGAACACTGACAAATATTTATCTTGACTTTCCCCAGAAACTAGTTAACATTCATTGCATGTTTTCACAAGAAGTCAAAGTCGCTCTGCTTTAAATTAAGGCATCCAAAATTCTACTCATGCTTTGATTTCCATTGTTTTCAAGTATTTTTTCAAGTAGAACACAGTGTAGTAACATGTAAGTAAGATGACATAACTCTAGTGTATTTTGTTTTGATATGAGAATGCAACAGCATCCCACCTGACCATGGATAAAAGAAGACCTAATTAAACATCACAACTCCATAATTTTTAAAAGCTCTTGTGGATGCTAATAGTGGTTTCCTCATTACCTATTGTTATAATGTACTATATTCTCTGCAAAGAAATTCACAACTATGTAAACTCAAGAAAATGTGTGGTGTTTTAATAAGGAAATTAAGTGCACAGTTCAGTCTGTTGTCTATTAACTTTCTGTTGGAAGTAAAATAAAATACAAACAAATTACAGGGTCCAAATATATACTTTTTTTTTTTTTTTTTCTGGAAAATAGAGCATTAATAAGTAGGTATACTTGGATATACTTTCAGTAGCTGCTGTCTGGTAGTTCCATGACACAGTTGTGATGATCAAGCAGGTGGTGATTAACCATGATTCAAAATGTTTCACAGCACCCATCCCCACCAGGTAATGAAACATGGCATTTCAGCAATACTCTGCTGGAAATCACATGCTGGGGAGAGTGAGGTAACACACAAGTACTGTGGGCAGGAGGGACTGGGAACACATAGGAGGTTCTTCTTTGAAAATTGTCAGTGTCGTTCAGCCATCTGATGGTTTTGTGGGGCTGTTCAAAGAATTGCAAAAATAAGGACAAGTTGCCTTATTTTCATTGGGATTTACATAGGTGGTTCTAGAATGCTGAATATATTATTAAACAAAATTATAAAGCAGGACTTTTATTCTACAGTGTCAGAATCATTCACTGAAAATAAACAGTCATGCTAGGTAGAAGTAAGTAGAAGTCCTTTTCAAATCTTTCCATTTTGGAATCTAAAGTGGGCCAAGTGTGATTAAGAAATTAACAAGAAAAAGGGTAATCTAGAAAAATCATAGATCCGTTAGTCTTATCCCTTTATTTTGACTTTGAAACAATTGGTAAAAGAAAACAAGATGCAAAGATAAATGTAGAATGGTATACAATTCTGCACTCTAGAAAAGCAAGATTAATGAGCCTACTTTCTATGTTTTCTTTTGCACAAAAGAACTTGCTGATCATCTAATTTGATTGAAAGTGGGTATAGTATTTAGGATGGAGAATATGGATATTATTAATTTTAATACTATTCATTATTTTGCAATTTTAAATACGCAAGTCAATAGAGGTCTTTTAGAAAAGGTGGAGTGTTTATACTATTCTGCACCACAAATTCATTCAGAATTATGTGTAGATTTGGTTGTTCACATTAAAGAATGGCTAATGCACACTGGAGTAGACTAAGAACAGCAGAATGATCAGAGAAAGGAAAGAATATCCTGCAAGAAAGTAAACAAGCTTGACTTGTTTGATTCAACAAGACAGAGACGGAAGGAGTAGTATGATTGTACTTTATAGATACATCCAGGGAAATATCAGGGTGGGAGGTATTTAATCTGAGACTGTGTTTGCACACAGAAAGGTTTTATAAAGCTGGCTACAAGTACAGTTATGATTGAAATTGTAAAATGCTTTTGAAATAGGAGGTAGTAAAGTTCTGAAGGACAAAAGGCAATGGGTAGAAATTGAAATGCAGAAAATTCCATTTTAAAAAAGAAAACAAAATTACTGCCAGGGTAGGCAAACAGTATTTCATTCTAATCTAGGAACTGGATAGTTACATGTCTATTCACCAAAGTAATTCAAGCTTACTCAGAAATAGATCACTTGCTCTGAGTATTTAAGCCTATTTATCCCTCTAATGCTCTCTATTTATTTTTCAATAGGCTGCCATGGTTCAAGAAAAGGCAAAACAGTTCAAAACATACAAGTCTCATCTTTGTAAAAGAGACAACTGATACTGAAATCAGTTTTTACATTTTTCAAGATTTTTTAAAGTCTAGAACAGGTAAAATCTGTTTTTCTATATCATGGAATTTGACTTATAAAAATCCTGGGATTTTTTTATTTGGTTGATTGATTTTTTTTTTTTATTTAGTGGCAAAAAATAAAGGGAGACTATTTGCTGGAAGACTGTAGATTTTTATTTGTTGACTATAGCTTTTTGCAACTACAGATCATTAGCAACAACCCTCCATTTTATGAAAAGGATCAGAACAAGGAGTTTTCTTGTCTTGCTCCATTATTATCTTACCAGAGGCAACATTGTAGACATTTAAACAAAGAAAAACAAATCACTACAATATGTTTTTGAATAATATAAAGGCATATCTTATAAATATGAGCCTGTTGAAAATGTACAAATTTTGTCAATCCATTAAATTTTACTAAGCTCCTGTTCTGGTATAGTAAGAAGTTCATACTTTTATTCATAAGGATTGATGAAAAGTGTGTGTGTGTATATATATATGTGTGTGTATATATATATACATTAAAAATTAAACTATATATAAGAAGTAATTTTATAAAGATCTTTTTTATTACAATGTAAATGTCTTCTTTTTTATTACAAGAATATTTTGTCTGCAATTATCAAAAAGGATAATAAACCCATCCTTTTGACTGAGAGTCACATAGCATCAAATAAAGCAGCACACTGAGCTTGCATTTCAGGGAATTTTACCAACACTTCAGACTCATGTGGGCAGGCAGATCAAGTGGATTATGGATTCACAGTTTTGCCCAAGGCAGAAACCAATCTTAGTGCAAAAGGGGAGAAATGCATACAAGAAAGTTTGCAAAGATGCAATACACAGCTTTTTCTTCTCATTATGTCCTCCTACCATTGGCATCTTTTGTTTGAGGACTACAACTCTGTAAATGTTTGCCCAAATCCTATTGACTGATCATATTTTCCATTTGATCAGCCTCCCCAGGAGTACGTACTCATAACTTAGTTTCCTCTGTCTTGGCTACAACTAGATACAATTTTTTCCTATAAAACACTGTTCATTTTAATTATAATTATCTACACTAAGCTATGTAGTACGAAGTGAACCATGAATCTTCTACTCCTATTTTCTTCTCCCTGTATATGCGATCAACAGTAAAGTAATTGTTTAGTTCATTCAGTTTATCTTTTTTGGACATTGTCATAGGTTCAGAATTTGCTTCTCTGTAAGCTTGGTACAAAGAAGATGATGTAAAATGTGAAGGCACAGTTAGGTTTTCTTACAGAGGACCAAGACTTAAAACAAAATCTTTATTTTCATGAATGATCTTAATGATTTCACTATAAGAGTTTGAGAGAAAACTTCTGCAAAACCAGACCTAGTTTTTTTTCTTGTTCTTTTTTTCTTCTGGAGAGAGTTCACATGTGAGGATCTGACTACACTGATGGCTTACAAAGATTGGGGTTTTTTTATGTTACATTTTTTACCACACTCACTGCATTAAGAAACCTGTATAGTAACTTTGCATTTTAATTTATGATTTAGATAAGGTCTATTTATTTATTGCTCAGTTTACTTCATTCTAGGTCAACAGCTTTAATTAGAGTAGCAGACACCATGAAATAAAAGTGCACACAGACATGGAAATATATAAACCAGTACAATTCAGTCAGTGCTACACCTTTTTTGTTCCTGTATAAGCAGAAACAGTTACGTTCTTGTAAACATCACTAAACATTTTTCCTCTTTTCTTGTACTTGCACTACCAATTTTGTCATAGTTGTGGTTTTATTCTACTTTTATTTCCCTTATAAAAATATATTTTTAACTAGTAAAACTTAATTTACAGCAGTCTTCAAAAGTCATGTCTCTGCTCAAAAAATTCTAACTATAATAGAAAGTTAAACTGAATAAAAGTCCTTTTCTAAAATGCAGTTATACTTTTACCATGGGCTGGAGCTGAATTAAGGTGTTTATGTATCTAAAGCAGATGTTAGGATGGGATGTGGGAGTTTTAGTTTTGACATGAATTATGGGTAAAAGTAGAAAAATTGAATTTGATTTACTAACACATGATGGAGATTTTTTTTTGTAGCTGGATTTTGCCACTAGAGAGATGTTAAGAAGGCCTTATACATAGGCTGGTTAAAAAAACCAACCAAAACCTAAAACATAATTTCAGTTCAACAGTAGGGACTATGGTCCTTGAACAGACCCTGAGTTAGATAATGAATTTTCTTTAATACTAATATATCCATGATTATTTTTCAAGTTGAGATCATTGTCTGCTAGTCCAAGGTTCTGATGAATATTCAGTTCCTTTGCTTAGAGTGTTCCAGGCAAGACTATCTTGAACAAACCTTAGGCTTTTAGCACAATAAAATTTTAGTAAGGAATCGGAAGTTGCTATTCACAGCTTAGGTTTTTCTGATACTCAGATCTTGTTGCAACTCTGCTCTGCCACCTGTAGATCCCATCAGGTCATGTGGCAAAGCAGGACTGCAATTCCCATAAGGATCTGGGAGCCATTGTACAGGTAATGTTTCATATCAGGCTGGAATCAATTTGATGGGGAGTTAGAAAAAGGTTAAGCGGAGGACATATTGCCACTGTTGTTCTACAAAAGTGGTTAACACTGATTTTTATAGCATCTTTATAGCAAAATAATATACATTCTGACATTGCACTTGGATTCTGCATGACAAGTGATAAAAGTTATGAATTACTTCTATCAGGCTTCATTTTCCCCTGCTTTTTAGTTAATATTATAAAGCCTAATGTAATTATCCATTTGGCAATTCTCCTTGTCAGTCATTTGCTGATTCATAAGTCAAACAATATATTACACACTGGATCATCTCTGAGGACTTTTCTGGCACAGTCCCTGACATTGAATTTGGTTTTCAAGGGTATTCCAACAGAATCAGAACTAGCCACAATGTTCTTGGGTTGGTCTTGTTTCCTTGCTGTACACATAGCTGTATGTTTTTAGGCAGCACATCTCTTGTTGCCTGTTATGACTTGTGTGCCTTTCCAGAAAACTGAGAGACAGCTGTGCCCCTTTTGGCGTTAGGTTTTCATGTCAGGAAATATATCAGGTACCAATTTTGCAGTAGTTTTGGGCATATCTACAGTTGTGTGCAAACCTGCTGTTTTGCTTGAGGGCATTTAGTTGTCTTTGTTCCTCATGATTTGGTAGCCTTTACTGATTAGGGGGCCGGCCTCACTTCAAATAGCATCAGAGAGGTGTAACTTGAAACCACATCAGGGCAAGGGAGAACTTTCTTCGTATTTTCAACGCTGAGAAAAAGCTAAAAAAATTTGCTGAGCACAAATTATTGGCATGCTGAAGTTCCGTCCTCTGCAACTTAGTTGCCTTGGTGCACTTCCCTGCTGCAGCTTTCCTCTTTGTACAGTTCTGTGAGCTTCTACCTCTGATCAGTCTTGCTGTGTGTATTATGTCCTTCTATGTATGACAAGACAAACAATAGATACTGCTGAGGTCTAGATCTAGGATAAAAAAAGTGATTGTTTCCAGAGATTGTTATGAGGAAACATCAGCTGCCGTGTTTTCCAGAAAGAAAATCTGAACAACCCTTGAAACTCTGTGTATGGAAATTGAAGTTTATGGGAAAACATGGAAAGAGTGATTGGAATATTTAACAGTATGATTCTATAATGAAGTACTACAATATAAACTAATTGTGTACCCTGTACCAAAAATTGTCTTCAAACATAAACTGTCAAAGACAGCCTCAAGATGTGTAAAGAAGCATCATAGCAATTAGGGACCAGTCATTCCTAGATGAACCAGTTCTCAGGGGATAAATCTTTTGCAATCCAATACTTTCCTAGGACATGCCGTTACAGCTCCCCTCCCTCTCGATCTCTAGGCTCTCTGTCTCTCTCTCAAACCAAATCTTAAGCAAAACCAAACCCCAATTAGAGACTAGGCCCAGGCTAAGCTTCAGCATAAACCCTTCAACCCTGTCCTTAATGAGGAATTTCTCAGTGGAGAGGTCCTCTTGACACCCTGTGGCTTCCACTGGCAGCCTTAGAAAGAACCTCTATTTCAAAGCAAATGAAGAACTTCTCAGAGAAGAGATGTCATTGCAGCTTACTCCTTGCTTTAGCAACACCTTTTCAGTGCCAATCCAGCTGGAGTTTTAGAAAATTCTTCTTACTCAAACTAAACCAGTCAGTCTTTGGGCTGGGCTTGAGAGAAAAGCTTAGAGGTCTGCTTAGGTTGGGTTATAAAGGGGCTGCCAAGGGGAGCAGTAGCCTTGAGAAAGGTGTGTCCTCTAAAGAATACTGAATGTAGGGCAGCTCATTTTAGGCTTAAAATCTTGCCTGTTGTCAGGATTAGGTTTATGATTAGTTATGGAAAAGAGACATTCCAGAGCTTCAGTTGTGAGTGGAGCTGGAAGAGACAAGCTGCAGAGAGATTTCTCTCATGGGAACTAGTTCCTTTTCTTTGGCAGTCCCTTTGCAGACACTCTACAGCTGAAGCTCTAGGCTTTGTTGCTCTGTCTTAGCCAGAGCCCCTCAACTATGTTCCCATAAAAGGCATGTAAGGGCAGAGTGCTCTAACACGTTGTGTTAGAGTTCGAATTTTTCTAACAATGAGAGAGGTGTGAGGAATGTTTGACGTGCCTTTTTCCAGCTGTTTGTTCTCATGGTTGTTTTGAGGAGCCCTTACAGGTTGTTGTTTTAGTTGTTCCTGATCATAGCAGTGATTACGTTCACACCAGCTGACTTCCACTGGGCTGTGCATCACAGTGAGTTACTCAAAGCCAATGAAACTATCTGTCAGGGTCAGACTACCAATGGATCACCAATGCTGACGAAAATGGAGCAATGCATTTAATAATTTTGTTTCATCATGCAGTTGCTACAGAGGCTTTTCATGGAACTGTGTGATTTCTAAGGTAGCAAAAGTTGTCATTATAGTTGCTTTTCCTGAAGGGAAAAATTACCTAAGAGATTCAATTCTATGCTCTGATACTTTATTATTCAAAGTACAATTCCTTTTTGTTCTTAGTAATTAACCTATAAATACAAAAGCAACCAGTTATGTGGTGACCCAAATCCTCTTATAATTTGTCACTTCTGTTGATGTGCTGGAACTTTGCCCTGCCTCTTACATTTCCCTTTAAATAAATTTATAAATTTATTGCAGTTTTCACAGAGAAATCTAAGACTTTTAATGTCTCCTTTTATCCTTTAACAGATCTAATTTCAAAGCATGTGGAAAATATTAACTAATGGGTAATTTCTGAACTTGTGGGAGTATGGTTTTACAAACGAAAAATGGTAACTTACTTACTTACCGGATAGGAATTGAGAGATGTTAAACTGTTACTCAGATTTATATTTAAATATATAACCTCCTTTGACAAAATTATTTTAAAGGATTTTTCACAGGTGTTGTTTTGGGTTTTTGGTTGGTTGTTGGTTTGGTTTTGGTTTTTGGGGTTTTTTTTGCTGATAAAATAATTAAAAATCAGGTTTTGGACATTGTCCAAATATAGGAATAAAAACTGGAAAAAAGATTTTGATTGGGGGAAGGAGAACTACTTGGCCAGAAGTTACACAAAACTTCTTCTGAAATCAGGAAAATTCTAAGTATAATTTTCCATACTTTATTAATTATTACCTCAATTTTTCTTAGAAATCACTGAAACTGAAGAAAGCAGTGCCAGAATCTCTCACAGTAAATTCTTTATTTACAAACAGAATTCAGAGAGAAAATGTTGAAAATTTTGGTAGGATGTCTTTTATTTATTTTTCTCTTTTTCTAATCAAAGGTGTGAAAACAAAATGGCTAAATTCCAAAATACCTGCATCATCTTTATCATCATCATTAGTAGTAGTAGTAGTAGTCTTTTTACAAGCCAAAGATCATCTGAACCCTGAAGTTTATATATCTGTAGAAAAAGGACAGCCTTCAGACACATCATGCAACCCTCACGACTGGAATCATTTTAGCATAAATACTAAAGTAGTAGGCTTTAACTTTACACTGTCACAGTAAGTGTTAATTCTACTCTGTATTTGAACGAAAAATATCACTTGAAAACCATGATCATTTCTTGAGGGTGTGCTGAAGTTTCCTGTATAAGGCTTTCCATTTGTTGACTATACTGTAGTAAAGGTAACAGCATTAACTTTAAATTAACATTATTAATGTTAACACTCCATTGATATAAAGGAGGAAATACAGGTTCATATTGAGTCCTCTTGCTGTGAAAGGTTGTAGATATCAAGGCTACAGAATGACAAAGGGCTAGATGGACTGACTTGAAATCTCAGCAGTTGTGTTCTCTGCCACATGCTTGCCAGCAAATTTTTTTACAGTACATCTGGGCTGTATCACACTGCTTTCACACACAGTCACACTAATACTGTAGAAGTGACTGACAGGGGATTAAGATTTCCTCCCCACTGGAAAATTCTCCATTACTACAGTAGGTCATAATTAAGTCAAAATGGCACTCTTGCTCTCTCTCCAGGAAGAAACTTATATCCTGGCTCCCGTGTTCACTGCTTGCTAAAGTGAACAGTGTATGTAAGCTGCTCCAAAGCAGCCCTTATGGACATTGATTCTGGCGTCTGTGGTATTGGAGTTCTCTGTTTCCTATGGCATGAAATTCAGATAAACTCAGTGAACAAACTGTTGGAAGAGTTTGGTGAGGTGAACTTTTGCAAAATAGCAATGACAATTGAACATGTGCTTGTATTTCAGTGTTATAACTGAGACAGTGAATCAAACTCTTATGTATGTGAGCAAGAACAGAGCAGCCAGTATGATCCTCTCCCTGTATGTGAAATAAGATAGAAATATTAGTCAAAGTATGCCTTTCATTGAAGTCAATGAAAATGGGAAGTATGCAGAGAATAATTAAAACTACCTCATCCAAGTGCAAGCGCTGTAATCTATGATTTTTTTCCAAATAAAGATTAAGTGTTAAATGTATATCATAGCAGATTATCATGACCCAAACATTAGAAATTCAGATTGTACTTGTCTAACACTAAAGGTTGCTAATCTCTGCAACAACTTAGCTAGTGATTACTTTTTAGATTACCAATTACTTCTAATATTGGAACCAAGTTACGTCCATCTATGATTGAAATTCTTGAATTTTTCATGCCTTCCTCTACATGAAAATCATTATTTTATTATTGGTATATAAAAAAGATCTTTTTGCCATGAAGTCAGATTCTGAACAACTCATGAAGAGCAATAGTTCTTCACTACTCAGATGTGTACATCTTCTGCTTTAAAAAATAATATAGCTAATATTAAATAGGATTGGGCTAAATTCTTTGTGAAATCCCAGTATGTAATACTGCCTTAGAAGAAGTGAAATTTAAAATTCAGAAAGTAGTTTTGTCACATGGGAAAACAGTACTTGCTTTTAAACTGACAAGTATGGTCCTGTGTGATTACAAATGCTGGAGAGGATTCCCTTGCTATAGAACTCAGTCATTCATTTTAGCATTCCTATTACATTTTGCCTTCAGCAGGCTTTTCAATTCAGTTATAAAATAAGTCATATGTTGAACTTTCAATGCTGTGGTTGAGCTTTACCTTGTGGAGTATGTTCCTGCTTCCATTCTCCTTTGTCCTCACACCTTTAACTGATGATCTCTTTTTCACTATGAACCTCTTCTTCTAATTTGCCTTTCTTCTTACCCAGGGCATCTTTTTGCGTTATTGATACTCTATTTACAGCAAAACTCAGCTAAAAATAAGTACTTTTTTCTTTTCCTATGTCTAGTCATTTTCTTATTTTCTTCCTCTTTTGTTTTTTGTTTTGTTTTCTGTGTGTGTGTGTGTGTGTGTGTGTGTGTATTTTTTTACATTTAAAGATATATGTGCCAGTTGCCTATTGTGCCTCCTGTAAATCATTGATAAACTCCGCTCAGAGGAATGGGGGCATTTTATGATCATGAAGCAAAGCTTGTTGCTGTTTGGTGGTTTTTCCCATGTTCTCTGACAAACCAAGACTTTTTTTTTTTATATCTGTTCTTGTGAATTCTATTTCAGGATTAAATTTGTTCTGCTGTATTTGGATATTCCTGGAAAGTACTTCAAGATACATTTTAGAATGAACTGTCAAAATACATATACATTATTTTTACTCATTCTGCAGTGTTAGACACCAAATGTGGCAAAGCTATCTCCAACAGACTTAAATTTGAGAGGCATCTGCTTTTTGCTCTTTTGGCATGAACACTGCATTTAGATGTAAACAGAAAAATAAATTATGAAGATTTTGTTAGATTCCAAATAAAGTTTAAGCAATTGGTTCTTATTAAATCTTGGGAGTTTTGCTTCACATTTATATTTGATGCCACCAATATCTCATTAACTGTTCTCAGGCTTTGGTGTCTCATTGTTGAGATGATACATAAAACTGCTTCTTGTCATGTATAATCTGACTGAGGCAAGAAGATATCAGGTAGAAAGGGACCTGATGCCTTCTGCTCAAGAATGAAAAAGATGTGAGATTCCAAAATATGAGACTTTCCATTCCTTGAAGCCAGCTACATGAAATAAAATAAGTGCTTCACACTTCATCCTGCTTTCCACAGCTTCTATCATTATATTCCATTTTGTTTTCTTCCTACCCTTTGATGTTCAGTGGGTGTGAATAATAAGGAATTTGGGACTCAAGACTTGCTTGGTAACAGTGGCAAGTCCTTATAGGTGAAGTGGAGCAGTGGTGCCTGCCCCAACTGTTCTGACACAGCAGGCCAGTTTCTTTTTTTTTTGACAATTTGGCCACACAATACAAATTCCCAAAAAATATTATTCCACAGATCATACTGACATTCTGTTTTGTCCTGTAAATTTGGAGTTCTTACCTTTTATTATTTGTCTGTGTTCTTCTGTGTTTCACCACCAAGAAAAACCTTTTAAAGCACATTTTTAACAGTCTCCAAAACACCTCTAGATTCTCCATAGAACAGATTTTCACTTTGTCTTCCATGAGATTTTTTTTTTCTGCTCTCTGTAAAAACATTTGAACCATTGCTTCCATAGACTCTTCATCTGCATCTCTTCAAGGTAGTTAGTGTTTGTTTCTTCTCTTCCTGGTTTGTATTCTATTTGGAGATTTACCAAGTGACTGCAGTACAGTCTCATGAAAATTGTTTCCTTTTTTTTCCGTTGTTTTTCCATTGGAAGGTCATGATTGTTGGTTTCCTTGCTCACCTCGTTTCACATAATTAAATAACATAAGCTATTTGCCTATGTTTTTAAAATGAATGTTAGAAAGTTTAAACATTTCTTGCTCTTCTGCATGTATAAGGTGCCCCAGAGACGGACAACGTTTTTGCTAGCTCACAATTAAGATGGTTTTATATGACCCAATTTCATTCCTTTCAAAATCCACTAGAAGTTTGCTGATGAATTTCATGACTTTAGATTCAGACATACGCAGAGGTGTTCTTTCAATAAGCACTTGAGGAGGAGGAGGAAATGGTACTGCATTGAAGCATGTTGTACAGCCTGTGGTTCTGCAGCCAAAACTAATGGTGACTGCAGCTTAGACCCCAAGAATTCCCTATAGATCGGTGGATGGCTCTCAGGGCTGTCCTCTGCAGAACAGTTCTGTAGACTGGTAAGTAGATTTGAATTTTAAACGTGTCAAGGGAAGGAATAAAGTATGGAAATTATTCCATAAATCAACTCAAAGAATCCAGTTACAAACCACAGAGTTACTGACTTAGCAGTTTTATCTAAACCATTGATTTTTGAGAGCTTTAAGGATACTTTGCTTAAATCAAGGTTACCTTAATTATGGAAGCTTGATTAATTGCTGCAGTGTTCCAGCTTCCTTGAAACTTATTAATCCTAATAGAGGCACCAAGTAGCAAAGCTGTGACAAATACCAAGTGTTGTTTATACAGAACATAATTTATGTTATCAACATTGTAACTGTTACATATCATTGCCACCATTTTATGCAATTGTCCGAGACTGGCCTAGCAACTAGAATGACCTAGTTATATATTAGTATATAACTAATGAAATATAATACAATCAAATACCCTGTAATATGTTGTGTACTGTTTGCAGAAATGCAGGACAAAATGAGTAAGAAAGAGCTAAAGTTGACTTTGATTGGAACAGGTGAATATTGAAGATCTGCTCCCAGTGTAGTTTAAACAATGTGGAAAAGCAATTTATAAATAAAGAAAGTACCTGGTGTACTTATTTGAAATCGCAAAATAGAGCTGCTGGGTTCTGAAGTTCAGAAGAAATTGTACAGTGTTCTTTGTTATGTCATTTAATCTCTTCTCCCAAGGGACCAGGTGGCACAGGGTCTTAACAATGAGATCTAGCACTTTTTTTTTCTTTTTTGGTGACACATTGAAAGCATTCTTAAACTGTGCTTTAGTTCTGAAATACCACTCAAAAGAAGAAACAGTTAAGCAAGTAAATATTTTATAAATATTCAATATTAATATTTTTCCTCCTCTCTCTTAAATTTTCTACCACTGGTAAACTGGCAGAGGAGTCCCCTGTGCAAGTCTGTCATGCTGCTTCTGTCACACATTGACATCACATTTCAGCAAGATGGTTGCCTTCAGCATTTGAATCAGAAATGTCTATTATAACTGCCAGCTTAAGCTAACAAATTTCATAGTTTTCTGTTGACAAGTGTCTCTTAGCTTGTTAACTTTTTGTCGGTTTGGCTGAACATAATAGGCATCAGTCAGTTTTCATAGTTGCTCACCATTCTACTTGTTTGAAAGACCTGAGTTTTCAGCAGCCAAGAACCACTTCAGAAGGGTAGGTACATGAGTGATAATAAATACATACGCCCACTTACACCTTCACACACAAGTAGTTTTATAGGGTAAATTTACAAAAATACATAGGTTTACAGATGAAAAGCAGGAGACTAATGGACTTCAGATGCTTAGGCACATTATCAGCCTCACTAACACCCACTTGAATCTTATAGCATCTTAATACCATTTAAAATATAGCCCTGAGCAATACTGTACTCCTTTGATCCCCAGAATAAGTAAGAAGATCCTGAAGGCAGTTCTATATCACTTGGATTATTTAAGGTCCTAGTGATTTGTAACCAGTCATGACACCATGCCTCCTTTACACACACCCAAGAGCTTGGGTGAGACATGGAGACGATGCTGCCATAAGCTGTCTTTGTGCTGTGGAGTGCCAGCTCAAGTGTCTTTAGGGTTGCTTGAAGCTGCTCCTCCTACAGCAGAAATCAAGACAAAATTCTGGTCACAGATTCTGAGCATTCAAAAACTAGTAAGGGATAGTGTGTGAAGGGATAGTGTGTGGTTATATAATCTTTATATGTGTAAAAACATACTGATTTTATGATGAATTACAGTTTTATGAGGATGTAGTCTAAGGTTTAGTATTGCCAGTATCTAAAATTCATGCTATAAAAATATTATTCAGTTACCTAGCAGCAACAATGTCATGTTTGCAGATTACATGTAAGGCAAGGGCGCTCTCTCTCTTCAGTTTATTATATGACTCAAGAAATGGGTTCATTGATGAAGCTAAAGTGCAATTAACGCTATTAAGTGTTTTCATCTAGTTAGGCATATTTTCCTAAAATAATAAGACATGGTGAAAAAAGTCCTGAAATCAATGACCTGGATCATCTGAGACATAAGAAATAAAAAGTGAGTTGGAAAGTAGTGGTTGTTAGACCTTATTTGGAGACTAATTTGCTTCCTTTTTCTTGTCCATGTTTTTATGTGATCCTGGCAGTCAAATAGAGATCCTCTGAAGAAAAGGGCATATGTCTGTCTCTTTGCTAAGAACAAAGTACCATATAGTCTCCTGACACGGGATTATAAGGCCCTGCTTGGATTTTATTATTTATTTGGTGTGTAGGTGCTCTACTCAGGTATTAACAATGTGTATACATTTAATTTAAGCATATATATAAATTTTTACTTTACCATAGGTACAATAATATTCACACGGGGTGTGCAGAAACATATTTTAGAGATAAGCATTTTTTAGATACTACAGAATTTAATAAAAAAGAGAAGGTAAGTACTTAACCAAAGTTTAAAAGTGTTGTTTCTAAATTTACTTTAGATGGTATAAATTATTTTTTAAATTAAGTTTTAGAGACAGAGTCTTCTACTGTTTAATCATCTTGAATATTGGGATTGTATATAGGATCCATGGTACCTTACTGAAGTTAAATCTATATCTTACTCATTTTATAGGTATCCCAACTATAGCAAAATCATACATAATTATATGAATGACGGGGTACATTGCAAACTTTGGATTCCTTATATTTAGTCAGGAATTATAATGCATAGAGTAAACAACAGAACATTTCAGCTCTTCAAACATGATAATGTGTTCTTTCACTATACACAAATATTTGGGCATGAATGACAGACTGCTACCATCAATAGTCTTCAAAAGAGGTTGTGTAATATGCCATGTAGGAGGTATTTTTTTGTGATGATAGTAGTTCTTGCTACTTAAATATCTGTGAACACTGGAACACAAAGAAAAATAATAAATTCTCTGTGTGCTTTGGGATAAAGTTGCAAGAGCTGTGTTAGCCTGTACTGTTAGGTATCTTCCATGTGCTCAAGACCTTAGTTTTCCTAGACCTCAGTGTAAGTCTTAGCCTTTCAGAAACTGAAAATAGCCACAGGAAATAAATAAATAAAATAAAATAAAATAAACATGGTGATATTTTTAAAAATAATATCACCAAGATTATACATCTATACTGCTGGCATAAGTTATAATCTAGATTCCAAATCAACAGTATAGACAACATGACATCTTAAGTATTAGAATATTGATTAGTTAAGACCCGTTTTCTCTCTTCCAGACCTCAGGTGTTTCAGAAACTGACCCACTTGAATAGAACAAATAAGTCCCCTTTTACTTTATATGCTATGTCTTGTTTTCCTTTAGGCTGGTAGAATTGCTTACAATTGTTTTAAACAAATAAAACCTTTGATAAGGTCAGTGTTCTGTTTATAGGTACTAGCCTTTATACTTTGTACTTCCAGATTTTTTTTTTAAAGTCCATTAAATTGTTCTTTACTATTTAGTGGATTTTATTTAATTGCTTATATATTTATTTGCTAACATGAGAAATTTATGTTCTATGTGCATTTGCCATAATTACTCTGTTAAAGACAGGTGCCTGTGCATATATATGTGTACACTTAAATGGAGATATATTCAGAAAGATGGAGATAGGCTTCTCCTTGAGTACCTAAGTTATAAAGAACATAAGATAATTGTTCATTTACAAGAAATTGGTCACAAACTTTATGTTTTTACTGCCTGTGAATCATGAATTGTGTTTAATTATATTGTTATAAATGTGTGCTGACTTTTTTATGAGTACCAGGGCAAAGCCTATGGAAGCTCCTAAGAGAGACTTCCACCTTAAGTAGGTTGAATTACTTACTTACACTGGTCAATTTCTTGTTAGAAAGCCTTGGCCGTGATAGTGAGTATCTTTTAATATCAATAACATTGAAAGTGGAAAGTGGATTTAATAACACCAGTGGAGAATCTAGCTAAGTTCAAGTGGTAGAAGGAATTCACCATGTGTATGGAAGATCCAAGTATGTACTGAAATAAACAAGAGTCCTTCATGAAACTTGATTTTGAAATGGCAGTTTAATCAAGACCATGTTAACCTTATCCCATAAAAAAGAAACAAAATCTTAATGTTTGCCTGTAACAAAGTCATTTTGAAACCAGTGTCTCCATATCCACTAACACAGTCAGGGAAGGGCAGGAGTTCCATGTGCCCTTGTGACTGACTGGTGGTGGCTTGACTAGAGTAGTCATCAGTTTCACCCCACTCTGTACTCTCTACACATTTCTATTTTACCAAAATGTAAACATTTTTTTCATGTATTATGTAGGGCAAAAAGGAGGACATTTAGCATTCAAAGTGTAGATAGCCTAAACCTATCAATGTAATACAAATCTGTTCATGATGAGTTTTCTTAGTACTGTAGCAATAAAAAATAATGCAATTGCCCAGTATTGTAAACTAAAACACTCACTGGGTTTGAAAATGTTTCTGCACCTCTTGAACTGCTTTTATGCTGATTTACCGTTAATCAATGCTCCAGTATCTTTTTTCTAACTTATTTTTCCCAGGTGCTTGTAAACCAAGCAGTTCCCTGAGTAGTGAAAATATGTTGGGGCCAGGAAGTGGGGCAGTTCATTACAGAATTTCCCAGTTAAATAACATTCTGAGAAATGTTATTATTCATCATATGTCAGAACAAGGACTTGTAGATCAAGCCTTGCCTTTCAACTAAATTCAGTACCATCCTAAAAGCAGCCTAAAATTTGCTGTATTCGATGTTGAAGACTAACATTCTCACTACTTCCAGAGTCTGTGTGTCTGTTGGGATTGCAGCCACCAAGTGCTGATTGAGCTATTTCAGATAACTGAGAACTTTTAAACTATTTTTATGTACAAGATAAACTTGACACCATCAGTAAAGGTCTCTGTCACTTGTCCCATTGACTCTTCCATTTCTGCCTTTTTTACCACCTTCAGATCCCAGGGAACTTGCAATTTAAATAGTAACTTGTAAAAGGAAAAATAATACACTGATTCCCTGAGTTACTGGTGCAACACTGTCAGATAAAAATAAAGCACAAGAAGATGAAAATAATAATTTTGACAATTTTTTAACTGTTAAAAGAAAAAAAAACAAACCAGCAACAAAAAAACCCACCCAAAACCACAACAAACCCCTCTCTGATTCCCTTGCCTTAAATGGAGTCTCATCAGTTTACCAGAAAGGCTAAAGACTCAGAGCTTTAGAATCAGATTCTGTCATTCACTCTCAGCCAACAGATTCCAAAAGTCATCTTCCTCTTCTTTAACTTGGATTTCTAAGGCAAGCAGGTGCTTCATCTGTTGAAACCTGGTTGTCAATCATTTGTCTAGAGAATTCTGAATAGTTTTAATGAAGTTCAGTTTTCTGGATGTACTGTGAAACTGTGCATTGGCACTAGATGTTTGCACCTAAGTCCTGCCTGAGAGATGAGAGCTGATGCATCTCAAAAGGCATCAGGAGGTATTCTTCCTTTAGAAATCCTTAGATAATGACAAACAAATGAAAAATGGATGCAATATCTAGTCTAATATCTTTAATAAAAGAGAATATTTAGTTTATTTTACTACTAAATTGTGTCAGACTAAAAGCTATTCTGGGGAAAAGTAATGAGGTTTTCTCTGGAGACATCAAGTGATAAAAATCAATGTTTTCCCTTGAATCTTGTTCCAGTAGTTCATAATCTTCCTTCTTAGAATCTCTGAAAAATCACTGTTTATATTTTTGTTGAGCTTTCAGACAATCTCTGCAGTCTGGGCTGTTCTAACTTTTCTTGGCTAATTTTCCTTCCTGAATGAAGCCCACAGGAAAATCCTCAGAGAATGACATTTCTAGATCACCAAACACCAGATAAGTTATAGTGGGTTGGTATAGCAGGCTCCTTGTGACCTTTGGGAGACTTTCATCCTAGGTCTAGAGGGTACATGCCCAATTGTACTAATGTTTCTATATTCCTTTATTGTCATAGACCACATATCTTCTGTAGTTAAAATCTGGGAGATTAATAAATCAGTGTATGGAAATTTTCTCTTGGTGAGACTCTTATATATATATATATATTTGCATTGTAACTGTGGCAATTTGATAAGCATTGTGTTTGGGGCTTGTTTTTTCTCTAAAATTAAGTTTAAATGACTTTGTTTCCTTTTTTTTTTTTTTTCTTTCCTCCAGTGTACTCATCATGAACAGTTGTGATTTTTAAAAGATACCAAAGCAATAAATGGAAGAAGTTTTCCATACTGAAAGACAGAATCTCTGTCCACCTACCATATGAATAGAGGAAGAGCATGTACAGAGCATCAAGGAGGTTTTGGCTAAGGCAGAATTTGACCCCATTTGCTCTTAAGACTCTATCAAAGGAGAGATAGGATTGTGACAATTATTTCCTTGCTTACAAACCTCAGGTACACAAAAGTGATTTTTTAAGAATGGTGTCTCACTGTAACTAACTAGCCAAGACTGCATGAGTTCAAGATAATTATTTCAATCATTAGGGTTTATGGAGCAAATTCAGTCTATTCTGTTTCCTGAAATGAGTGGTAGCTTTTTGAGGTAAAAATTCACAGTTTTGCACTAGATACTTGAATACTAATTAAGCCTCCTACTTCATTATTACATCTTGAAAATGATACCATACAGATATAAAGATTAAGACAAGTGCAGTGTAAGTAATTGTGGTTACTGTCAAATTACTGACCATATGTCTGTCAGAATGAAAGCACGTGATAAAGTGAATGCATGATAGTTATCTTTCAGACATATCCAGTTTAGAAATTTTTCCTTTCCTAAAGAACAAATTGTTGTAGCAGCAAAAATTCCTAGAAAAAAAGAGTTCCTGTTTTCATCCCATTTTTTATTAATTTAGCTAATAACATTATTTATTTGTCTTTAAAATCAACCTTTGTTTTCATGGAATATCTCCAACTGGTAGAAAATTGATTACAACAATATAGCAATCATTTTTTCTCTTCAAACGAGAAGTGATCATTTGAAATAACATGTCCTCAGAGTTAAGACTATATGCACATGGTATGCTGGGCAAAACCCCCAACTTTCTGCCTCCACTTTGGGATTAGAAAAACAGGATCTAACTTTGATCTGAATAATGTGACGACCCTTTTTGAGATATTCTATTTCTCATTAGGATTTAATGCCTGTAGTTTAACAACTCAGTTACAGGATCACTTGCCTTGCGGTTAACATGTGATTGTTCATTTGTGTACCTGAACAACTGATCCCAAAGTAACAAAGGATTTGTTTTCTTGGGCTGAGCTAAGCAATGAGTTTTTGTGGTCAGACCTTGGAGGAGGGGGTGGGGGGGAAGTGATACACATGCAAACATTTTAGGTAATAGAAATAATGAGTTCATATCTCCATACCTACTGTATGGATGTACTTGAAAATAATTCAACCCACATGAATGTGAATGTCGATTAGTTAGAATATAAAAGGAAAACTTGTTTTCTATAATGTACTCTCCCACCATGAAGCAGTCTTATCACCATCTGGCTTCATTTGTCTCCAATACTGAGCAGGGAAATGATTAAGTCACCAACCCCAGAGGTATTTAAAAGACGTGTAGATGTGGCATTTAGGGACACAGTTCAGTGATGGACTTGGCAGTGTTGGGTTAACAGTTAGACTCAATGATCAAATTTGTCTTTTCCAATCTAAATGATTCTATGACATTACAGGGAAAAAATGTGAAATAACTACTCCAGACCCCATCCCCAAAATAACAAAACAAGCAATTAAAAAAAAAAAAAGTGACAAAACACAAGTCTGCCTGTTATTCTGTGGAGTACAGTCCAGGACACACTAATACATATTTTCCTGACCTTAATAACACATTTGATGGATTCTTTACACCTAGGAATCAACACTCACATCCTGAAAATAGTCTAAGTAGCTTCAAGGACAGAAATCTATTTGTTTTCATCCAAAAAAAAAAAAAAAATCACCACATTGTTCTGATCTGCACACTCCTTCAAACTTTGAAAATATGGGCTGATTCAAGGTCTTTATCATGAGATTTAAAATTTCTATGGAGATTTTTCTTGAGAGGAATTTTCAGCTTTAAAATTGAAACTGTCAGCCAAGAAGAAAGCTTGTGTAAGTGAGTAGCAAATACCTCAGAGAAAGAAAAATATTACTGTGAAATTCAGTTCAGTGGGAGATCAGACTGGCCATGTGACTTTTCATTCTGAAAACAGCATGTGGAGCTAGCAGGTTTTGACTGTCATTTTTTTCACACAACTCATCCACTCACAAAAGCAAGCCAAAGTATACAAACCAGATGAACTATTTCCTGAGGTCAAGAAAGTAAAAAATAAGAGCAAAAAGGAAGGCTCTAAGTCTTATTTCTAAGAAATATTTTCAGATATCAAAGACTTAAGCACATAAAAAAAAAAAAAAGTATGAAGATTGTGAGTCATCAGTGCCATACTGTTTGTTACACACACTATGAGATTTGTGCATAGCTATCAAATTCAGTTATGTTGATTTTATCTCAGCCTTGCTAGATGAAATTAGTGTAAGAACCCATATCACAATTTGCACCTTCAGTGTATTAAATTCCACAATATATTTATGAGGTAGGACATGTCTTCTTGACCATGTTATAAACTGGACACTGTAGCACAGAGAGGTATCTGTTTACAGGTAAGGCTCCCAGTGAAGCAATGATGGCTACTGAGATGTTTAGAACTGTCTGGCCTCTTATTATCACTTCCAGGCTTGGTCTACATGATTTGCTCCAGGTTCCACTGGCAGTGAAAGGAATGGATTGAATTGCTTGAATGATGTGTCCTGAAAATCTGCATGGTGGATCATCAATTCTCTCTCAGGCATGAGAAAAGGTAATAGCCACAGACAGCAAGGGAAAACAAACTGACACATTTTGATTATACAGTGCAACCTGTAGCAACAGTGATTGTCCTGGTTTCAGATTTTTTTGGAAAGAAGTTGGTAAGAAAATATTGTATTGTAAAAGCAACAGGTTTGTCCACTGTTGTTTTCACATGAAAAGGTTTTTGTCTAAGTTGAACACTTGCATTCTCTTTTCTTACTCCGTAGTGCTATTTTATAGTATACAAACTGAGATGAAATTGTGATGCTGTCCCCGGAACTGTGACATCTTGTCAGCTGGCATCTGTTGCATGGGGAGAAGAACATGCAGTTCTTATAGCACAGTGTATTTGCAATGATTCTCCATGAGGAGGAGCAGCCTAAATTTCTCCATACCAGCTAGTACTGTGAATGCAGAGAAGGTATGTGGAAGTAATTTTATTTTTTTTTAATGGGTGATATTGCATCTGCTTTGCAGCTCCTACGTCAGCTTCTGTGAAGAGCTCAAGGAAGACAGAAATTTTGTGCTCTGTCTCTGACACCGATGCCCAAGGAAGGACAAGAACTATTAATACAGAAGCATATTCCCCAGGCACTATCACTTTTGTTGTCTGAAAATGCTAAAATGTTTTGCCCCTTGCACCATCCAGGCAAAGGCTTGCTCAAGTTGCTAACCAATCCAGTTCTGGAAAAAATCACTTACTCTAGTGATTTTCTACTGGGACTTTTTACAAGGGCATGTAGTGATAGGCAAGGGGGAATAGCTTCAAACTGAAAGAGGGTAAATTTAGATTAGATTTCTTTAGAATAAAGAAATCCAGTATTTGGTGAGACATTGGAATGAGCTTCCCAGAGAAGCCGTGGATGACATATCCCTGGAAGTGTTCAAGGCCAGGCTGGATGGAGCTTTGAGCAACCTGGTCTCACGGAAGGTGCCTGCCCTTGTCCATGGCAGAAAGGTTGGAATTAAATAATCCTCAAGGTCCCTTCAAACTCAAACCATTCCATGATTCTGTGACTCTCTTAATTCTTTAAAGGCAGCCTGTACTGTGGTACAGTGTGTGTAGGTGACTCTACTACATCCTCAACTCTTTCCCGCGCAGCTTAACCTTGCACCACACTGGGACCTTATAAAGTTCATCTCCTTTAATCAATCAGATTTCATGTTCAGTGGAAGAGCAAAGGCAATGCTATAGTTCTACTGCTGCTTTCATTATTAAACTCAGAGATTTTGCTGGTTTTCAAAAATACACTTCATGTTCATTACACAGTATAACAGAGAATGGCTATTGGATTGGGAGAGGAAGGGCAAAAAAAGGCACAGAAGTGCTAGCAGGACTCTTTAGCAAAAAGATTTAAAATGTTTAAGCTACTGTATTCCAGGAGGCAAAATTTCAGTTTCTATTATTGCTCAAAATGACTAAATATAGTAGCAAATGAAAAATCTTCCACAGAGGGATACTAACATAAAGGGCATCTTTTTCCCTTCACAGCTATATGACCCTGCCTGAATGGGGGTTAAAGGGATGTAAGTAGGAGCAGCACATGACTGATAATTCTTCAGTTTTCTTTGAGGTGCAAAAGGGAAGCCTGAGAGGTGTGAAGTTGGCCTGTGTGTGAAACAAAATCATAATGAAATGTGAATAAATTGAAAATAAATGGAACATTCCCTAACCAGGGTTTACAGTGTCATCTCCAGCCCAGGAGACAGCCTGAACCATGGTCTCTGCAGGTACCTCTGGTATAGTATCACTGTCTGCTGCTGCTGCCACCCACAGAGCTTCTTAACAAGTAGAATTTGTTAGCTGAACTAATGAGCCTGGAAAGGCTCGATGAAATCTGTAGTTCACTAAAGCTTCTGCTGTAATTCTGTGTCTTTTCTGTTCATTGTCATAAAAATTGTCACATGCCCTGCCTTGAAAATACAAGCACTTCTGAATTTGTTGCCATTTTGGAAGCTACTGGAAGATTTGAACAAAGCTTTGAACAATGATATTTCTTGAAACTGTAGAGAAGGGTGTTGTCTTTGCTCTTTTCACACAGTTCTTAAAATCTAGACAGACCTAAACCCTAGGGAAATTGAGCACTCCTGTACACACCCTGTCCCCCGTGTATTTCCAAAAAGATACTGGTTATTAATATAGGTGTTAATTAATATCCTATAGCTGCTTGGCCCAGTTGAAACTCCAATGCATATGAAGCTATGAAAAGAGTGTATTAATATGGATAAAAAAAGCATAGTGTCAGGTTTGCTGCATAGTAGATTAGGCAGGTAACAAGGCCATCCTCAGCCATTCAATGAGTATGTTTTGCATGAATTTTATCTACATAGAATCGCTTACTCATTTTCACTGTTCTGTGCTTTGTCTTCCTATACTACTCATTTTCACTGTTCTGTGCTTTGTCTTCCTATACAATATTATTTCAGTTGTTTATTAAGACAAAAAGAAGCTTCACTTAATATGTTCTTAAAATTTTCACATTAAACAAAAGGTAGTTAATGCCGTCTTTTTGTCTTTCACAAATCTGCAATACTAGATTTTACTGACTCAGTGATGCTAACCTTGAAAGGTATTTTTTTTTCATGGTAAGACACTAGAAAATACCCTGCAGAGCCAAAATATTATTACTCCCCATACACAGTATGACTTACAATTCCTGGACATACACCAAAGGAGAAAAATATTGCCAGGTCTACTTGTATTTTTCAATCTAAACAAGACATTAGCATTATGCAGACACTTCTTGCAGGTGTCTTATGACCTGTATAACAAACTTACATTGCCATAATGAGTGTCAGACTATTTGATGTGTCTATTAAAGGATGAGTTGCTGGAGGCAATATGAGGGAATATGAAAGATTTTCAATTGTTTTTTTTAAAACACCTGAAAATCTTCTTTTGTGGCTGAAAAAGAATCTTTGGAAAATGTGTGCCATGCAGGTTCAAAAGTCAAAAAGAAAATATAAAAAAACTAAAATAAAAATTTAAATACCTAGAAAAATAAAAGTTCAAGATTGTTTTATTGCCTGACTTCAGATATTTTATTATTTAGAATTATAGAGACATTATTGTATTACTGGATTTTACTACAAGCAAAATATAGTATCACAGAGATGAAGGTTAATGGTGTTTGAATTACAGTTTTTTCCATGATCTGTAAATCATGGAAATGCATGAAATGAAATGTACATGGAAATGCATGTAAATTTAAGTTTGTATGCAATGCAACTTTTTTTTTTTTACCCCACTAAAAATCATGATTTATAGTGGAAAACTATTGTGATAATATTTCTCTAAAAGTTCCACTACTTTTCAGAACCAAAATTGCCCTTTAGAAATTGAAGGACAACTTAGCAGTTATTTTAAACTTCTTATTTTCACTTGCTAAATCAAGATAAATTATAGTCAGCCTTAGACATGTTTATGAGCTTGTCAAGATCATAACCTACAAACAACACAGGGCTTTCCCTTCCATATGCAAGCTCCAGAAGCAGTTTTAAAGTTGTGAGGAGACATGAGCTTTGAGTTCCCTCTGAGCATAAGGGCTTTAAATGACTACTAATTATGAGAATGAAAATGTGGGTTTTCTAAACATGTGATAAACTGCTCTTAAAATATGACAGTCAACAAATATGATGTAGTTTTTGGACACAAATTCTAGTGACTCTATGCAGTTGTTCTAGACTAGATTTTGCATTCATTTTGCAAACTCTGTTTTTAAACAAGACCTAACTGGAAGTCACAAAACTTGTAATTTGAATATTTCTCACATTTTTCTGTTTCTCTGAAGTATCAGCCGTGAGACAGTGCTACTACATGCTATTCACACTCTGGCAACACAGTCCTCACAGCCAAAACATAGAGTTTGGCAGATGCAAACATCAAGCTTGGCCTTGTGATACAGAGTTGGGATAAAGGGCATAATAGATATCTATAACCAATCATAATTTCCATTTCCCTTGAAGTTCCACCCACCAGGGTCCTAGGCTATGCCCCCTGGACCAGCTCCAAGCGTTTCTGGGACCTTCTGTTATTTTGTCTTCAAGTTATCTTGAAGGTGTCTCTGCAAAACATTATGACCTTCAGAAAGCCTAAGAATATGTGAGAAGATCACTTTAGTAACTTCTAACACCACTTAATATGTGAGCAAGAAAACCTATAATTCTAAAACTCTAAAAAATTTACAAAATACACACCAAAGCTTTAGGCATCACAGTCATCAGGGACTTCACCTGACTGCCATGAGTTTTAGCCTGCATTCCCTAAACACATTGAAGATAAAGGTGGAGTCATTATTGGAGGGCTGTGGAGTTACAAAATCAGTGGTTGCACGTGCTGGATGCTCTTCTGCTTAAGGTCAGGGTAACATTTTGCAGTGTTTTCTGCTACACAGCTGATGTATTCACAATTCAGTGTCATGGGCTTTATTTTCTCTCTGCAATAAAAAAAATAATCAGAAAACCTGTGGTACGCCTTTCTGTTAATAGTGCAGTAACTGGAGGTTAGCAAATGGTTTACTCTGCATTTGGATGCCCTTTTCACTGCTTTCTGTGGGTAAGTCATATCAGCTGATGTACATGCTTCTGTTAAGTTCACTGTCACCAGCTGCAGGGGTATTTGTTTCTTTTGTTTCTCCCCCCTCCCCTTTTTTTTAAGCAGATGGTTTGGGGTCAAAACTGTGAAATCAATCAATCAATAATCCCTATAATTACTTTCATTATTACCTGATCACTTTCATTATTACCTGATCACTTTCATTATCATGGTGTGACAAGCTAAAGTGAAAGGAAAAATTCCAGTATTTGACAGTTCTTGAAGCAGAAGCTCCAGATTAATGCTCACAAAAGTATTCAGACCAGTGTTGGCAAACTTTTCTTCCTTTAAGAAGAGCTTTGCACATCAGTAGTCCATTTAGTTAAGTGCTTGCCAGTGGAGGACAAGTACTGCAATTGCATTACTCATTCTGAACCTTTTCAAAACAGATCTTGTCACCAAAGGTGTGTGTTTTAATATGGGTTTGGACTGATCTAAAGAAGCAGAAGAGTTTCAGTATAGTGATATGACAGCATATGCAGAGAGCTTGTTTGGTTTGTGTACCATGGAAACAACCTTTCATCTTAGAAAAGGCTACTTTGTGATGTTGACATTGACTTAAAGAGCTAAATGAATTAAAGGAAAAATTCATGTTTTGTTGTAGTATTATACAGTGTTGTCCTGCAACGTACTGAGTGCCTTTAACTTGCATTGTCTCCGTCTGAGCTTCAAACTTGAATTTAATGGTGACATTATCTTCAGTATAAAGGAAAAGATGTTGCTTCCAGAAAAAAAAACAAATACATATTTATGCCTATTTTGATTTACTGTTTTATTTATTTTTTATAGGAAGATCTACTTGTGAGTTATGTGGATCATCCAGCATAGGTGTCAGTAAAACTGTTTCCCATGTCAGTGCTGGAATGGGAACTTAACATAGAGAAATTCTAGACAAACTTAAGAGATTGTATCTTGTTTCCCCTGTAACTGTTTTCCCTAATGATAAATATTACAAATAATCTATTTTTTTCATATTTGATTTTATGGCATTTGTTTTTGGGCTGGGTTGTAAAGCCATTGTATTATAGTGAGAACCTGAAACATTTCTGGTAGTGAGAGGTGTGTGCAAACAGCTGGGAGAGGGAGGGGGCAGCCAGAGCCTCATAAAAACCCCATCAGCCAGGTTCCCATGTGTGTCCCTGGCTTAGCTCCTGCAAAGCATGGAGATTGTTGTAGCAATGAGTTTTATGTTCCCATTCACAGAAAAGAGGAAAAAGTAAAAATACAATAAATGAATTATATGGATATGCATGCTGTGGTGGAAGGGATTTTTCTGTGTGTCCTCTTTGTGTCAAACCTTTTTCATTTTGTCACACTATCATGTGTGGAAGAGATGAATTTTTAAATCATGTTCTGTTGTTTCAAAAACTGGGACATACACTCTTATCCTGTTTCACTGTTACAACTTATTTCATCATTCAAGAAGTTTCTTTTCCCATAATTGCTGATGATTTCTGCAAGGCCTAGTCTAAGTCAAATAGATTTTACTGAAGGATTTGCCAAAAATAATGAGTGATTGTGTAAGGTTTAAAGGGAAAAGCAAATCAACAACAAAGTATATGTTGCATAATAAAAATTCTTTACCTTTGAGTTTTCTTAACAATCCTTGTTTGATAGAATCATAAAATAGTCTGGACCACATTATTTAAACTAACAATATTGAAGCTATAAATGTAATAACCCTCAGTAAAAATATGATTTTAAGGAACTAATTTAAAAATAAGTACTTAAAAATATTTTCTAGTGCTAAATAATCAAAAATTGTATACTTTAAATAATAGTCACATTAACCCAGTATTTTTTCTATTGAGAAAGGACATTATTTGTTTGTAGGTAATTCACAACAAAGGCAAGGACCTCAAAGTTCAAATTAATACTTCAGATTTGTCTGACTGTGCTTTCACCACTCTCATTTTTTTTGTGCTGAGAAGAAAGTGTTTTTTTCTTGCTGACTTATGGACACTAGATACTTTTATTTATTTGAAAGTTTAAACTAAGATCCCAGGCTGGTTTTTTTGGGTTTTTGGTTTTGTTTGTTTGTTTGTTTTGCTTTGGGAGTGTTGTTGTTGTTGTTTCTGATGTTTCTAAAGATGCTTCTTCTATTTAGAAGTTTCTAAATAAAATCTATCTATCTATCTATCTATCTATCTATCTATCTATCTATCTATCTATCTATCTATCTATCTATCCATCTATCTATCCATCTATCTATCTATCTATCTATTTACCTATCTACCTACCTACCTACTTACCTACCTACCTACCTACCTACCTACCTACCTACCTATCATCTCCACTAATGTTGTTCTGAGTGTCTTTCTTCCAGGATGTTAGGCATAATTTCTTTGTGGGTTTGTTGCTTTTTTTTTTGTTTTGTTTTGTTTTGTTGTTTTGTTTTGTTTTGTTTTGTGTTTGGTTTTTTTTGGTGTTGTTGGGTTTTTTTTGTTTGTTTGTTTTGGTTTGGTTTTGGTTTTTTTTTGTTTTGCTTTTTTTTAATGCAACTGCTATAATTTTCATTCAAAAAGAAGTGGCACTAAAAAAGGAGTTTCCATGCTATTAAGACATTAAAGATATAAGTAAGTCCAGAGCTCACTGATTTTCTGTCACTGACTGTAGCCTTGAGAGGCATGTATTGCACAAACAAGTCATAAAATTTCCAAAAAGTGTTTTTATTAATTCTGGAGGGATATAATAGTTGTTTTATATTCTTTTTAAAAGGTCTGTGCTTTAGAAATTAGAAGTGTCAGGAATAGAAAAACAAGTTATAACATTTTTCTTAAAAGCGCCGTCTAATATATTGTAAAAAATGACCCTGCTCAGTCTCCTTTATGCTCAGGGTCTCCTTTCTGTCTTCTCTGCCAGCCATTTTTGTGCAGCTGCTGATGGATGAGAGTTGGGTTGTCAAGCAAACATTCCTGTGGTTGCACAATAGTGTGGCAAACAACAGGTTATTACAGAAGGAAGGGGAGTATTTTAAGCCTGCTTTGGATGTTTTCTTCCCTACATCATTATTTTCCATATTGGAAAATGGAAGCAGAGGTTTTTATCTTCTGTGAAGAACAGGAACATTTCTTTTTCCCACGTCCATCATCAGAAACAACAAATTTAAAATTAAAAAAATTACTGATATATTTGAATTTTGGACATTATAATGTGATCATGGTGGTCTGGAGAAGATATTTTGAATTCTCTTAAAGACTGTGTTTTCTATACATGGACATTTTATATTTCCACATCAGATAAGTATTGAAAACAATATTTGTTCTAAATGGTCTTTCCAGAGGAGTAATTTGGAACAGCAAATGTTGGAGCATAAAAAGCAAAAAACTAAATGATCTTGGGGTCACATTTAATTGGGTTTTAATTTTTTCTCCTGTAGCCTTTTCTTGATATGATTTTCTGGGAGAAAACCTGCTGCTAGGAGAAAAAGCAAATAGAGTACCCCATAAATGGTAAACTCCATTTTTTCCATAGGTTTTTCATGCTTAACCTGTGTTAGTTTCTGCTTCTGTTCCAATGCCTTTCACCTGGCAGGACTTTCTTTCTCCCCAAAGTGCTTCTGTGCAGGCAGGAGGCACTTTTGAGTCTGATGTGACAGACCAGGTCTTCTGTGACAGAACTGGTGCTGGCATGTGTGCTGCTGCCATCACTGCTTAGTGCAAGAGGGAAATAATTCAGGCAAGGTCTTACCAAAGAAATCCATGATCAAGTCTGGGCGGAATAGACAGACCTTCCTAAAACATGATGAATATATGCACATTGCTGGAGATGCAGAAGAAACAGGTGTTGTACTGGAGTTAGAAGCGTCAGGGTCTCTGTGTAATAGGGCAAGAAGGTGTTTAGAGGAAATGTGAAAGGAAGGCTTAAAGAAGTGCCAGCCTTACAACCTACAAAGCAAAGGGGAACAAGAAGAGGTCAAATGGGCTGGGGTCCAAGACAGCTGCATAGTGAGTGTCAAGCCAGAGAAAAGCTCTGGCAAGACTGTGAGAGTAAGATTAATCTTGGCATTTTTCTCTGAATAGAAAAGGAAGCATGTGCTTCTAATTGTTTGACATAATGTATTCAAAATATATGCTTGATAACCATGGAGAACATTTAATGGAGTGTTTACAGAATAATAAACAGAACAACTAGAATAACAGAATACTGTGTGTTCCTGGAACTGCTCCTATTTCCCCATGCTCTTTTTCCTGCTTGGTTTTTTCCATTCTTAAATTCTGTTAAGATTGTTGCTCTTCTGGCAGTTTGGTTTGATTTTAAATTCCTCAGCAAGCTATTTTATTCTCATGACAAATATATTTTCTATTCCCCCCTATCTGATTCACAGATAAAGAAGCCCTTCTGAATATGTGGGTTTGAGCTGGAGCTCAACCACACCAAACCCTTTCCCTCTTGACCACGCATGGTTATGCTATCTCTGAATAGCCACAAGGCAGAAGCTTCTAACACAGCCAGTCTGATAGCAGCAATCCCACCCTTCCTGGCTTCTCACCTTTATTACTTGTCTTGTCTAACCTTTACTGTAGAAGCTGCAGATGCAGAAGAAGGTCAAATTATCCCCAAACCAGCATGGAGCAGCTTGGATCATACCTGAGTGCTGAACACACTAAATAAGGACTTCAGCAGAGTTCAACACTGGTGTCAACTGGTATTCAAGAAGTTAGACACTGGATGTCATTGTAGAGATACTCTAATTTTCTGTCTTGATTATAGATTTCCATTTGTTTGGCATAAGTCCTGTTCTGTGACAACAGCTATTTAATTGGATCTTTACCTTGGGTTCACTCAACATGCTTGTGAAATTAATTAATAAAAAGACTATGTTGATTTTTGGTTATCTTTTTGGCCAATTGTTTTCTTCTGGCAACTATCAAGAGTAGTTTGCTATGAATTCACATATTCAATTGATTAATTGAACTGGCTAGTTTTGAAATTTTTTCCCCACATTCCTTTTAATTCAGCAAAGTTCAAAATAAAAACAAATTTGAAAAAAAATTGTAAAAAATTGGTTAAAAATGTATACACACTCTATTTTTTTTTTTTTTTTTTTTTTTAATATCTGTGGGCAACATGAAAATCCTGAAGTTCAAGTCCTAGATAGATTTGCCTGTGACATTTCTCTTGATCTGAAAGGTAGGAAAATGCTAGATGCATATGCATTAAATGCAGCAGCTTATCTTACACCATATGCAGATGCAGTATGCCTGTGGGTGGCTGTGTTTGTGCATGAGTGTGTGTAGGTATAAGAAACAAATCCAGCTCCCTAGCTCAGATATGTTGTAGTCTTAATACAAAAGAAGAGGTAAAATATTGGAGAAGGAGGTATAGAATTTGCTGTGCATTAGTGTGGAGGTTGAAACTGATGTTCATGATTCACCTGAATCTGTTGCTGTGCTATGAAAACGTTTCTATGACATTATCATAAGACATCCCTGACACCATCTCAAAGGTTTGCTTGTGGGTTTTTTAATGTTTTAGTGGTCTTTACTTTAGAAATATCAGTTCAGAAACCTGCAGATTTAAGACAATCAGCAACTTCCTACAAGAAGAGTGTCTCAAAATGGAATAAACATCTTGATGTGCCTAAACATCTTTACCTCATATCACATATCACATGGCAGATGTTTTCTTTGTTTCTTTGCAGCCAGGGAAAGGCAGGAGGGTTGGAAAAGCAGTTTAAGACAGTTGTTTCAAAACATCTAAAATATTTAACTACAAAAGAGAATTTACAGTATCCTGTCTATTTTTAGATTTTGTGCATTGCGTGTGTTTTGGGAGTATTTCCACATGATAACATTAACAAGAACACTGTCTTGTTAAAGTTGCCTCAAAGGAATCTTTTGAAGGAACAGAAATTCTATCATAAATATGGGTGTTTTCATAGTATGTTAAGGCATTGAATATTACATGTTTGAAGTAAAATCTTTCATCAATTAGAAATATTAAAAGTCTGTGTAGCGTTCACAGATAAATGCATAAATGCTGTGTTATTTCCTTTTTGCTTGCTAGGTACATAAAGAGAATTGTTACTTTAATATATTAAAAGTATTATATGACTTAGTTTTAGCCAGATGGAACATATTAATTTCTTTTTAGTCCCTTAGTTGACAAACACAGCAAAACTCTAACTGTAATCTACTGTATTTCATAGTTCTAAGAGTATTCAGATAGTTTGGAAGATCAGAATTAATGTCAAATGACGTAGTTTTGTTTGTTTATACCAGTCTAGGAAATCCATGAAGAAGGAGCTGCGGTAAGAAACCAGACTGCAGCAGTTCTAGAAGAGCTTGGGTTACAGTCCATGCACGACTGTGATAGCAAAGTAAAAAACTTTTAAAAGTTTTACTTTATCACCTTCTCAAAAGAGAAAATATGCTTAAAATTCAGCTCTCTACTAGATTTTGTTAAGTTGTGTGTGCAGCGTTGCTAAAAAGGCTGAGAAGGGCAATCTAAACTTGCATTCATACTGAGGCTTGTACACTGTGTTTTGCTTCATAAATAATGTGAATTTGGGCAAATCATAGTTCAGCTATCAGAACTTTCAGAAATTGGAAAATGAAATTTTCACAGATTAGATTAAAAGCATAACTCAGGTAATGTGAGCATTTTATTACAGGCAAAGGTGAAATACAACCAACACTTGTTTCTAGTGCACTGCCATTATGAGAAGGTAAATGAATTAGGGGTCTCTTTCATTAACCACAACCAAACATTACAAAAAAACCCAGGAAAATTAGCTGTAAACTGATGGGAATGCATTTTTGAAACATTACTTTGACCTTGTGTAATATGAATGTAGCACTTTTGACAGCAATATACATTTTGTTTGCAATTTCAGATTATAACGATAAGTACACTTTTTTCTTACTTGGAAGTTTTAATATTGCTTATCCTGTGAAGAGCTGAAGTTCTTTCAGTGACTTAATTTTTACATTGCCATACCTTAGTGCAGTAAGAGGCTGTAGTATTTCTGAATTTCCCAAGAATACAATTTTTACTGACGTTATTGAAATATTACTGCAGTGATTTCACAGTTGAAAAAATAGTAGCTACATTCCCAGACTTGTGTTGAACGTACATTGAATTTGGGATTGCTCTCTTTTTTAATTAGTAAAATGCTCATACAGGAGGAGTAAACAAGAAACCTAGAGAGACTGCTAGGAGTTTATATTACCAATAGCATGAAGCTATATGTAAATATGACATGATGCATCCACTTCCCCTATGGAGAAAATATTTGTCAAGATGATTGATGTTGAAATAATAATCAGTTTTTCTTTGTTGCAATTTCAGAGAGAAGCTGTAATTGCATGTGACAAATATGCTAGAATTGAAGCTACTCTCTGTAAAAACTTCCGTAAGTAATCTTAGTGGGAGAGGCTAAGAGATTATTTCAGTTTGAAAGGGAAGGTATTTTTCTTTCAGTATTCACTGTACATTTGCAATAAGTAATGGGAATTTTATTGTGTTATTTTTAGATATTTACATAATGATTTGAAATGTGCTTGTGAAAAAGAATAGTAGACACACTAATCTACTTGCTAAGCAGTTCCATCAGGCTTTTACTGAGGGTTTCTTTTTTTGTAAGATATACTAAATGACAGTTTCATCTTAAGATTTTGCATCAGAATAACTACACTTGTAAGAAACATCTTGCATATTTTTTCTTTCATTCTGTAAAAACTTACATACTCTAAAAACCTTCATATTTGAAATTTCCATCTGACTGCTCATTTTCAACTCATAACATAAACAAGTGCAGGCTGCTCATGGCCCAGTACCATCTTCTTGTAAAATATTTCATTCACAAATGAAACCCTGACTTGGCAGAGCAGATAAAAAATCATAATATATCCTGCACCAAGGTCTACTCTGTGGTTGAAAATGGGTAGGTGGAAGAATTAGAATTATGCTTTATTTGGAGTGTTATGGTTATTTTGAAGCCCATTTCTGCTAGATTTTACTGTGGCTTTTTCTCGTGCATCACTAACCACAGCAACTGGAGAGAATTACAAAGCTCAGGGTTTATGAACCCTGTTAGTTCTCCAGCCTTGTTATTTCTTTTTCGAGTGCATGCAAACAGCACGAGGAAGTCAACAGTGCATGAAACAGCCCTCCAAGCCAAGTGTGCCTGATGCACCAGTTTTGTGCAGACCAAGGGGAATGCAGAACTAACTGAAGAGAGTGTCAGTCAGACACTTGAACCAAAGAATGAAACATTCATTTTCATGCTGCAACTTAGTCCTTCTGCAAAAGGTCATGACTCATGTTGGACTGTTCTGTGCAGGAAAACAGCAATGGCATTTAGCCAGAGAGATAGGAGTCACAATCCACCGAGCAAGGTGAATTCTCACCAAATACTGGTGAGAAGTAAGTTGGAATCTGGCTTTGCTAAGTCAAAACAGGACTTCAAAGCAGCTACCATATCAGTGCTGGTCTCCTGTTCCTGCTCAATTTTTCTGGTAGTAATAGTGACCACCAGTTAGTCTTCCATCTGTACAGGCCCTTCTTTTCTTATTACAATGTCAGAGAATCCTACACACTGGTTGAGTTGCAAAGGACCTCTGGCCGTCAGCTGGTCCAACTCCCTGCTCAAGCAGCGCCACCTAGAGTTGGTTGCTCAACACCAGGTCCAGATGAGTTTTGAATATATCCAAGGAGGGAGACTTCACAAACTGTCAGGGCAATCTGTGCAAGTGCTCAGTCACTCTCATTTTTTCTCAGTGAAAAAAGTGTTTCCTTATGACAGACAGGCCTTCCTGTGTTTCAGGTTGTGCCCATTGCCTCCTGATGTGAGATACTAAATACGTTGTTGTAGGAAGTAAAAGTAGAAATGTAGTGCCTGTTATTTTTATGATCTATAGAAAAGGGACAAAAAGGCCAACTACTAACTGAAAACTTTCTAGAAAATGCTTCTCTGTTTTTAGTTATCATTTGAAGGAGTCCTTATATGAATTTCTCCATGGGAAGTACCAGTGGTATGGTCTTTATTTCAAGAAACTTTTCCATTGGGATTACTTTTTGACTTCAGTACAAAAAGATAAAAAAAATAGACTAGTTTTCTTATATATGGATCATATCTCTTCACATGCCATGACCTCTGCCTTTTTACCTTCTAGATTATATATCTCCAGTTTATGCAAATAGTCATTGCCATACTGCTTCTGTAGCACTGTACTGTTCCTCACCAGCCTGCCTTAGGAGTAACAGACTGATGTCCAATAGGTGTTTGGTGTGTGTGTGCCCATGTCATATGGTAACAGCATACTGTTCCTTGCTTGCTGTTTCCACTTCTTTGTCTTGATTTCCAATAAAAACCCCGTTCACTTTCCAATACCCACCAGCAATCTCCAATATATAAAAGTGTGTTGTGGATTAGATGCAGCCTTGAGTAGAACTGGCTTAATTCCAATTCCAAATTTACTTCTTCTTATGTTTGTCTCCAGGGGTGGTATCTGCAGAGGACAGGGAGATTTTTAACACGGTATTTCAAGACCTTGCTTCTGCTTTGTTGACTCCAAAGCAGTGTGATATATATGACAAAGAATGAAAGCCATTAGAGCCCCATGTTCATTTGGCAGTACCATTTTACACAGTAGTTTATTGCCTGTATGTTATCTTTCAGGAGACTAGTAAGCATCATTGATTTTAGCTTGACTTTTCTTTTGTTCAGCTTAGCAAATAGACATTGTGAAAAAACCTCTCAGCTTTGGACAAAAGTATTTTCTTTAAATATTATAGATGATTGAGTTAGGCCAAAAATATAACGTTTTGTGAAAAAGAGATACCGAACCATAGTGTGAGAATGACTTTTGAGGGAGTTTCCTTAGACTTGACTAAAAATATTTAAATTATAAAATTAGATTATTTCTGACACTATTGAAATCTCTGAGACAACAATATTTTACTCTTTCATAAGCACTGGTGAATGTAACTCACAAGTATCATTTTCATTTGTCCTAAATCTGCCATCCTTCTCTCTGCTAACTCTTTATGCCATTAAAACTCATATTCCTATCATAGCTACGATCCCTGGCACAATGTGGGGGACAAAGTAGCTCATAGCCAAGCCATAGCTGGAACAAGCAAATTGAAAAATAACAGAGTAAAAAATGTTTTCCTAATTTGAACTAGGTTTGGTATTTTTTAAGTTTTCTTTTTATTTTGGAAATGTGTTTTAGCTGCAAGCAAGAAGATGCTCAGTGACAGTGATTTTACAAACAGCTTACAGCACTGAGAGTGTAACCAGTGCTTTCATTTCTGCGGGGTCCTGACTGCACTTGTTATATGGCTCTATCAAGACACAGAAATACTGAAAATGCTAGAGGGGTTTCCATTGTCCTTGCCTTTTATTTGCTCATAAATCTGTATTATAAAAATTGTTAGATACCCAAAATAGGATTCATCCCCAACTCTTAATGGTGAGTCTAAGTTGTGCCTGCTGATGTAAAGGTGAATGTTATCAAAACACTCCCCATTTCCTCTCTGATATGGATTTTAATTGGCGTATTTTCCACACTTGTTAATTTGAACAACTCAAAAAAGCATAGTGTGAGGACTGGCAAAGGTTTACTCCTTTAAAAGGAATTAGGAACAAACCACCATAAAAGAGACTCTTTAGAAAGTTTAGCTGAGCACCACCACTGTGCAGAGTGACAAGCACTGAATAAGCCTCTGTAATTAGCATTGCCTGTGATAATCAGTCTAAGCTGCAACACCTCGGCTCTCCCAACATTGGCTCTCTTTTGAGAAGGCCTCTTCCACTTTTCTGTGCAATGCCAGACTGGGTAGTAGCCTCCCCTCTGAGTAGCTCCTCACTTGGGTTGAGACCACAACACTATTTTGAAAACTGAGCAAGTAATTTAGTCAGGATGGGTAATACATAGTGAAAACAAATCAGGAGAAATATGTATAATGAAGATAGGTTGATAAATACAATTAAGTGTGACCTTTTTTTCCATTTGTTTGGTGTCCTTAGGCTGTGCTAATTCTACAGTTTTTGTAACTACTACTATTTAATGGTAAATCATTTTAAAGAAAGGATTGTTCTATTGATGTTTAGATTGAGGTAAGGACTCATATTCTGCTTGACTAGTTAAGGATTTTATGTTTCACTGGAGATCTCTGAATAGAAATAATATGAAACTGATGAAAATTTCCCTCTTATGTATTCTTTAACCACTGGGCTCTATCCTGTTTTTTAATTTTATTTATTTTTTGTGAGTTTAGTCCTTTTCTCATTTTCTTTTCATCAAAGTAGCAGACTAAAATGCCCCAGAAAATCATACCTTTAAAAGTACTCTGCATTCTCTGAATGCAGCAAGCAGATAAGCAGTCACTTATGCCAGTGACATTAATCCCATTTTCTTTAACAAAGAGAAATGAGAACTAATAATCTATGAAATGAGGCTCTCTTGTCTCCTTCTTGTAGCACAGCACAGATTTTCTTCCAGTTATTTCTGTATTGAACACGGATCTCTGTGTTTATGTGGTGTCCACTCTTCAGATAAGACACATCATGTCATGGGTGAAAAACTGGCTCTTGCATAGAGGTTAATAGTGAATAGGGTAACATCAGACTGGTGACCTGTCACTAGTGGGGTTCCACAGGGCTCCATCTTAGGCCCTGTGCTGTTCAACATCTTCATAAATGACTTGGACACAGGACTGGAAGGGATGCTGAGCAAATTTGCAGGTGACACAAAACTGGGAGGAGCTGTTGACCCTCTTGAAGGCAGGGAGGTCCTGCAGAGAGACCTGGACAAATTACAGGACTGGGGAATCAGCAACTGTATGAAGTTCAACAAGGAAAAGTGCCAGATTCTGCACCAGGGATGAAACAACCCTGAATGTTCGATCAGACCAGCGAATGAGATGCTGAAAAGCAGTGCCACAAAAAGGGACCTGGGGGTCCTGCCTGATGGCAAGTTGAATATGAGTCAACAGAATTGGCCCTCCTGGCAGCCAGGAGAGCCAACCATGTCCTGAGGGAGCATCAGGCAAAGCATCACCAGCTGGTTGAGGGAGGGGATTATCCTGCTCTGCTCTGCACTGGGGCGGCCTCACCTTGAATATTGTGTGTAGTTTTGGGCACTGCAATATAAGAAAGATATTAAGCTATTTGGGAGCATCCAAAAGAGGAAAAGAAGATGGTGAAGGGCCTTGAGGGGAAGCTGTATGAGGAGTGGCTGAGGACATTTGGTCTGTTCAGTCTGGAGAAGAGGAGACTGAGGGGAAACCTCAATGCAGTCTACAACTTCCTCGTGAGGCGAAGAGGAGGGACAGGCACTGATTTCTGCTCTGTGGTGACCAGTGACAGGACACAAGAGATTGGCCAAGAAAAGTTGTGTCAGAGCAGGTTTGGGTTGGATATTAGAAAAATGTTCTTCACCCGGAGGGTGGTTGGGTGCTTGAACAGGCTCCCCAGGGAACTGGTCATAGCACTAAGCCTGACAGAGTTCAGAAAGTGTTTGGATGACATGCTCAGGGACATGCTATGACTCTTGGGGATGGTTCCGTACAGGGCTAAGGACTGGCCTTGATCCTTGTGCTTCCCTTCCAACTCAGCATATGATTCTGTGATCTTGTTCCTATTAAAAGAAGTTTAGAGTTGGAGGATACTCTTTTTCTTCAGTATTTTCTTCCAGTGGTTAACCACCTTCATTGCCAGTGTGTGTAATTTTTCTTTTTAAATTGTCTAAGCAAGATTTCAAGGTTTTTGGGCTTTTTTGATTGTCAGACTCTCCCAGAGTGATTATTGTGAATTTGCCTTTGAGCAAAAAAATTAAATTCATTAAGGCCATTTTCACATGGCCTATTTCCTCAGCCCACTAGTCTTTTGGCCCTCAGGGCTTCTTCTTTAATAGCCTTTCATAAGCATGTTTGCAATGAAAATGTATTTAAAAAGGAAGTTGAAGTATCATACATGCCAGTTCTGTATGCTGTTATGAATGAACCACCCTCTCCAGCTCGCTGTTCTCTCTTAAACCATGCAATGTTCATGTTAATCCTCTTGACTCAAGCATCACCCTGCAAACTTTCATTTTACTTTTAGCTTCTGTGATTCCTGCATCTTTTATACAGTACGGCATCTATATAACTGCGTAAATGAGCGTTTGCTAACTTCTTGGGAGGAGGTGCTTTGATGAAGCTATTGATAAGAAAGGGAAGAAAAAGAAAAAGTGGACTGTTGTTACCACCTGCATCTGTCCCACAGGTGGGTTATTGGATACTTGTGAAATGGTGGTGTCATAGGTACAAAATTAATCCATGAAACCTCCTAAGAGCTTAAAATTTAGTAGTTCTTTGAAAGGTAAATGTTTTCCTCAATGAATACTAGTGAAGACATATTTAGTAAGTCTTTGGAAGAGTTATTCAGCCACTCAAGAATGAAAAAGAGAATAATAGGTCTTTGAGATGTGAGAAGCCAGTCTAAGTGATCTACTCTGTCAACATGTTACTGTTGGGCACTGTAGGACCAATTCCTTTAGAGCATTTTCTGGAAATTTTTCAGCAGTGGGAATAGTTGGTCAGGGGATTTGTCCAACCACTGAGTGTTGGTATGAATTAGTGTCTCTTAATTCTTTATATTTTATATGAAAGCACCTGGAGAGCCATACATTCACGAAGTTTTAAATTGTGACACTGTTATAAAGTTTTGGGTTCAAGGAATATGTTAGAAAGGATCAAAACATTTTGGTCATGGACTAAAAGTGAGAAAACTTTGCCGTTCTGTAGACAGAACGCACAAGTAAATGCCTTCTGCACCAACAGTCCAAATTTTCTGAGCATTAAGAGTGAAACTTGTAGAGATTCACTAGAGTTGTTTGCTCCTTCTCATAGATGAGGAGCCCAGTTTTGCTGTAGAAGCTCAATATGGAGGGTAGTGTCAGGTCTTCTTTTATATTTACCAAGAAACCAATATACCTCAGCAGACCTGGTTAGTCCTTTCTGCTCACAATACATGGTGGTAGTTTTCAACAGGAAAAAGCACTTGAGAAGCTCATTGATGTAGCACCACTGCACAGGTGTCAGTGTGTACAGTATTGTCACAATACCAAATTTTTATGGGTAAAGAACACTGTTTTCTGTGTTTTGCCTATTTTTATTCTGTTTAAAACCCAGAAATTTAAACTCAGAGTATGCAGCTTTCATCACATCCTTTTTTTCATCCATTTCATTGCTAAACTTCTTACTGTTCAAAGACCTGATCATTCTCAAACTGCTTTATAAGCTTCAATATTACTGGATGAACTGCTGTAGATAAAGAATTCTTAGTGCTATCTTACTGGGATGTTGATACCATGGGATTGCTTTGCTCTCCCTATCAAAACAGTATGGATTTTTTTTCTCACAATGTTCCTTCTTTTTCCTGTAAGTTCTTTAACCCTCTGACAGTTTAACTGACTAGTGAAAAGTACGTTTGGGTTAACCATTGACTCTTATAAATGCTATAGGCTGAAACAAAGCATCTTTTCAATAGCTCTTGGAAAACTAAAATTAAAAACAATCAAAGAATACAGGTATTTCTTGACTTGACGGCATGTTTGAACACACAGAGTAGTAAAGGTTTATACAACTCTGGTTAGATGAACAGATTAGTTTCCACAAACCCTAAAAAGCACTACAAATGATCCCACAGATCTAAATTTTGGAAGTTACTTGGAAGTTTGTTTCAGAAAACTGACATGTTTTCAACTCTAGAAGGTATTTTCAGCTGTCAACACGCCTGTACATTCTTATTTCTCAGATTCACAGAATCATAGAATATGTTGAGTTGGAAGGGAAGCACACGGATCATTGAGTCTAACTCCTGACCCTGGATAAGACCATCTCCAAGAGACATATCATGTGCCTGCGAGTATCATCCAAACACCTATTGAACTCTGACAGGCTGGGTGCTGTCAGAGTACTGGGTACTGTTCCCTGGAGAGCCTGTTCCAGTGCCCAACCTCCCTCTGGGTGCATAACCTTTTTCTGATACTGAACCTGAACTTCTCCTAACACACCTTTGGGCTATTCCCTTGGGTCCTGTTGCTGGTCACCACAGAGAAGAGATCAGTGTCAGTGTCTCCCCACTACTTTGTCTCATGACAAAGTTGTAGACTGCAATGAGGTCTCCCCTCAATGTCATCTTCTCCTGTCAGCACCATGATATCACTGTCATGAATCAAGAACATCCATTGGTGATGATCAGAAAGAGCTCAGTCAGAAAAGTCCCTGTGTTGTAGAGGCTGGGCAGCTAGCCCTGGTGAACCTGGTGATTAATGGTGGAAGGCTTATTGCTTCAAAAAATGGTGGAGGAAAAATTATTTGGTAATTAAAAAAAATAAATTGAAAGATATCTTGCCCTTTCTTGAATGCACTTTCTTGTTTTTGAGCTATAGAATGTCAGAAGAGTTAAAAGTAGACAGAAAGATTAAAAATAGATATGTGGGTGGCTGTATATACTGTTTTTCAAGTTCTCTTGCATGATAACAGTAGTAAGCTAGTGTAGGCTTATTGGCTCTAATACACAATAACTACAACTGTGCTAAGAACGTGCATTCTTCTTTTTTGTTTTCAAGAAATATAGGTTTTTAGATTCCTTCTATCAAAAAATAGAATAACTCTTTGGGTTTTTTTTCTGCTAGTGTGACTTAAACAAGCCAGTGAAGTTTGGAATAGATTGTTCTCCTTAAGAGGCATGAAAAACAACTAGTCTCATGTTATGATGTTAAAATATTCAGTCTTCTTTGGCAGAAAAATATGTACTGTGTAGGCATTGCAAAAAAAAAAAAAATAAAATCTTACCTGCTGTGAGGGATTTTAATTTTTACAAATGTTTATTGTGTCAAATGCATGGAAAAATATAATTTACTGTTTTAAAAGACTCATAAAAGCATATGTTATAGCACACAAAGGATTATTTTGTCATCAATTTTTTTTGATCTTTAGTGTTAATACTTATGTTTAGACTAATTTTTATAAATTAAAATATTTTAGTGCATAAAATAAAGACTATATGATCTGTTTGATTGTCTGAGTGAATATTAAGTTTGTCTTCTTGTTATCTGCATACTCACCAGAATTATTGTCAAGAGAAATTACAAAAGAGTAAAAGCAATTTATGAAAAGAATTCTTTTTCAAGGACTTGATAAAGATTTGTCTAAAAATTTTTTAAAATGTAAAAAACAAAAACAAAAACAAAAAGCCAATAAACAAACAAGTTTAAGGTGCTGCATCTTAGTTGGAGCAGCCCCTCATATCATTATAGGATGGGTGATGAACTGATCAAGGACAGCCCTGAAGAGAAGGACAGAAAGCCAAACATGTCCTGGGCTGCATCTAAAGCAGCATTGGCAGCAGGTTGAGGGAGATTATTCTGTTCTCTACTCCCCTCTGATGAGACCCCACCTGGAATACTGCATCCAGCTCTGGAGCCTCCAGCACAGGAAGGACATTGACCTGCTGGAGTGAATCCAGAGCAGGGTCACCAAGTCAATCAGAGGGATGGAGCACCTCTCCTGTGAGGAAATGCAAAATGTTATGAGATGTCGTCATCATTCCTTGTACTGAAATTTTTGCTCTTGATGGCCTCTTTCAGGCTGCAGTACAGTACAAAGCAGTCTAACTGTTGTGCAACTATAACCACTGGCACTGTGAGGTTACAGTGTACTGAAAGACTGTATTCTTCATATAGTGTGAAATTCGATAAAAGAATATATCCATTTCTGTGAGAGGAAAAAAAAAAAAGGTTTTATACATAAAATTGTAAATCACCAGTATTAACTTTAAATTTTAATGATATCCAATATGGTACAGTCTGCATAAAGCACTTTAGATCACTTCTTTGTACATTTGGAAAAGCATAAATAGATATTAAATAACTAAAATACAGAGTAAAAACATAAAGTTATCATAGGTAAAAATTTATGCAGGAAAATAAACTTATTTTGAAATATGATGGCAAAGCCTCAAAATGCAGCTTTACAAATCAGACCGGGGGGATTGTTTATGTATAAGCTGAGTAGATAGAACATACAAATGAGTTACTGGTGATAGGCAAATGGCTCAGCTTGTAAAAAGGCAAGAGCACAATTGTCCTTCCTGCAAACTACTGTAGGAACACTTGCAGGTGAACAACATGTGCTTTATGCCTTTGCTGAGGCAGATAATGATTCTGTAGCATCCATGAATCTTCTGATAAGACAGCCTTAAACAGTCAAGCATGTCCTAGTTTATATTTGAAATGGGTTCAGGGCACTATTACTTTGAACCTTTATCTCATTTCCAATGAAAATGTTTCAAACCAATGTACACAGTCCTCACCACTGGTCACCTGTACTTTCACTACTGGTCTAAATGTCATTGCTCTTTAGAATTTGTCCAGGTTGAGCTGGTAAGAACAGAAAAGGATTTGGGAAGAAAATATATATATCAAACACTTCACATTTCACAGGCTCTGAAACTGAATTGTCCTTTTCCCAGGCTTCATGAAATTTGATATTTATATATTTTAAATTGAACTGGAAATATTTTTTGGCAAAAGAGAAGTATCATGCTCACTGGCATCTAGTGAGTGAATTTTTCAAAATTTTGGTTGAATATTGACAAAAAGCAGTTGCAAAATGCTGCAAAAGACTGCAAAAGTAGAATACGTTCTACTTTTCCAAGTTGCTATACACCATTTGCATGCAGAGGGTCTATTCCTGTGTAACCTGTAGCAATAAAATGTCTGACCTACTAGAGGAGGACTGGATGAGCAATGGATATTGGCTCCCTGGAATTTAGGAAGACTTTTGTCTATGTGTCCCTAAGATCCTCACAGAGAAGCTAAAGAAGTATGGACTGGATGAGCAAACAAGGAGATGAACTGAGACCTGGCTGAATGGCCAGGACTAGAGAGTGATGATCCATGGCACGAAGTCTAATTGGGGGCCAGTAACTAGCAGTTGTACCCCGGGGATTGAGACTGGGCCTGATCCTGTTCAACATTTTCCTTAATGATTTTGATGATGGGGCATATTCCAAACAATGGAAAAATGGGCTGGCAGGAACCTCATGAAGTTCAACAAGAAGTGCAAAGTCTTGAGCCTAGGAAGGAGCAACCAACCCCATGCACCAATTCATGCTGGTGATCACCCAGCAGAAAGATACATGGAGCTCCTGGTGGACACCAAGTTGAAGATAAGCCAACAAGGTGCCCTTGCTGCAAAGAAGACTTAACTGCATTATGGCTGCATTAGGAGTGTTGTCAGCAGGTGAAAAGATGTGATACATCCCCTCTACTCAACACTGGTGAGGCTGCACCTGGAGTACTCTGTACAGTTCTGGGCTCCTCACTGCAAGGGAGCAATGGACATACTGAAAAGAATCCAGACAAGAATCACAAACATGATGAAGGGACTGAAACAGCTATTATTACGAGGAAAGGCTGAGACAGCTGGAACCATTTAGCCTGGAGAATAGAAGTCAATGGGGTCTGACTAACATAAATAAAGGAAGCAAATATGCAAAGGCTCTTTTCAACGGTGACCAGTGAAAGGACCAGAGATAATGGACAACAACACAGTAGTTTCCATTTGAACATCAAGAAAAATTCTTTTGTTTTGAGGGTGAGTGAACACCTGCACAGGTTGCCCAGAGACCTTGTGGGGGTCTTCATCTTTGAATATACTCAAAACCTGCCTTGACATGATCCTGGGCAACAGGTTTTATAGGGGGTTGGTTCATAGGTTCCTGCCAACCTCAACCATTTCATGATTTTCTGGGATGCAGGAGTGAAAAAAACAACCACCAGAACTCAAGTACAGCCACATACACAAGTGTTTCCCATTCCACATAACTGGAAAACAATAAATATAACAACCCATAGAAGTTGCCTAAGGTTCAAATCTTTCAAAAGTAGAAATAGTTGTTTGAGGTTTTTTTTAATACAAAAACAATTTCCTTGGAGATATAGTGCACATTAAGACTAAGGTACATTGTACATGTGAACTGGTAAGAATAACAGAGGATGAATGAAGCCCTTCTGGGCTATGGACTTCCCCCAAATAAAGAGTTGCTCAGTCTACCCTTAAAAGCATTCATATTTGCAAAATCTGATGGCCACACACAGGAGTTAGTTGCAGGGACAAACACTCTCATGTGTCTTATTGAAAAGCACAGTGTAATGTACCTTGGGCTGCAGTTATCCTCAGTGTCACCTTACAAATTCCACAGTCAAAGGCTTTGCTTAAATATAGGGTCAAAGTCCCTTCAGTTGTGGCAGGGGAATGAGATGCTGTGGAGGGTGTTGCTCGAGCACTTCAGCTGATGTCAGGTGGAGTCAGACCCAGCCACTCATGGGAGGAGGCTGGCACAGGAGGAGTTAAATCTGTATTTTCATATTGCTGTCTCTTTAATAAGCATAGCATTTTCTTTGGATTTCATGAAAGGTTTTGCTCATCCTTTGGAGGAGATTATGCTTTTCATAAGCATGCTGAAATTTTCAGTCATACCTCCCATAATTTCTTAGTAGAATATTACACTCTTTATGTCAGTCCAGCACTTCTCTTATGGAAGAGAACTCCAGAAGGGTGATAAAAAAGAGCAGCCTAGAGACCCTTCACTATGAGAAATAGTTTCTAGATACATTGCCAGACTCAAAACACGAAAAAGAATAGATTTATTCCTCTGTTTCTTTAGAAAGCAATAATAAAAGGATGATGTATCTATAACCCAACAAAGATAGTTTATCCCTTTCTGAATTTGTAACATCAAGTGAAGTATGAAGGAAATTCAGCCATAGTTGTAATAAAAGAAAAAAAAAAATTAAAAATCTAGCTTTTTTTGTTTTTAAGTGTGGTATGGAGAAACATATTTAGAAACCAGCTACAAGGCAGTAAAATTGATTTCTGATTTATCTGGTATAGTTCTGAGTCTCTCACTGAGCTGTGAAATAATTGATTGCTTGAAGCCTTGTAGCACTAGTTAAAAATTGATAAATGCTAAAGCCGGCACAGTGTTTTATAGATTCTCAAGAATTATGGAGCCTACATATTTCTTTCTCATCACCTGTTCTAGATCAGGAGGTGAAATTTAAAAGACACTTCATCTTAGTCTTAGTAAATTATATTCAGCAATTCTAAGACCTTTTGTTGTGGAATAGAAAGTAAAATTTTTAGTTTTATAGTACTAATGAGTAAGATATGATGGCAAGTATGTTTTTGCTGGTCAACCTACTGATTTAAATCAGCTGATTAGGTTATAGTAAAAAACAAAACATATAGGTCTGTAATCCTAGTTTGTTAAATCAATAAAAATCCTAGTTTGTTAAATCTAGAAAAAATATTGGCACTGATATCTAAGATGTCATCCCATTAAACAAACTGCTGTAAAAACTGGACCTTATTTAGCAAAGAAATGCTGCACATTTTCAGTAATGTAAGTTTTCCTTTATGAACGCAGGGCTTTTTATACCAGCTAACTTTTATACTGGGACAAACATTTGTTGCTATATGCACCTTAGTACAAATTATAGCAGCATAGCAATGCTTTTTCCAGGTCAGATTAGTAAATAAACACCTTAGTTTCATACTCCTGCTTCACTGAAATAGAAAAACAATAAGTGAAAGAATTGAATATTGAGGTAAATTTCACTGCCAAGTCCTTAACTAAATAGGACATACAGCAGGCAACTGAGCTCAGACTCTGCCTTTTACATCTTCTTCTTACATTTGTAGTCAGGGTTCAAATTATTTATTTGCTGACTACTTTGCTTAGCAAACAAAAATGTTTTAAATTGTTCCTGTAAACTCAGCAACTCAGTATTTATTGTCAACATTGCTGGAAACATCTGTGATCAGACAGCAGTTTCCATTTGCAGATCAGTGAGACAGGTGATTAGCATCAAAATAGCTTGTTTATTCCTGAAAATCCTGCTTTCTAAGGCTATGGGCTTAAGTTGATCTTCAAGTCAGACAACCTCCTCCATGACCCAGTCCATAACATTTCATATTGCAATGTTTGTAGCAAACCCAATGGCCTTAGGCATACTGGAGTACATTGGTATTTTTCTTGTCAGTATTATTAATGTTTTAGAACAGTTAATGTGATGAAGACTTGAAACATAATTACAATAATGATGAAATTAAATCCTTGTCCTCCATTTGTTCCTTCATTTTCTACTTTAGGACTGGTTTATCAACTGCCCTGAGAAAGAGGATAGAGAGGAGAAGACATGCAAACACAAACATATTCTGAAAAAGCTTCCTTCTCATTGAATCTCACAACATTGAATAAACACTAATAACCATGTCCCCGGGGAGACTGATTTAAATTTTTTATCAGATTCTTCTTTCCATATTTCACCTCCAAAATATATTGTGGTGTCATCCAGAGCTCCATCAGAGCTACAGAGCCTGTGAGGTCTCAGTTTTCTCCTTATCCTGAACACTTTTCTAAACCAATTAACTACAGTACTCCAGTTTTAGTAGTGCTGGAAAAGCAGATATTAAACATAGAGCTTTGTAGCTAAAAATGTGTGTGGGTAAACTGGCAAGAGAAATGAACCAAATTCAAAAAGAGATAACAATTCAGATTTACAATTTAATAAAAAAATATAATAAATAAAATGATACAAAGAAAAATTGGTTTTAACCCACAAAAAACATATATATAACCCAGTGACCTGGGACACTAGCAGAATGGTGTTCATTAGCCCCTGTGCTGAGTGCCACATGGCCCACCTGAATACAGAGTAAAAGGAAAGGAAAACCTGTCGATGAGAATGATGGTCGCAGTCTGGTCAAGAGTGATAGTAGCAGTCCTGTTGAGGTTCTGGTCCTCCTCTGGATCCGATGAGTGGTACCAGAAGTCCCCAAACCCCAAGATTATATGTGCTCAGGTTCAGGTGCAAATGCCCAGTACCTTCCCCAGGGCAAGGCGTTTCACAATGGGCGATTTAACTCTGTGAGTTATGGGATATTTTTGGAATCTTTGATAGCCCATTAGCAGACATGACCCCTCAGGCTGGGTGTGAAGGTGCTAATGACTTTGCACCTCCCTTAATGAGGGGAGTTATCACAGCTGAGTCATTGCTGTGAAGACAGGAAAACTTCCCTATCTCACAGGGTCCTTTAACACCCAGCTTGTAGCCTGAGGTGTCAGGTGTGCCCTGGGCAGCTGCTGCAACTGATCCATTATTAACAGTTCATGAGAAATGACTTGGAGGTGTAAAATACACAGTTTGGGTTACATCCACACAGTGGTAAGCTAGTCCCAGTCCCTGTAACTAGGACATTATCCACCCCTTATTCTATACCATCGATGTCACGCACAAATTAATATCCTTTTTAACTAGATACCTATATATATACAATGAAACATTACAGACAGTTCTCACTCAAAATTAGATCCCCTTGTGGTACACAGTGTGTTTAGCCATGTTTTTGCATTACCTACCAAGTGAAAGCAGGTCCTTGAGCAAAAACAATCCATTGGATGGGTGTGCCTTTGCTCGAGGTGGGACTAATCCAGTCTTTTTTAACACACCTCTCATATGCACCATGGGGACTTTGTCTACAGTATGCAAGAATTCTGATTGGACAGGCCCAGCTCGATTGATGGTGCCTTGGGTGTTGACCAACCAGATGGCCATTGTTAAATGCAACTCCCAATGTTTGAAAGTCCCTACACCCAGTACCTTCAAGGTGATTTTCAGCAGTCCATTGCACCGTTCAACTTTTCCTGCAGCTGGTGCATGGTAGGGGATACGATACACCCACAGCCACTCAATGCCTTGCTCTCTACCCCAGGTGTCTACGAGGCCATTCTTGAAATGGGCCTCATTATCTGACTCAATTTTCTCTGGGGTGTCATGTCACCACAGAACTTGCTTTTCAAGGCCCAGGATGGTATTCCAGGCAGTGGCACGAGGCACGGGGTATGTCTCCAGCCATCCAGTGGTCACTTCTGCCATGGGCAGCACGTAGTGCTTGCTCTGGCAGGTTTTGGGAAGTGTGATGTAATCAACTTGCCAGGTTTCCCCATACCTGTATTTTGACCACCATCCACCATATCACAGAAGCTTCACTGGCTTAGCCTGCTTGATGGCAGCACATGTCTCTCAGTCATGGATAACCTGTAAGACACTGTCCATGGTTAGATCCACCCCTTGGTGGATCCACCCCTTGGTCACGAGCCCATCTCTGTGTTGCATCTTTCCCTTGATGACTGGAGATATAATGGGCCCATCGAGCTAGAAATCATTCTCCCTTGTGCTGCCAATCCAGATCTACCTGAGATACTTTAATCCTGGCAGCTCAATTCACCTGTTAGTTGTTACAATGTTCTTCATTAACCTGACTCCTGGGTACATGAACACCTGTGTGATGAGCCTTCACACTCAGTTTCTCTACCCAGGCAGTGATGTC
>JAWWTY010000106.1:11051873-11071262 GCA_035222235.1 Margarornis squamiger
TTAACCTGACTCCTGGGTACATGAACACCTGTGTGATGAGCCTTCACACTCAGTTTCTCTACCCAGGCAGTGATGTCTTGCCACATCTCAGCTGCCCAGGTGGGTTTCCCTCTGCACTTCCAACTGGCCTTTCTCCACAGCTCTAGCCATCCCCACAGAGCATTGGCCACCATCCATGTGCCAATGTAGAGGTAGAGCCTTGGCTACTTCTCTCATTCAGCCATATCCAAAGCTAGCTGAACAGCTTAAGCTCTGCAACCTGATAAAATGCTATATTCTCCCTATGCAAATTGGTGCAAGTGTATCTTTTTCATCAGCTTGAGCTAGGTGAGGTATATCGGTATAATCAGCGTTATCTAGACTTGAAGGCATGGTGATGGCTTGTTGCCATGACTTTCTTGCTGAAGAATGTTAATGTTGCCTTTAAAAGTACATAATTTTACATGTATCAATTAAATTAAACTGAATTAAATTATATACATTAGTGAAATTCTCTCCAAAAGGCCAGAGACTTTCACTTGGGCCAAACAGTTAAAGTTTGTAATGCTGTGAGGTAAGATACAATTAACTTCTTTGGTCTTTGTGTTCCCTCTTTACCCCTTTAGATGTTGTTTTAAACAGCTTTTAAATAAAAGTCTCTTTAAACATGAAAATTTTGAATTATCAGAAATCTAGTCTTTTACCTAAATCACTGATTTTGTACTGGCAGTGAATTTTCCCTGGGAAAGTGGTTCCAATTGAGCAATAAGGTTCCAGTGGATCCAATATAGTGCTTTGAATTGTGTTTGAAGCACATATTAAACACTGACCTCATTCTGTGCCCTTTGCATGTAGTAAGAGTACAACTTTTTCTAAGCGCTCAAAGTTCAGGAGTTGCTATCAACCTTCTGATTTCATGTTTCCATCTTTCTGTAACTTTTCGGGCTTCACTGGGTACACAGATTCATAGGTAGGACGCACTCAGATGAAATGTTGTGGTCAAAAATATATACCCCCATAAATGTAACAGTATGCTGAGATGCTGTGCAAATACTGCATGTCATTCATCCTCCTAATGCTATATACCATCAAAAGTAGAGAAGTAATAGTGTAGGATATAAAACAAACAAGAAAAAAAAAATTACTGCAGAAATCTCTTGCAGGTTAATAAGAAGTTTGTAGGACAAATCCTCTGATTTTTTAAAAAGACTAGACTTAAAAGTTGCCAAATTTGTAGCTATCAAAAAATCCTGTGGAAAGCTGAACAGAGAACCATCAGTTCCTACTCAAAGCTCTAAGTTATGTCTTTATCTGAAAAGGAACATGATGAATCATCACATTTGCACAGTTCTTTAGATATTTTCAATTCCTTCACAATTCAGATCACTCTGTTGCAATAAGACTATAATGTCATTATATGTCTTAAATTATTGCCATATAATATGACAGCATCTTTCATTATGGAATCTAATTTCATTCTTTGAATTTAAATTACTTTTCTTTACTCATTACATGTCTTTTCTGTAACTTTCATTGCAGGCATTTTTCTTTAGATAATTCACAAACATCCATAACTTCTGATAACTTTGTCTCCAAGGACAGAAAGATAAATAGGATATCCTTGAATAGTTGTAATCTTCTTGATCTTGAAAATGCAACTATATATAATGATGGTTGTTTAGCAGCAAGCAAACAGAAAAAAAAACCTGATTAATTGCTCTTTAAAAAGATCTAGCATTAGAAACGCAGATAACCTCTAACAGTGAGCTAAAATCTTCAAGTAACTGTCAAGCATGTTTCCACATTATATTTAAAATTTCAATCATGCTATGTTGTAAGGCTCCATAAATGGGAATCTTATAGAAGGCTCAGAAAATTCTTTATGGTTTGTCTGTGAAAGGGGGGAAGAGGTAAAAAAAAAAAAATAAAAAAAAATCACACATATACATTTCTTAATCAGACAGAAGTCAACAGAAAAAGACAAGATTGTGGGATCATCTTCATAACCTTTGTGGCATGATACCCACTCTGCATGGTCTCATGGTCCATGTTGCATATGTGACAGTTCATCCCCAGGTGCCTCAAGAACAGAAGAGTAAATGATTAGACATTGCAAAGAAGGCACCTGACTCCATGTAGCACTTTGGTCCATGCAGTCAGGAAAGAAGATTTTTTTTTATTACTGAATGGCTGTCTGCCTATTGTCCTGACAGAGCAGGGTATCAGGGCTGGGCCTGCCTTGGTTTTAACTTATTTTCTCAATGGCCTAGTGATAAGAAACTTTTCTCCAATCCATTTGAGCTCTAGGCCTGAAAATACTGGGTATGGCAAATTACTCACAGCCCCATGTAGCCACTGTAAAATGGACAGTAGCCCTTTGCAGCAGTTGGAAATGGGGGAAACTGTGGCACAGTGCCAAGCTTGTTAACCTTTTACATACCTCAGGGCCTTTCATTGCAAATTTATATCCTGCCTTTCACTGCAGCCCTGCACCTCTCATCCACACTGCTCTGATAACATTTTCTAGGACTGCTTGTTAGCAATTTTTCTCTGGTTGTCCCTGTGCTGCTGTTCCTGCACTGTTTTGCTCACAGCCTTGCATCTGCAAACATAAATAAAGTTCTCCTGGAAGGTTCTTGCAGGATGTACCTGTCACCAGTGTGAGAATCACCCCCCTAATTCCTCCTTCTTTTGCATCCCTTGGTTGTGGTTTATGGTTACACTGGGAGATCTGGTAAAAGGGATATGCAAAGCTCAATAGCATTCAGCCCCTAAACAAAGGATGCTCCAACAACCACTCTTGCTGTGCTAGCCCTAGGCTTCAGGTGAGAAGATGGTGACCTCCTCAGTCATCTGCTTGGAAAAATCCCAGGGGATACAGATCTGGAGAGAAATGATCCAGAAAAGCTGGTTAATTTTCAAGGATCAACTCCTTAAAGCTCAAAGATGGACTATCCCAACATACTGGAAGTCAAGCAAAGGTACAAAAAGACCTGTATAGATGAACAAGGAGCTCCTGATGAAATTCAGCTATAAATAAAATGCATACAAGATGTGGAAGCAGGGTCAGATGACACAGGAGGAATATAGAGATGCTGTCTGAGGGTGTAGGGATTTCATTAGGACAGATAAAACACCCCTAGAGTTGAATCTGCTGAGGGATGTGGACAACAAGAAAGGATCTTACAGGCAAATCAGCAGTAACAAAGGGTAGAGAAATGTGGGCCCTCTGCTAAATGAAGCAGAGGACCTGGTGACATGTAGCATGCGAATGCCCAAGGTACTCAACCTTCATGAATTCCAGTCCTGTGACACAGTGGAGAAGTGTGGAGCAGCAAAGGCTCCTTCAGTGAAGAAAAATCAGGTGAAACATTTCCAAAAAAAACGAAAGATGAGAAGGGGATTAGGAGTAGTCAGCATGACTACTTATGTTATGACAAGATGACAAGTGCACTGGATAAGGCAAGAGCAAATCATACTGGTTATCTTGACTGTAGCAAAGCTTTCAATACTGTCTTTCACTGATATCCTGTGACCATTCACTCATTCCTGCTCAGATTTTGATCTAACACACAGCTCATGCTAGGGCTTGGTATATGTTGCGAGCTGCACCTTTCGGTCAAAACAACAGCAACATGAAGGACACAATGGACAGGATGGGATAAAGGTGATTATGCAGCCATTGCTAGATACAGCTTACTGTCTCCTGCAACCATCATCTAACATATTGATTGCCTGGAACTTTCTTCATAGTACGCTTAAGGAAATGGTATAAACTAAACCTTCAAGTTTGAAGGTAGAAATATTTCACCTTGCCACAACAAAAAGTTCGAAGTGAAGTTAACAGCAGTTGGATTGCTGTGGCTTTTGTGTTTGTCTGAGTGGTAAGAAATGCACACACCATGATGGAGAGGAAGGATGAGCACTCTCATCGTTGTCTAGGTAACTATTTTCTCATAAGTGCATGAGTTATGAATTGCAAGTTACAATTAATTACAAGTCATGAATTAAAGAACTTGCAAATTAGAAACTACATGAAATAACAAAGCGATGAACTAGTGAATTCACGTTTGACTAGTCTTTACAAGTAGGATTCAACCCTTGTTTGATGTGTTTGCTTTCTTTCTTAATGAATTAATAAAATAAAAATTAGCTTCACAGAATATGCTACCCTGTAAAATTGAGAGATTCAAACAGATTGTAACGCATTCTTACAGACTAATGATGAAGTACAGACTACATAAGCAGTCAGTGAGGTGGACTTAAAACTAGCTAAACTGTCAAGGTCACAGGATTATAATGAGTGGCTTCAAATCCAGATGGATGCCAGTAACCAGTGGTGCACCCCAGGGATTATTTTAACACCAGTACTGTTTAGCATCTACATAAATGCCCAGATGATAAGACAGAGCACCCTCTTAACAAGTTTGCAGATAGTGTAAAATTAGGAGGAGTGGTCAATACACCAGATGGATGCACTGCCATTCAGAAGAACATCAACATACTGGAGAAATGGTCTGGTAGGGACCTCATTAACTTCCAGCAAAGGAAATAAAGTCCTGTGCCTGGGCATTAATAATTCCATGCACTTGGGCAAGCTTGTGACAGGTTGATTGGACAGTAACTTTGCAGAAAAAGACAGAGAGGTCCTGATGGACAACAGATTGAACAGAAGTCAGAAATATTCCCTTGGGGCAAAGAAGTCCAATAGCCTGCTGGGCCACATTAGACAGAGCACTGTCAGCAGGTCAAGGCAGGTAACATTTCCCTTCTACTCAGTGTCTGAGTGTAGTGGTATAGTTGGCCATGAGGAGATATTCTCTGTGATGTATGTCTGTAGCAGTAGAGTTTCTGGGGAGCTTACTTTGCCTCTGCTCTGGGCTGGGAGAATATGTGCCAGTAATGTTAGTGGTATTGTGTCTGTGTTGAAAATGCTGACTGAAAGACTAGGTGTATTATGACAGCCACAGCAAATGGTCATCAACTTCTGCATCTGATGCTTATCTAGCAGCTCAGGATATAGCAGGACCCTCCCCAATATGCTGGCATGCATTGCTATACAGGGCTGTTTGAAAAGTGGTTAAGCATCGTCTTGAATGCATCCAATGCAGCCGAGCTGCTTCAGGTGTGAGTAAAGTCACGTTTGACAGGTTCTTGATTCTCTCCATTGCAAATATAGGGTGCCTAGAAAACCACAGTTACTGGTTTCATTGCCTTGGTTAGGTGCCATGGATGGTGCCATGGATTGTGTCCTTGAATCTGCTGGTGTTCAATAAAATTCCTAAAGGCCTGCGTGGCATTAAGAAATAGCTTGAAGAACTTTGAATTAGTTGGGCTCTACAGTCACCTTAACAGTTTAAAAAAGGACCAAAGAGGTTGGAAAACCAGGATTACTGTCCAAAAATTGTATGAAATTATTGACAAATTTGAGTAAAGCAAGCTTACTTCTCAAGGCATTATCTATTTTTAAAAATTAAGAATTTAGGTCCAGAACAATGACATAAGGATGCTTTTTTTGTTTGAGTGATTGGTTGTTTGTTTGTGGGTTTTGGATTTTTTGTTTCGGGGGCAGAGGGTTCTTGGTTTTTTGTTTTGTTTTTGTAGGATTGTAGTACAAATTAGGTTTCTTACTAGGATTTATTACTTTCTCTGTACATTTTGGTCCCAATTTCCAATCCTGCAAGAATGTTTCTGCAGATTATAGATCTTGCAGACTAGGCCTATCTCTATAATGTTTAGTAAGGGAAGAGGCAGATATAGAAATGCAAAACTATAAGTAAATATGACTGCTGAAAAAAATAACATCAATTTCTTTTTATGGACTGTTAGATTTTTCTTTGGATTGAACATTTTTATTGCTGCTGAAAGGTTTTTACTGCTGAAAAATGAAACATAGAGGTAATCCTAAAACATTGGGGTTTGGGAGAATGGCCACATCGGTAATTACCCATAAGCCTTCATAACACAGCAAGAAATGTTTCTGTGATTTATTTCTATTGCATAGAAAAATCTAGAAAGGCTGCACAATATAGCATGCCCTGATATTAGCTTTACCTCAGCAACCTTACTGAAGCTTAACTTAATGAAGTAATAAATTCAGAAATGTGTTTCTGCATTCATTTGTTTCATAGATTTATTATAGATAAATCCACTTATAAAATGCATTGGGATAAAAGTCGACACTGCAGAAACTTCCTAAATACTGATTCATGTATTACAGTCTCCATTCCCAATAATATATAGAAGGTAGAACATTTACTTTAATGATGATGAACAGAGGCTAGACACAGACTGACTGCTGTACAATACATCAGTATGGTTAATTCTTTATAGTTGTTAAAAGGAAAAAAGATATTGCCTCCATATAACAGGTAAATAATTTCGTATTCATGCAATATATTTTGTCTAGTTTTTATTTAGCCTATATGGAGACTATGGACTTAAAAGCAGTTAGGCCAATCTAATTATATGAGTAGAAATATTTTCATTACATTGCATCAACCACTTCTGAGTGAAGAGTTTAGGGAAAATTGTGACACTTAAAAGGAATAGCAAGTTTCCACTAACATTTCTGGAACCCCATATTGGCAAAGTTGGGCCAACTGGGCCAATATGACAATATATACTCTCTCTCTCTATATATATATATATTTATATAAAACATTATATATATAACACAATATAACAAAACGTTTTAATTTGTAAAACATGGGCATATTTATAAGAGTAACACTTTAAAAGGATTTAATCTTCAAACTTGAAGTTAACAACATTAATAAAACATAAAAATGATCGTCTCTGAAAAGCCCTGCCAGTGAAATCACCACAATATCTAGCAAAACTTTATTCACCCCTTTAAGATGAAAAAAAACCAAAGTCTGTCAAATTAATTTTACCTCAGTATCATCTGGATTTACATTAAAAGGTAATTTGCAACCAACCTTTACAAAGATTGGAATTTATTTTGTTTGGGAACCTCCCCTTCCCTTCTCCTGGCTTTCTTTTTTAGGAAACTGTTTCTGACATGCTAAGATGCCCATGATGCTTCAGTGGCTGTCATTTGAAAGACAGCACTCATGCATGACAATGAGAAATAAAGTATTTAATATCAATTCAGGTAAACCATACTATTCAGATATCTGAGCTGCTTAGATACCTCATAAAGCTTTATTCATAAAGTCCCTACAGTATTGTTGCTTAAGCCAGCCTTCCAGAAAAAACAATCCCCTGTGATGTATAGCAGGCTTCAGAACATTTGAGGAGGTTGGTAACTGTGAGGCCTCTCATGTGGAAAGAGCCTGCCCTGAACGTGAACCCAAACCCTAAGACTGCCTTCTCTTGAGGCATTAAACTTGGACATGTGGATGTAAAAAGCTATGTTAACTGACTTGAGAAGGCAAAAATGAAATATTTTCTATTCAATTGAAAGTAAGTTTTGACAAAATTATTGGATTGCACTGATCAATGTGTTTCTGCAAAACATAATTTAGTAAAATATGCATTTTCAGAAGAAAGGTGTTTTATCAAGAAAACTTTTCACTAGATCTCTCATTCATAAATGTACAGACTTCACTTCATGGTTTCCCGTTGATTATAATGCTAAGCACATGAAGCAAGTACAGGCATTTTTAAGTGAATTTGTTCAATAGCCCAGTGGCTCTCATTTCTGATTTTCTTTCTAAGTAACACCAGAAATGAAGATGAGATATTAACGTGGGAATTCATATACATTCTTTTTGAAATCTGTAACAGCAGGCATTGGTGTGCATTTGTTTGAGCTGATATATACATATGACTTTAACATGCCCATGGACCTTTGAGCTGCACTTTTCACACACCTGTGCATGTATATAAATATTTGAAAATACAACTGTACATGAGCAGTAACCTCTATCAAGGCCTGTTACGGAGGTACACAATGTACCTTGAAAACATGACTGCAAATGACAGCTTCAACATGTCTGTATCACCCCCATTTTCCTTCATGTCTCCATGTATAGATGAGGTTATGCATGGCCTCTGATGTGGAGTTACGTGCACATTCATACTGAAGAACAACATTTGAGAACAGCTTTATTTTCAATAGGGTATTGTAGTTTTCAGTGCACTAACTTGAATTTCCTAGAGAAGGCTGTAAGAATATATCATTGTAGCATTATATTTAAATAGACTAGCAAAATTAAGAGGAAGCTAGGGTTGCACAACTGGAATTATTTCTATGGTAACTACCATAAAGGCAAGATTACATCCTGGAACTACTTAGGAAATAAGTAGTTTTTTTTTAAAAAAAAAAAGACAAGGTGTTTGCATAGGGTGACTTCTTCCTTCAGTTCACATGCAATATGAAGCCTTCAGGGAAACTACAGAATCTTTTCTCCATTTGAAAACAATGTAATGTAAAAGATTCACTTGTGAGAACACTGACCTGTTTTTCTTTGCAAGTGCACATGTGCATATAAATGAGAACAGAGTTTGGCCTGGAAGGTACAGACACAGTCTACACTGTTACCCAGCATTTTCTAAGAACATCTGCAGTGTATCCTGAGACTCTTTTCTGTGACTGAAAGCAAACTCTATGCTTTTGAGATCTGAATATAGTGATTCAAAGCCTCTTCAGTACAGAGAACAACTGTGTATTGTTTAGTCTCTGAGCCTCCATTAAATGACAAAACTCAAAGTGCTTTTCATTGATGAAGGAAGTGGCTTGTATTGCTATGTGTCCCAAGGAATCAGCTATAGATTTACACAGCTAGTACATGGATGTTTACACAATTTCACCTAACTGAAGATGAAATTTTTGAACTATATTTATAGGTTATTTGATTTAGTTCCATTCACAAACATATCCCTTATAAAGGATATGTGATGATAGTAATAATCTAAGGTAAAGGAGGCAAACCTATTACAATATACATACATTACACAGAGATCATATTTTGTGTGCATGTACATGTTCAATTCAACTGTGGTACACTTAAATACTCTCAGAACCTGTTATTTAATCTCATCTTTTTTTATAGATTATTCTGTTCAGCAAATTTAGATCCCAATATACAAATAGATATGCTGTCTGGGAGTGCTTAAGATCTCTGGTAACTAACAAAAAGCTTGTCATGGTTTAACCCCAGAAATCATCCTGGACCATGGTGGGAGAACCACTGGATTTTTAATAAAATCAATAATTACTAAAAATGAAAATGCAGTATGCTGTACATTGTATAGAAAGAAGGCTTTTGAATTATTATCTGGTGTTTACAGAGATGATTACAGGTGGTTGACAAACTCCAACAGTAATTCTTAGTGATCAGTTTAATTAATACCACCAAGCACTCCAAGATACAGCCTTGTAAACTGGCTCAGCCCCAACCTCTACTCCTTTGACCTGCTGTTTCTGCTAGTAAACCTCCCTTATTTCATTCATTCCCACAGTGCTTTTCACACTGCTGATTCGAGCCTCTATTTTACTACATTTTACTTTTATGAATTGTGTCCCTGATACAAAATTCACAGTAGCAGATATTTGTTCCCATAGTGATGCTTTGCATGAACAGAAGTGCTTGTTTTGTGGTCCTATTATCCATGTGGTTGCTTAGTATTCTTAACAATTATTATAATTTTTCTTATAATCTTTATCACAACGCATGTGCTTTCCAGATATCCCTATTCTTGAATCAGTGAGCAGAATAGCTAATCTTAAATATTTTCTTTAAAATTGAGAATACTTTGATTTTTTCAGTGTCATTTAAACTAGTGGCACAATCAACACAATAGGGTAGCTTTTTCTTCCACATCTCCTTCCCCACTAATTTTGAACTGTTGTTTTGGTGAAAATACAATTAAGTGATTAAAATATGTATTAACCATTGCAGAGTTAATTTCTATGTTCAAGAGAACTTAAATCTTTGCAATGAATCTCTGTAGGCACTGTTTTCTTCTTTTTAATCCGCATATATAACTTTATATGACTTCTCTTACATATTTACCATAATAATTATGATTCACAAGGTAAGATAACTCAGAGAAGTGAAATGCATGCAGGAAGACTTCAGAACCCATATTTAACACTGCTCTTGTTTAACACTTGTGACGGAGACAGTGGCATTTTGACCCAAACATGCAATGCAGCTGGTGTATACAAGCGTGAAGAAATCTCGATACTAAAATTATATAAAATACAAAGTAAGTGGCTATAGAATAAGAGGAATGTAACGTAGCTTTGGTGTTTCTTGGTATTTTGGTCTCTGTGGTGAAATATTGTAACATCTTTACTTGATTTTTCTAAGGTAAGTTGACACAAACCTCAGACGTATTCAGATGCAGGATTTTATTCTTTTTAATATATGTGCAGGACATAAGGGGACATTTCCATCTGTGTGATTACGTCCTCTGACTCCTCTGCAGAAAGTGTCTGAAATCCTTCCTACAGCAATTGTATCAATTATTTCTCTTTATCACACTAAATCATCTGCAACCATTTGTGTTCCCCGTGTGTTAGAAATGCAGCTGCTGCAAAAGCTGGAGGAGGGTGAACTACAACAGGGAAAGCAATCAATTGGCATTTGCAGGAGAGGCCACTTGTCAGAGCAATTACATGAGCACCTCTTGTTCATCAATACACTAATGATGGCTGTGACATGGCTTTCCCCAGGCCATGAGAATCCAGCTACAGTGCACTAGTGACACATTGATTGTGTTTTCTAATGGAAAGTGTATCTTGTAACTTCCATTTCTACTATTACACACATGCTAATTCCAGGACTGAGAGCTACCACCTACATATGAGAGGCTCTGCACTGAGCTGGGGCTAAGAAATCACAACATGACCAGAAGCAGAAGAGTTGCAAGTGAGAAGTTTATTGGAGTGGCTGCCCTTTCAAAAATAAGCACTTACTACCTGTAACAGCACAATGAGGTATAAGAAAGCATATCTTATGTGTAGTGTGTAGGAGATGCTTTGAGTGGCTTCTAGTTAGGATAAAGAGTGCCCTTTCAGTTATCTCCAGCTTCAGAGCTGATTTCATGCCATGAAAAGTCCACTAATGATTTTCAGTATCTTTTTTTTTTTTCCCAATATCTATACAGGAAAAACATTGTTAAGGAAAAGCAGATACTTCAGTTAAAAGGAATAAGACAAATTTCTGGGGAGGGCAGAGTGTGAAAATCTCTGATGTCCATACAATGTGCAATCCAGAAAGGTCTCTAACGTCTCAAGAGTCATAAAGTGGCAGGTCTGCCTCCACAGCTTTCACATGACAGACCCTCTGACAGGAAGGATGACCTGGAGAAAAGGAACAAGTCAAACAACCCGACACCTGAGAAATTTGGTACCTTGGCTATCTACATGTGCCAGAATTGCAGAATGGGACCAGTTTGGTTCATTAAAAACCTGGAGGGGTTTTAAGCTGTGGCAGTTGAGAGGCACACAGAAAAGTCTGTAGATGTGTGCAATAGTGTGTACTTTTAATAACTTGTGATTTCTACTCTTAACAAGACTCTAATAGGGAAATGCAAAGGGCAAGGAGAGTCAAGAAGACAGAACAGAGTTAAGTAAGCAGCAGGACACAGGGGTTTGTGGCCATCATCCTGTTGGGCACTAACAGGTAGCACAGCGTGCAGGGGAGGGCTCAGCCACCTGGGCTCCAAAGGAGGTTTTATCTCTCAAACCACTGTGTCTGTCCCTAACAAGCTTCTGTAAATTTTTTAAACTGCACTTCACTGCTGCCGTTAGCAATGAAATGGATGAACCCTCCATGTCACCAACTGAAAGAAAGAGTCATTTACTGGGGAGGTTAGAAAAAATTAATTTCCCAATGAACTAGAAATTGTGCTGTTTAACCAGCTCTGATGGTAAGCAGTGCTGTGTCAATTCCTTCCAACACAGCAACTGTCAATTCTTTTGGAAATTTGCATCTTTTAAATGCATATTTTCAATCATGCTTTAGACTTCAGAGCTGTCACTACCTTCACATGTCACTGCTGTTACTGCAATCACAAGTCACTGCTTATCAGACTGATTGCCAGCAGTGCACTTCTGCCAAAACTGTCAATGCAGGTGGCTATAAGCTTTAATAAAATAGTTTAACATCTGTGTGTGTGCATCTGTGATTGGGTGAGATAGAGAGGGAGAAAAAGAGACCAAATTTGGCTTTTCAGTGCTCATGTGGCAGAGCTGTTAGAGTACACAGACCGAACTAAAAAGAGAATGAAGTTATCAACTGTCCTAATTTAACAAAATAAAATAAACCCCAAAACAACAAACAAAAAACCCAAAACCAAACAAAACCAACAAACAAAAAACCAAAAAACCCAACCCAAAACAAAATAAACCAAAACCCAAAAAACAACAACAACAACAACAAAACCAAAATGGAAAAAAACCCCACAAAACTCAAAACTCCCAGGTAATAATTGAGTTTGGAGATGTGCATCTTTAACATGCTTTTGGCATGAAAGAGGTAGCAGAAATCAGGGAACCCACAGGCACGTATAACTCATATTTATGGCAACCTAAAATAGAGATTTGAATTACAGTGTGTTTTCTACAGAGAATCCTGTTCATGCATATCTGAGTACCACCAGCAGATAAACAGTTTACGTTAAAAGTTTTCAAATGGTATCTGACGAAACAAGTTGTACAAAATTATCTGATGTCTCTAACAACATCTGTCAACATTATTTTTTATGATAATATCATATTCCCCAAAATGGAGTGAAATGCATGACCTTATGATTTAAAATAACAAGTGTGAAAAAGTTTTGAAGCTGCATTGGAGATCCTATGTGTATAAAACTCATAATTCTTGTGTGTTAAATCATCCAGCTACAAACGTCCATCTTATGAGTACTTAGCCAGGGTGCTGAACAGTGCTGACAGTGTAACTTACACTGGTAACATTTTCTGAGATTGTGTGCAGTTGAAACAATATCTCACTTGACTAAGCACATTTTGCTGGAAGAAATGCCATTAAAACTTTTGTGACAAGCATTGTATTGTTATTATTAATCTGTTACAAAGCATTTTAGGTACTTATAAGTATTCTATAATAAAACTTAAAGATGATCTCCAAATAATGTTTCAATATTTTTCAGTGAAATTCTTTGATCTTTATTATACAAATTCTGAAATAGTGTGTTGGGGGATTCCTAAAATTCATATTTGTGATGCGAATTGAGGTTAAATTCCAATAAATGAATTTTCTCTCACCATGTCTTGATTTATAATCATTTTGTCTCCCTGAAAAAAAAAATGTGGGCATACAAGTTAAAAGCCAATATTATAACTGCATTCTGGCAGAATAATACCCCTTCAAGTTTGATGATGCTTATGCAACCCTGGAGAACAAAATCACTCAATTTTTTTGTATAACTAATACTAAAAATATCTCAGTTATGAGACTGACAACTTTTAGGCACCTGATAAGGCTGAAATAAAATAAGCAAAACATAATGATTTGCATTCCCAATCATTGTGCACTTCTCATACAATTATGGTAAGAGAGTGTGTGCTTTTCACAGAGTCTAATCCTTCCAGATGGTAGTCCTCAATATCTGCACATTGATACATTAATGTGCATGAAAGAGGTTCAAAGTGATCGTCTGTGGCTCTTTGTCTGGTGCTATTTGAAACTGCATTGTGGAAGTAGACCTAAATGTGAAATACTTAGGCAAAATTTTGCATGAGTATTTTTCCAGCAGAAAAGAGTGCAAAGCTTAAACAACCAGTACTGCATGCATCTATCATGGCCTGATATCAAAGTAGACATGCTACTTTGCTGTAGGCATGGCATCATACCTCTGCCAATATTACACAGGAATAGATGAACAAAAAACAAGATTTAACATGAAGGAATAATTCTAGGTAAGAATAAAGTCTGTGAATAACTGACAGGTGAATGCAGCCCATGGCTTTTTGCCTTTTTTTAATTGTTATTATTATTTAATTCTGTTAAAAACAATGAGGGAACAAAAGTTTAGTTTACTACAAACTAAACAAAATTTTACTTTTACTTAAACAAAAGTTTACTTTTGTTTAACTCTCCTTTGTTAAACAGATGAAGAATCTCCTTAACTGGAACCGCTTATTTGCCAAGGTGTTTTAGGGATATTTCTCAGCTTGCATTGCATAAGCAACTAGCTCCTTCTCCATTTTTGTAATGCCCACTCTGAATGCCATTATACTTGGTAAGTTATCATTTGGTTACAGAGATATTTAACTAGCCATTTTGGTTTTGTAGTTAGTAATGATAAATGTGTGTTAATTTAGCTTTCCTTTGTGATTTAAAACCTTTAAGGTTTCTCCTGTCTTTCCCCCAAAGTTAAAAGTATTTACACCTTCCAGTGGGGACTGTCACAACACACTAGTCTCTTTTTAAATGTGAAGCAGTGGGTTCACAGCAGATCAACAATGGTTTCCTTCTGTTGTGTGCTTTAACTGATTTTAAATCACCAGGCTTTTCAGAAGTATTTCAGGGTCACTGCTATTGCAAACCTGTGTGAGAATGCATTTAAGTCCAGCAGCTTCTGCAATGAAGCTTAAGAAAGCTACATGAGTGTATAAAATTCTGGAGTTCAGCTCTTTGTTGGGTTTTGTTTGTTTTTTTTCCATATACCTCCTTTTCTTTTTATAAAACTCTGCAACATCGACTGACATTACAATGAGTGCAGGTTTAAAGGATTTCAGCCAAAGCTGGATGAGAAACAAATAGGTAGACAGATCAATGAAGTGATCATGCAGATCTTCCTTTATGTGAGTAGGTCATCCTAGAGTAGTCTAAAAGAAATAATGGATTTAATGCCAATCCAACTGTTAATAAGAATTCTGCTGATAATGCTGAATCTGTGAAAGGAGCGATGGTTTTTACCAAACAAGGAAAAGTCCTGCTATGCATTTGTCTGTCTCACTACACTGAGGCCAGCTTTCCATCCAGTAAATCTTTGTGACCATCATGTTTGAAGGGAGATACCAAAATATGGTCCCACTTATATTGTTCAGCTACTTTGATTTGTACATTTTAAATATACTAGCCAAAGTTCTCTCATTTTCTGTTTTAAATCCAAGTCACTGTTTTCTACAGTTCAAAGTAATACCGTTCTGATACAAAACTTTGCTGGACACCATTGATTTGACTGTAGTATGAAGCCAAAATAAACAGCAGGACCTCAATATACAACACTTATCAGAAAATCCTTTACAAGCATGTGCAATCTGTTTTAATTCTTATCAGACAATGAATAAAATACAAGAAAAGAATCTTCTCAGCCTCAACAGAAATAAATTTTAAAAGGACAATATTTGTTGTATAATATAAGGTAAAATGTAAAATGATATGGTTGCATCCTATAAGCTCATTGACAATGTTATGATTCCCATAAAGTGTTTTATGTTGTTCATATTTTCCTACCCTTAATCTAAAATTAACTTGAGAGACCAAATGTGCTATGGATCATCCTGAAATCTTCTCAGCAGCCAATGAAATGATATCCTGCAGTTTTTCTGTTATTGCCTGGAAGTGTGGTAGTTTCCAGCAGGGAAGTCCTGTGGTGGATGGAAGGTGGGCAGAGGAAATCTGGTTGCTGGCAGGGCATCCAAGCCTCTGACAGAAGCCGGCTGCTGCAGGTGATTTTAAGTGATGCACTGGGACCCACCAGGTGTTCAAAACTCTTAGTGCTCAGAAGATAAAGTACCTGCATCAGCTGCCTAAAGCTCTGTCAGCAGAAAGTTGCACTCTAGGGACACAGAGAACACCTCTGAATTACTGTGCAATGAGCACAGGATGTTTTTAGTTTTTTAGGACTGAATTAAGTCCATTTTTAGCAGTGCTACATTAAATATTTTTTTTGAGAAGAACCAGGGATGTGAAACTTTTTAATGGCTAAACTGACCAGGATTGGAAGGACTAAAAGGGCTGAGATCAGAGAAAAAGAGTATGATATCAAAAAAAAAAGGAAATGGCCACATGGATGAAGATTAAACCACTGTATGATTGCTTGAGCTTATAAGAATTTAATTTGAATTTTAATTCATTTTGGCCTGCGTGATCTACCTCAGTAGGTTTTGAATTGTCATTTTATGAAACATCTATGCAAGGTTTCTCTTCCTTATGCTACCTACTACTTTACATGCAAAAGTCACTACTTGAAAACACTAAAAATAACAGCTGAAAAAAGAAAAAGTCCCTCTATTTTCTTGTTTTGATACACTCTTTGGTCAGATTTTCCACTCTTTCCATCAAAGCCACAAAGCACAAAACTTACTGCTTTATGAAAGCCATATTTTCTTATAATGGCATCAGCAGCTCGAGCATTAAGAAAATCTGTGACTGCAAAAGATGAATAATAAAATTATGAACACTTCCACCAATTTTTCCTCTGGGTAACAATATGAACAGAGCAACTCTTCTATATTAAGCACCACTGTAAGACCTTGAAACTCTGCTGCAGCTTCCATCTTCAAAAATTATTCCCTGAATTTGTCTGCGAAAGGCTGTCATGAATAATGAAAAAATACTATTTTTACTATTTGAGCACGTCAAAATTCATCCCTCCTCCTGAAATCAATACAGTTGGATTTTTTCCTCTTTTATATAATTCTAGTCCTTACAGCTATATAAATGACCTTAATTTTCTGAATATATGTGTACTTAAGTAATATGACTAAGGAAAAGTTCTCTACTGCTACCTTCTGCTGCCTTCAGATGGGCATATTTTCATATTAAGTGTATGCATGTGAGAAGGAGGCAAAATATGGGACATAGGTGTGTTCCTTCATAAATGCCAGCTACCACATAAGAATTTTTTGTTGTTAATCTTGAGCAGTATGTCCTATCTTGCAATTTGGATACTCCTGAATACTTTGTTAGGTTAAATTCACTATATCCAACATTTAGATACTGCCTTGGGTCTTCAAACTGTCACAAACCTGAAGATAGATAAAGTTCACTAACTGGGAAGCCAACTTCCTTTCTCACCTTGTGTAATGACTGATGACTTAAGCACCCAGCTCTTGTACATCCTAAATGAATGCCCAAAGAACTGCCCAATTGCAATGAACACAGAGAATTAGTATTCTGGAGTTCATTGCCTCTAATTCTCGCTCTAGTTGTTCAAATATTTAATGAGTCAAACGGAAATAAGAATGATTCTGTAGTCTGAGCATCCACCAGGGATGCCCATGCCTCTTCTCAGCTCTCATACAAAGCAGAACAACTTTATCTGATTAAGACCTATTCCAGAATACAAATCACACAGAATGTGAATTAAATTCTAGGAGCTTCACATCCTTAATGGCAAAGAGGATGGGGTGTTTTGTGTGTGTCTTCCTGGGATACTTTGAAAGACCAGTTTCAATATTTCATAACAAGAGTATTTTTTTTTTTCCTTCTGCCTACTACAGTTGTTTTCATAAACAAAGTTATTCTATTTTGTTAGTGGTGTATGACAATACTTAATTAAGAGATTTTCATATTGCCTTGATTTTTCTATTGTCTGTTCCTTATTTTTATTTACATTGGCTATACATGTCAGTACCATTATATTCTCTTGATTTTTGCTGTTCTTCCTATTGGTGTATTTTTTTCTCTCTCTAGAATAATATCTGCTTTTTTCCCCCAATAAAATTTCCTTCCATAGGAAAAAAGTTCAAAAGCTATTGTAAGGAAAGGATATATTTTGAAGAAGTTTTTAGTATGAAAACCAGAAAAAATAACTTTAAATAATAAAATAATTGCATTACATAACTTTCAAAATTAAGATTTTTTAATGAAAGTTTTCTTTTTTAAAATCCCATTATTTTGACAGCAATTCTTCTACTATGTTACAGAATAATGCAAATTTTTCATTCCACTAGTTCTGATGAGCTTAGTGTTGTATATAAGTTAAAACACATTTGTGTTAGTATAGTTGGTATCCTTTTCAAACATTCCTTAGATCTTTGACAAGTTTGAAAGAACTCAAGTGCTTCCTCTGTTTTCTCTGATCCACGACTCCACAGTCTCTGTGACACAGAGCTACCAGCACCATAAATCTTATTTTTGTAGAGCAGTCTTCATATATGATTTCACAAAAAGCACTGTGGAGGCACCTATTAAAACCTACATGGAAAAGGATGGTTTTACAGTGGGATTCAGCAAGAAAAACTGTGAATACCTCTGAAGGAAGAGGTGAGAAATTGTCAGATATAGCACGCCTAAAATCCACCCTGCCGAGAGGCAAGGGAACAGGGTAGGCACTGAGAGGAGCTCACTAAGGAGTGAAGAGCTCTTTATAGCCTGAAGGTGGTAGAATAGAGGGGACAACCAGGGATGTAAGAGAAAGTAACTGTAGGCAGGGTGTGTCTAGTACTTCTCACTGTTTGTAATGGTGACAGGCCCTTATATCACTTCTCTACACATCATGATCAGTTTAGCACAGCTCACCATATGACACAACTTCCCTACAAGATAGATGCCTGATTTATGCTGATTTCCTCAGTGAATATTTGGTGTCATTTATTTGGCCCTACTGTCTGCTGAATACAGGACAAGGGTCCTGCTGAGCTCTGGAGTCTTTCTCACTTATCCATGTAAAATCTTTTGTTATCTGGTATCAGTTTTTGGAGCCTGTACTATATAACCTTTTTCAATCAAGTAAATGCATGTTCTCCCCCATTGCTTGTTTCCATGAAATGGGGATGAAGGACATAAGGAGACATTTTACTCTGTGCAGGCAGTTCAGCACAATCCCCTTGCAGCGCAGAGATGCCTGCTAGGAGAAACACCTGTTACCACTGAAACAAATGGCTGTTCTGGCATTTACTTCAGTGGATGTGGTGTTGACTTCATTGGAGTTTGGTCCAAAAGTTATTTGGCATTCCTAACCATTAAGCTGATAAATTTGTGGGGCTCACATAAATGCCAATGCCAGTAAGAGACAAAATCCCCTTTGCAACTTAAACAAAGAGCAGACTATAAACATTGCTCATAAACCCACTTACAGGTCCTTACAAAGGCACCATCCTTGTACTGGATGGGAAACCAGCACCCATTTACTATGTATGATTGGAGATAAGGCCAGAATTTACCCCTAAGTTGTCTTTGTTGGCATATTGCTGGCTCCCTTATGCTACTTAACTATGTGCTCCTAATCTCTATGCATGCTTTCAGAGATTTAATGCACACTGATATACAAATGCACTGGTTTAAAGGTAGACTGGCAGGAGAAAGGAACCCAACTCAAAAAAAAAAAAAAGAAAAAAAAGAAAAAAAAAGAGAAAAAGAGAGAGATTGAAAGACAGAATTACAATTTAAGAAAAAAAAAATACAATAAATACAATGAATCAGACAAAAATAATTGGTTTTGACCTAGAAAAACAGATATATAACCCAGCACCTTGGAGCATGAACAGAATGGTGTTCATTAGCCCCTGTGCTGAGC
>JAWWTY010000106.1:11078785-11139798 GCA_035222235.1 Margarornis squamiger
TATATATATATATATTCACATATATTACAGTTATATACAATTAAACACTATGAATATAGAGAACAAGAAGCCCAAACAACACCAAAACGGAAAAGGGGAAAAGGGAAAGGGAAGAAAGGACAAAAATGGGTAAAATTAAGCAAAACAGATACACACACTCATAAACTCAGGGAAAAGCTCAATAAGGTAATTCACACAATAAATTCTCACCAAACTCCCCTCAAGAGAAGCAGTTCCTTCCCCTCTGCGTGGCTTTCGGACAACAGCTCTCAGATTAGGGCTCAGCTCATATAGATAAGAGCGAAGCCGACACACCGAGACCTGCTGCCTTCCCAAGCACACAAAAGGAAGTGAGAGAGAGGAAACCTTCCTCCTTCTCATATACACACCTGTTTACATAATGGAAAGGTGTGGAATACTTCCTCAGTTATAACCCTGTTACCAGGGAAGGCCTAGACCAAAACCAAGCAAACTAAACCACCACATGGAGGAAACTGGCTTTTGACATTTAGCTGCTGATCATGTCACCCTGTCTAGTTCTTCATTGTATTCATCATATTCTCTTTTCTTCAGACCTTAAATTCTGTCTAAACTAATATGTTTAGTTCCCATAATAAAGCTTAGGCTCATTTCAAGATAAAATACGCCATAAGAAATTGTTAGGAAAATCATGAATATAAGATTTTCCTGAGCTATATGTCTAACATAGCACACATTCTGTAACTATGTCCAGTTTATCTAATGTGACATATGTTGTCAATTCTGAGAGCTGTGTTTCTGAACTTGAATTTAGTTATGTAAATATGACTAAATCACTGATTTAAACAAAGTTATAATGTTATCAATGTTTCCAAAACCAAAAATTTACTCTGAGTCTTTTGGGTTTTTTTAAAAAAACATCTGGAATCCCAGGAATGTTTATCTTAAGATGTATGAAGAGTCATTGTCTATTTAAAATTTGTATATTTAGCAATTTAAAAATTGTCCACTTCATTGGCAGGTGCATACCTCCATTACCTTTATTTTTAGCTTTTTCCATTGTGATACAGAACACTTCTTTTTTTCTAAGCATCTTTTAAAACGTGAAAAAAAAATTGGTCTAAGGCTGAATAACAATGAAAGGTACATCTTGTCAATTTCTATGGGAAAAAACAGGGATTAAAAAAAGAGTCACAGGGAGAAGAAAAGAAAATAAAGTGCACTTGGTGAAGGATCTCATTGATGACTGTTGTCAGCTGCAGGAGAGTGTCCTGACTTTTCCTTCAGGATAACAGAGCTTCATCTCCTATGGGTCATGTTGGAAGGCCCAATTAAAAATTGTTTTCTCTGTTTTTCGTGGACAGGAACTAACAAATGTCTATTGTGTAAGATTTCCTGATAAATCAGCTTTCACCTCGATGTCCAGTATATTGGCCACCATTGCCAGCAGTGTGAAAGGGGAAATGCTAAAAATCACAGATGAAGATATAAAATCAGCCCTCTTTTCTAAAAACATATCAAGTGCTTTTATTTTCAAAGCCTACAAAGAGCTTTCATGGAAGTTCATAACGAATTTTTGAAATCAACTTTTATTACAAAGTAGTAATTCAACAAAACCCATCTAACTATGAGCAGTTTCAAGACTAACATAATTTGAATAGTTTGATTTCAACACTGTAGGGTATGGAATAGTGAATTAAATGATGGTCTGCATCTTGGATGTGACTGACTCTTACTACAAGAAGCTAATGTTTACTTTTATCTAGCGTAATATCACTACGGAGAACACTAAAGATGTGCTAATATCTTGTACTGTCTTATTTCTAGAGACAATGGTGTTAGGCTAATCTTTCAAAAATCAATAAAGAAGAAAGGTTTCATTTTGCTTTAATTAGACTAATCAAATGCACTTCAACAGGAGTTTTAAGGGATAAATGAAGATACATTTTAAAGCCTTCTATATCATAGTCCAAAATAGAACACAGTTTAAATACTTGTCAAAATTTAAAAATATCCCTGCAATTTTGTCAACAATGAAATTTTACATTCACAAGTGATTTATGTTCACAAGAAGAAACGATTTCAGTGGAATCATAATCAGTCAGAACATAGGGAATTTCTGCAGAAAAGGGCCTAATTTTGGGATGCAGTCTTTTTGCATAATTTTCAACACAAATTATGACTTTTAAAAAACCAGCTCCACAGTATCTTCCTCATTTAAGCATACTTTTTATCAGATTGAATTTTATACTTGCATTTATCAAAGCTATCAGTCAGTAAGATGTGTGGCACTGACCAGGAAAGACACAATACTTATATTCATAAAGTTTTCTTTAAATAAATATTCACAGCCCTAATCTTACCAATGGTGTTCAGCCATGAGGATCTTATTTTCAAGCAATCTGTGAAAAAAAAATCCATTTACTTTCACTCATAAATGCTAATTATATTTATTATTAATTAACTTTTCCTTTACAGATGGCTTGTGAGGAAGAACTTCAGATCAAAATATATTTACAAGTCTTTTTTCCTCTGACCTGTGTTTAACTAACTCCTTTTCCCATCTGCAATCCAAATAAGCATGCTTACATTGTCATTTGTTTTAGAACATTCACATTAACCTTAACTATATCAAAATATAATGTGTATCACCATAGTAACTAAGCATGTCATGATCTCTAGTGCAACTTCACATCAAGCTTGAATAGTAAAGGAAATTTCTGTATTTACTATCAGGAGCTGACACGTGGAGAGGCTCAGGATTTATTTTAACAAGTGATTTGGGATCGGATAATCAGAGTTCCCTGCTGCTGAAGGAAAACCAGCACCCAAAAGCAGCAGCTGGCCAGGCTTCATATACCAAGCATAAAGATTTCTCTGAGTTTTAGGTATTTCTAAGACTATATCACTCACTGAAGACAGAAGAAAAAGGTAGAGAGAGGCAATCTAGTTCCAGACTTAGAAAAATAAAACCCATTTAAGTTTTGACTCAACAGCAAAATTCTTTATAGCATCTAGCTTTAAGCCAACATCTTGTCTACTTTCTGTGTCAAAGCAGATTGAACGTTTTTTCGTAACAGTCCATATTATCACATTGACCATTAGCTGTCAAATGCTATGTGATTGGGCCCTTGCAAGGCTATTAATTGCCCTTCAAGAGGTAATACATATAATGTAACACACAGTTATTATTTTGATATGTTGGGTGTTATGTGGTGACTAGCACAACACTGTATTTTTTAAAATATCTTTCCGAAAATACATATAAACCTTGTTAGTCTTAAGAGGAATACAGATGAAAAAATAAACCAAAACAAAATAAGCACAACACTAGGATAACAAAACAAAACTGTTCTCTTGAATAGCAAGCAGTGAATTTGCATGGCACATCAGGATTAAATTGCATTATACATATAATTTGCTAGTATTTCAAAGTAAAAAACATTCTGGATTGACTATCTCTCTGTTGCCCTTGAAAATATGTATTTACGTTCCTTATGTCAAAGAAAGGCTATCCAGTTATCAGAAGACTTCAGTCAAGACAAGATGGTTAAGAAGGCTTTGCAGATAAGGTAAAACCTTCCCTAAACTGTGAACAGTTCCCTGTGGTCTTCAGTCCATCAAACTGCATATGGAAGGCCCCTCCACCTACCTCCTTGGGAATTGTGCAGAAGGAGCTCCAGTGGCCCCACAGGCATTGGGTGTTTAAAGGCAGTTCTTAGACTATTGTAAAGAAAAGGTTGTTCATCCTTAAAAAATATTTCCCTTGGGCTAAAGATTCTGCAAGTGAAATAAAACTAAGCAGAAATATTCAGACTGGGGTGATTTTTTCCTCTTTTCCTCTGTAGATGATAGCAACACCATCTGCTCGAGGATTTTCTGCAAGCAGGCTAAATTCATTGAATAAATTTCACTCCAGATTGTTTGCTCCGCTCTATATAGCAATCTACAATTGTTGATTAATTAAAGTGCACAGTTCCCCAGTGAAAAAGGTATGCACTGTTATTCCAGATGGGGAAACTAAGGAACTGAATGTTCATCTGATCTATGAAAATTAGCTGAAGAATTCAGTTTTAAATAGTAGATCACTGGAACAATCTTTCCCCATCATTCCATAACAGCTCAAACAATTCTGTAATATGGTTTCTTTTCACTATTTTTTTTTGAGCAGCAAGAGCTTGGGAAAGGAACTGTACTAAATGGTTGTTTCACATATCTTCAGAAGTAGTTGTAACTACTAGTGATAATTAATGGAATTAATTGCAGCCTGATGTCAAACTGTTTTGCTTGGTTTATACCATGAAATTTCCTAAGTCGAGGATTTCTTTGACTGGGTGAGTTGCAAAGTAGGAAATCATAGCTGGATTTTGAAAACAACTACCAGATGATCTCAACTACGGCATTGATCCTTCTGCCAGGAAATTCTTAAATAAATATGAATTTGATATTAAAAATGCACTCACTCTTCAAAATGAAAGGAAGATTTGAAACAAAGGATTAAAAGAGTTAAATTATTAAGATGGTGTCTGCCCAACAGTTATGCAATCCAGGAGTGAAAATTGTTATATAAGAAGAAAAATAGGCTAACAAATGAAACTTGAAGACAATCCAGAAGACTTCCAAAAATAAGGCAATTGCATCTTATTGCCAAAGGAGAGCTAGAAGATAAATGTGGGTTTCTTACTTGAAGATTATTTATATAGAAATATTTTTCATGCTGTGTTTGCAGTTTGCATACATACAGCTCTGTAAACTGCATTTGGATTAGTATGGACAATTTAGCATATATAGGATTTAAAAAACAGTAAAGGTTATACTCACTGCACCCCTAAACTTCACTGTAGTCTGAAAAAGGATGGTTGTATGGCAATATTTCAGGAAGGAAAAGGTATTACTGAGAAGAACCTTTGGGAGAGAGTTAGGGAGAAAAGAGGAGGTTCTTGACAGTGAAAAGGCAAGTCCCAGAGCAGTGTTGAGTTTTAGAGAATACCTGCAATGAGGAAAAGATGCATATAGAGTAAAGGAAGTGTTGATTTATGTTGTGTTTGCCAGGGATCTTGTTGTCACTCTGGACCATGGGTTGTCATTCATATGAAAGAAGTTCAACAGGACCAGAAATACCAGCATAGGAAATAGAAACTCAAATGATCCCTCTCATGCATTAGCAACAAAACTAAATTAAGAAGACATACTGTGTAGAGCTAGAGATTGTTTAAAGTGAGAAATTAAATTTGTGTAAAGTAGAGCTGTGATGCCAGGACAAGACAAGATGATGGCCAGATAAGGTGGGAGAATAACAACATCTCCTTGAAGAATAATTTGGTCCTGATACCTTCAGTGTTATATAGAGAAACTTGGAGACAAAACAACCAAGACCTCAAGCAATGGGTGTGTTTCAATTGTGACTTCCAAATCCAGGACAAGCACTACCAAATTAAGAAAACTGCAAAATGTACCTAGGCAAGGGCATCAGAAAAGGAAGAAAATTATTTTATGAGTTTGTCACAGGCCTTTGCAATAATACTATTTTTTCCATTGCTTTAATATTAATCAATATTAATTGATCATATTCCTTTTTCATGATCCATAGGCAGTTACAGCTCTGACAAGTTAATTCTGCATTAATTGTTGTGTTTTGATTTTATTTTATCATTTTCTTCTGTAACAGAGACTAAATCATTCTTTACTTTAGTACTAAGTTTAACATGTCCTATTCATCTCACATCAATGAATTTATCACTTCTTGCATCAGCAATTTCAACTTGTCACTGCTGCATGAAAATAGATGCTAACAACTGGTAAAACGCCAAGTAAACAAAATGGTATTTGCAGTGTTGTTTTTGCATTGCAATAGCCTTTCTCCAAATGTGCAATACCCCTGACATACCCTGAGTATGTCAGGCTAAATTGTGATCATACTAATTCTGGTGTAGATTTAAACGTAATTACTTTAATGAACTGAAGAGCAAATTTGCCTTTTACCAAACATGTAGTTTACTGGCTTCATTCCATGTGAGATGCTGATGCTGGTTGGTGAGGCTACCAGTTGTGGGAAAAAACGGGAAGAGCTAAGTTAATTTATGGTTTTTCTGAGATGTCGGAAAGAAAATAATATTTATGAGTATATATTTTGTATTAAATCCAAAGGCCTGATGGAGATATGAATTACCAAGAATGCAGAAGGACCTTGATGATAATGGTGTGTTTCAGGCAGTGTAAGGTTTTCAGGGGCTGGAGACTTGCTGAGTTTGGTGGCAGTCTTATAAAGAAACTCAAGTTTCTGTCCCAAAGATATTGCAGTCCAAGAAGCTGAGAAAGAAATTGATACAGTGATGATGAAAGAGATAAAGAAAAATAATAATGAATGCTTCATTTATAAATAACATAAAAAATATATTCTGATAAATTTTAAGATTTTCTTCAAGTTAGATTTCTATTCATCATGGAGGAAGGGATATATATAATTTCCTTTTGTAAGAGAATGGACACCCTTACATTGTATTTCAACCTGTACTAATTCAGGCTGAGTTAGATGCTAATATTTTTGGTCTGTGTTTGGCCCAGCCACCTGCGAGGAGTTGTGCTTCTCCTGCCAAGTTATGGGAAAACAGGCTGATAAAGACAGATTTGGTCCTTGAAGGAGGCATTTCTGTGTAAACTAAAATTAATTGGGCTCTCACTATTGGCTGATGGCCAAGGAAGGAGAAAGAGAGGAGGAGGGAGTAAGCTTCCAGACCCATTTAATAAAGACCTCCTGGAGCATCATGCAGGTGCCAGTGCACCCAGACATGCACAAGAGGGTCATACTTACATAACTGGGGGGAAGTGCTGAGGATATCTGGCTGGGCAGTACTGGCCACACCTGCCCAGCTGAGGTCACTTCAGCAACTTAGAGAAAGAGCAGGTGGTTCATGTTTCAGGGCTCGCTCACTTCACATGACAGGACAACATTGCCTTTTGGCAGGGACCATTGTTGATGAGCCTGCTGACCCTTGAGGATGCAACCACAGCTCTGGGAAGTCTGAGCATTCCGGGGTTCAGTAAGACAACTCCATGGGAAACAGCTGGGCAATTTGGGTGTTTATACCTGGGGGCTTATTTTCCCTTCTCTCTCTCTCTCTCGAGTTGTTTCCTGTTTACTTGGCCACTTTTGCTCATAAAACTACTGTTTGGGATAAGCTTTCAGTGGTGTCTCAGTTTCAGCTTCCATAGCCCTTCAGACCCTTCGTGGAACAGACTGTTAAGCCCAGAAATTCACAAGAAAGTAACATATTTGGCTTATTTTGCAGGACAGAGATGGACCATTTTAAAATTCTATTACTCAACAATTGATGTGCGTGCACACACACACACAAACACACACACACTGAGTCTTTCTTCAGAGAATACAGCTTCATTTTTTCACATTTGTCCTCTTTCCATAGCATTTTATTTTTCACTTTGTATTGCCCCATCAATCAGGATTTTAGTGTTTTTCTTGTAAGTAGTCCCATTATTTTTGCTTATAAGTGTTACAATTTCCATGCAGCAAAGTGTTTTGTAGAGCTCTGTGCTGTTACCACGCTGCTTTGCTGTAAGCTGTTCAACTTGCAGCTGTTGGCAAAAGCACCAGCTTCTTGCACCTACATAATGAAAGCCTTAAATGTTTTCTGAATATCTGTCTGAAATATGTTACTTCTAATTAAAAAACATCCTGCAGATTTATTGGTGAGACTAATGGTGTAAAGAAATAATGAATTATTTTTTAGTGCTTTGATAGTCTAGGCAGTGGGCCAGTCTGATTACTCCAACTGTAATTTTTTTAAGTGTGAGAGGTTTTAGAATGATGCTAAAGACAGTAAATTTTCCCACAAGTCGTTCATTGATAGTGGCATCACCCTGTACTATGTTTATCTGTAACTTCAGTCTAGTGCTAGACTGCAACACCCTGACTCATATACAATAGAATGTGGTTCTTCCTTGGATCTTTCAAGATTGTAATGACTTAATGACAATATCATACAACAGAGCAACCACTTCCTTTGTATTCCTGTTGTCTGATGTGGACTGCAATGCAAATTTGGAGAAAGATGGCTTAATTGTCCACATTGTGCTATTTAAATAGAAAGTAGTGGTGCCAATATGCTAAAAAAAAAACCCAGAGTAGGGGATGGGATCTTAGTTACTAAATGCTAGCAAACATTCACAGAAGGAATTGGCTGGAAGGTTTAGACATGTTCCCTGCTCTCTCATTGTGATAGAAAAGAGCAAAACTGGTTGGGTAATGAACAGTCTTTCTGATTTACAGTCTTGCTGTATTCATAAGTACTTTATAAATTTTTTGTTTCATATTAACATTGCACAGTAGTTCAGCATTATTTTCTCTCTGTTGCTTTCCCTCCACGTGTATCCTTGGAGAGCTGACTTACCTCCTCTGTCAACACTGTGCTCAGCTGCCCAAGCTTGTCTCTCTTGGACTTTGCTTACAAAATAGTCCCCATTCCTTAAACCTTTCTCGTGGTTCATCTCTGCACCTGATCCTGTCTGAACTTACTTCCTAGCCTGTAATATCTTTAGTCATTAGCAACAGTGCTGTTCTTTAACAGATATTTCAGTTATTAGGCTGTTTGACCTAAGAGCTGAAGTTCTGTCTTCCCCACACTGATACTGTACTGCAGAGAAACAAATGTTCGGTGCCTCCTCTCCATTATCAGAACACGATTTTTTTTTCTCATTCCTGTCTGAAACAAAACCTGCTATGGGTTTTTAGTGATTTGCCTTAAGTTCCTCCCTCTCTGTAATACTATATCCCTCAGTGATTGAAAACTGGAAGCAAAAATAGTCAGAAAAATGTTAGATTTTATTAAAGCAATCTGCATCACACCTTAAAGTCTTGTGGTAAAAAGCAGGGTATGTATACTTGGGCTTGATGTAATTTTAAGTTGCCACAAATCTGTACTGCTAGGAATACAGATAACTTCCATCAGTATTTGAAACTTTGAATACCATGGAGTCCTCTCTGAAGCCTTCAGAAAACTATCCATTACTCAACACAGATACATATAATACATTTCCTTTCCCAACCAGTGAACTTTGTTATTGCAGTGATTTCTAGAAAAAGTTACTTTCATAACTACTTAGTTCTATAGTTCATTCTTCTAAATTATTTCCATTAATGTCCTTGTATGTGCATCTCACAAAGAAATGCAAGTGTTTCTATGTGCTTAGAGAGTGCATGAGCTTCTTTTTCTCAATGTCTTCCTTTTTCATATCTTTAAGTAACTCTGTCTTTCATTAGAGTTCCACCATTATAGAAACAAGAATGACTGTTACCAATGTATTCAAGCCAGTTCAGTAATAAGATTCATCCAGGAGCAATGTCCTTCAAAGCAGGGTATGCTTTATTCATTCAGCTTTTCATAGGAGGGCTGAACACGGCACACTGAGTACAGCGCTGGAGAGGAGCCATGAAAAGAGTTTGTTAATAATGCTTGTTAAGCATTATGGTCTCCTGTCTCAATGTGAGAACGAAGTTTTTTAAAAAAGTTATGTCATATGCTTGTATGAAATCTTCATAGGAGGTATATTTTTATATATACTGCAAGTGATATATAAAAAATATATGTGCAGAGAGGAAAGGTTGCAACACCATTTCTCAGAGGGTATAAACTGCTCATTTCATTTATACTGTGTTAATATCAAGGCAACACCATCCTTGTTTTTGGATAAGCAACCATTTGCTTACTTCTCATAACTGCCAAAGACACTTGGAGGAAATATTTATGTACCCGTTTTCTCATAATGCTACCACGTGTTCCTAAATAATTAAACTGAGTACAGCTGGGCTGAAAGGTGGTTTGAACATGATGATGTTCTCCAGCAAACAGTAATGTGACAAAACCAATGTCAGTTTCAGTACTCCTTGCTGTGTTTTTTTCTGCTTCTTTGAATCTGAAGTCATATCAAACTTCCTAAACTGAGGGAAACAAAAGAGACTTAAGCTGAGAATATTTAAGTGGTGTCATTTATTTCTTTAAGATTTTCAGCTCAGATGAAATTATCCTGTGTAATCACAGAACCAAAGGATATGATGAGTTGGAAGGGATTCACAATGATCATTGAAGTCCAACTCCTGGCCCTGCACAGGACCATCCCCGAAAATCACACCATGAGCTTGAGAACATTGTCCAGATGCTTCTTGAACTCTAGCAGGCTTGGTGCTGGGATCAGTTCCCTGGGAATTCTGTTCCAGTGCTCAGTCACCTTCTGGGTGAAGAACCTTTTCCTAATATTCAACCTAAACCATTCCTGTTTCATGCTGTTCTCTCAGGTCCAGCCACTGGTCACCAGAGAGAAGAAATCAGTACTTGACCTTCCACTTCCTATCATGAGGAAGCTGCAGAGTACTATAAGGTTTCCCTTCAGTTTCTTCTCCAGGCTAAACAAGACACATGACCTCGCAGAATCTCCACACCAGCTAGGCTGAAAAAGATATCTGAGATCATTGAGTCCAACCTTAGACCTAACACCATCTTGCCTACTAGACCATGGCACTAAGTGCCACATCCAGTCTTAAATACCTCCAGGGACAGTGACTCCACCACTGCCCTGGGCAGTCCATTCTGACTCCTTCTGTAAAGAACTTCTTCCTGAACTTCTAATTTAAACCTCCCTGGCACAGCTGAAGACTCTGCCCTCTTGTCCTGCTGCCAGTTGCCTGGGAGAAGAGGCCGATACCCTCCTGGCTACAACCTCCTTTCTGGCAGTTGTAGAGAGCAATAAGGTCTCCCCTGAACCTTCTCTTCTCCAGGCTGAACAGGCCCAGCTCCCTCAGCCACTCCTCATAGGAACTGTGCTCCAGTACCTTCACCAGTCTCACTGCCCTTCTTTGAACATACTTCAGCACCTCAGTAATCCCCCTAAATTGAGGGACCCAGATCTGGACACAGTACTCGAGGTGTTGTGTCACCAGTGTTGAGTACAGAGGAAGAATCACTTCCATGGTCCTACTGGCCACGCTATTCCTGGTACAAGCCAGGATGGCATTGGCCTTCTTGGCCACCTGGGCACACTGCTGGCTCATGTTCAGCTTCCTGTCAGTCAGAATCCCCAGGTCCCTCTCTGTCTGGTCTTTCTCCAGCTACTCTGTCCCCAGCCTGTGTTGCTCCAAGAGGTTGTTGAGGCCAAAGTGCAGGACCCAGCCCTTGGCTTTTTTGAACCCCATACCACTGGATTCAGCCCACCTATCTAGCCTGTCCAGGTCCCTCTGCAGAGCCCTCCTACCCTCCAGCTGATCAACACTTGCCCTCCACTTGGTGTCATCTGCAAATTTGCTAATGGAACATTCAATCCCCTCATCCAGATCATTGGTAAAGATATTAAAGAGGACTGAGGCCAACACTGATCCCTGTCCAACACTGCTAGTGACTGGACATCAACTGGATGCAGCACTGTTTGTCACCACTTTTTGGGCCCAGCTATCCAGCCAGTTCTTAACCCAGCAGAGAGTGCACCTGTCCTAGCCATGAGCTGCCAGTTTTTCCAGGAGTTTGCCATGGGAGACAGTGTTGAAAGACCTCAGCTGCTCTTCATATGGCTCCCCACTATACTCTCCACTATCTTCATAGTTCTCCTTGGGATGCTCTCCAACAGCTTAATATCTTTTGTATATTGTGGTGCCCAAAACTGCACACAATATTCAAGGTGAGTCCACACCAATGCAGAGCAGAGCAGGACAATCCCCTCCCTCGACCAGCTGGTGATGCTTTGCCTGACAGCCCCAGGACATGGTTGGCCCTCCTGGCTGCCAGGGCACTGCTGACTCATATTCAACTTGCCATCGACCAGACCCCTGAGGTCCCTTTCCATGGCATTGCATTCAAGCATCTAATTCCCCGGGTTGTACATACATCTGGGGTTGCCCTATCCCAGGTGCAGAATCCAGCCCTTGTCTTTGCTCAACTTGATATGACTGATTGCTTATTCCTCTAATTTTCCAATGTATCTCTGCAGGACCTCACTGTTTTCAAGGGAGTCAACAGCTCCTTGCAATTTAGTATCATCACATAGGATTTTCTTCCTGCTACTTATAGTTCATATTTAAGCCATTCCTAGAGTTCCTTCTTCCATACACTTAAAGCAGGTCTGAAATATCATTAATAAAACCCTTGCAAATCATATGTATAACATTTCATTTACTGTCAAGAACAGGTTTAAGTACCACCATCCAGGTGAGCATAGTCAAGCTGCATGGGGAACATAAGTGAGGAAGAAAAACAAACAAAACCTGTTGTTTGATTTCATATGTCATAAGTTCAAATCTATGAAAGCAAATGACCTGTTGACAGTAACAGATTATCAGTTGTGTAATCATATAAAGGACTGCAATAAAACTAACAAAATCTGCCTTAGAAAGTGTTGGTTATGGCTAAAAACTTTCATTGTAATAAGTCATCCTGGGAGGGGGAAACCATCATGCAGAATATTGGTGTTTTAAAGACTACCTAAATGTCTCAAGTGTGAAACAAAATTAAGCAATAAAATGCACAAAGGGCTGAATCTGCCTACTAACAATAAGTAGTTATATGCAAAGGTAGGTAGAACAACTCAGTTAGCTTTATTCATAAAAAGTTCCACAAAAGGCTCCCCAGAGCTGAATACTGATATGTAAGCCAACGTGGATATGTACGAGTGTTTGCAAAATATATGATAATGAAAAATAAAAGTTTGTAATGAGTGAAAGCAGCTGACAGGCTGAAAAAGTCTCTTCTGAGGAGAAACATATACAACATATTCACCTGTGCATTTCAGTAACCAAAAATTAGATTTGCAGTATACATGTACCAAACAGTGTCTGTGAAACAAGGTAAAAAGCACGGGAATTAACAATCTGAGAAAATAACAAGACTCTAGATGGAGCAGAGAAGCTGAGCAAGAGTTGAGCAATACTTGCAGGAAAGCTGATGAGAGGCTGCCTGGCCCTAGCACTTACCCTGGACGTGGATAGAGCCTTATCCCAGAAACTCAGCCTTATCACAAACAAAAATGTTTTCAAACAACTAATCTTTTTTCCCTTCCTTTATGACACCCAAGGTCCTCACTCCCAGTGGGGATCTCACCTTTGCCACTCTCCCAACCCTTTCATGCAGCCTTTACCATAAAAATTAATGGCACATTATCCTTGCTCTGGCCTTGTGTCACACTGCCTTGCTAAATATTAAGCTTGGTGCTCAACAGACAGTGTATGAATATGAAGTCAGGTTTATCTTTGTGTTGCCTTGAAATGTTACTTTACCTTCTCAATACTGAGGCTCTACTGCCTGTAATCTGCTGGAGCTGATTTTGTAAACTGGTTTTTGAGTACTGAAAACATTACTTAAAGCATCAGGCCCATGACTGCTGAATATAAGATATTTCTAGATTCAGGTTGCTATTTTTTCCTAGGTCTGATGGATATTCATAAGCATCAAAGATTGAAGGGGGGCAAGAAACTGTGAAGATTCTACTCTTTGTGTTTTTCTCAAATATTTAGGTGAATAGACCCGAATCATTCCTGTGGACAGAAATGACAGACAGTAGTGGCACTACTCTCAGACACCTTGACACAAAATGGAAGCGAGATTTAGCTAATATCTGTTAATGAACAGCTTGTAATTATTTGCATTCACAGTGCAGTGCAATCGCTGTAATCGCTAACGTTAATAGTGTGGATGTTAGGAACTGGGAAAATGGAGGTTATTCACTTCTAATTTTAGCACTATAATGAATACCTATCTCCTCAAATGAAATTACCCACTCTGTATTTAGCATTACATTCATTAACATGGTGATAATTAACTCTATGTAAAGTTTCACAGTCTGAGGCACTATAATAATTAGTATATTAACAGGTTTTATATGTCATTACTTATGCTAGTACATCTGACTTAAGACTGTTCCCTGATTGTTTTATAAAACTGAACATGCCACTGCACGGATCGGCAGTCAAGATTCAGGTTGCTCAGTCATATAACTTGGAGAATAGCTGGGAAATGTCTGTTAGAAATGTAAGTACTTCAAAATGTGCTGGAGAGTTTGTTTATTCATTCTTTTACCTCAGTGTCTGAATGTTTCTCCGTCTGTAGGCATCTTTATTTATTTCTGCCCCAAAACAGCCCCAGCTTTTGTACTGTTGTCATAGTTATTAATTCTGCTGGAGAGAAGAATTTTCTACACCTTCCTTTTCCTTAGAAAAGTTTTGATTTAAACAAATAAAGTATGTTAATGATTTCTAATGTTTTCTATTGTCTTGTCAGAAACTGTGGGGTTAAAATTTTTCTTCAGAATTATAAATGCTGAGAAAAACCTCATATATGGATTTCATGACTGTCTCTGTCTAAGGTCCACTGGATTTTGACATTCCTCAGGGCATATCACAGCTATCCAGGAATGAGAAACAGCAGTGGAGAGATATCAAGAAGATTCAGAAGTTGAGTTAATCCAAATCTCACCCTGTCAGACCTCAAGTAAGTTACCCTGCTGACAACTACGAAAGATCAGAGACAGATGTAATTCTGATTTGTGTAAATCAAATGTGAATTTTTTGTGCCCAGACTTTTGTTTCAGACTCTCAAGAGAAAGCAGCTGCAAGGTCTGGTTTAATACTGGAAGTTCCCTGTTGTTTGGGGATATGTAGCTGAGGAATAGATTTACATAGCTTCTAGAGATGTTTAAGTCCTAATGAGATTACAGGTACCTTTACTTTTGAGGGAAAATGATGGCACTCCTTCTAGTGTAAGGAAATATTCTTTTCAGATTTGCTGAAAATCCTCAGCATTTCAAAGATAAAAAAAAATTAAAAAAATAAAAAAAGGAAAGAAATCAAACCAGATCTCCAAAACTTGGCCATAAACTGTGTGGCTCAACTGTGTTCAGATACAGTTTACCTATGCCTCACAGGGGCATCCATTCAGATAACTAAGGTCAAAACTCTCTTTACAGGCTAAAAAAATTCCAAGATCCCTCTTGACAGAGCCATATGGGACTCCCAGTCTATACTGCATCATGATATATGCAAATTCAACTTAGACCCAAAAAAGAGAATAAGGCATAGGGCATCTATTCATACTTTGAATAGTGTGTCCCTGGAACATTTCTGAAAATTTTATTTTTCTGAATCTTTGCAGTGATTTGGCTAAACCAGTAATTTTTGGTATTTACTTTTTGACAAATTTTCAAAAAACTCAGCTGTAAAATTTAGAGAAGGTCATAAGCAATTCCTGGGATAGGACATTCTCCTCTCTTCTTTAATTTCCATATTTTGCATGTGCATGCACACACACCCCACCTCCCTCCTCTGTTGTCTGTCTCCCTGTGTCTGACAGTCCCCAGAGCATCTACAGAATTTAAACAGTTTATTAAGTAAAGAGAAACACACATACAATTGGAAAGAAATGTCAAAAAGGTGTTTAGGTTTTTATCAACCTCAGAAAGGGGTAAATTTCATTCTCAATTGTTTTGTAGCCTCACTCCACTGAATACAAATAAGCCTTGGGATACATAGGGTTAAATGTTGTAACCACAGCTGAGATAATGATGACACTTAGTGATCTGCTCAGAAAATGTATCATTTAATGAAAGATTGGTTTTTAACCAGGTAGGATTTCAAATTTTCCATTCTTCCAGAAGAAAGAAGAAAGCATCTAATATTTGAACCAGCTCCACAATATTTGAACTATCCCCAAATCCTATTCTTAAAAAGTTTGATAAAATAAGTTTTTCTTGATCCTTCACTCAGTGGAAATATCACCAACCCACCTCTAATGCTATTTTAAATTAATAATTCCAGTGACAGGAACCTATTAAAAAGGAAAAAAATCCCACAAAACAATTTAACAAAACAAAACAAAGAAACCCTTCCAACAACAACCCCTCCACCCTCCCCAAAAACAAACAAACAAACAAACCAACCCCCCAAACTTGTTCATTAATGTTGCCTTTTTTTTTTTATTATTTTTTTTATTTTGGCCCCACTGACCTGACTGAAGTTATTAAATATTATTTCTGTTAGCACTGAATAGACAATGCATCTTGGGGTGAAAGTTACTTTCATTCCCAAATCATTAGTATAATTATTACAACCTGATGGTTTTCAAACAGTCTAAATGTATTAGGCATACAAGTCTTACAGGAGTTTCCCCAAGAGGGTATCGAAGTACTGAGATGCCACTTTAAGCTTCTGTGGCAAAGTATCTTTGGTTCCTGAGCCTGAATTCAGACTGCAGCCCAATTCCCAGGCATCACATTTACAAATAACTGAAACCTACTTCCCTGTAAATGGGGTAGATTTTTTCTAGGTGGTGTTAAAAGGATAAACAGGGTATTTCCAATTCCACTTTTCACGATAAAATATGTATGAAATATAATTATTTCAGGGATCAGGACTTTTCTTTTTAAACTACCAAACATATCACAAAAGGAAAGGGGAAAAATACATTTATCAAGTGCCAGTCTATTAGTGGCACTAAATTCGACACCTGAAAAAACATTTGTCAATAACTTCATCAAGATCAACAGATTTAGAGTCATAAATTAATGGAGAAATTGGTGCCAGTTATACAGTAAATGAAACCACATAAGGTGGGGGGGAAATCACATCTTTTACAGTGATTGTTTTCAATAACATAGTTCATTGTCCTCACTTAAACAAAGAAAAGGAGCAAATAGGAGGGAAAACCCCATCAGGACATGCTAAAGATAGGACTTGTTTATACAAGATTATTTATACAGGTCATTTTCCTTTGTGTCCATTGCAATCTGTCCCCACAGATTCATTTATATTTTTACAAAGTTGCATCATTCATGTGCTAACAAGAAGGGAAATGTGAAAAAAAGGGATCTTGACATTTTGATAACAAATTTGAAGATTTATTTTTATTTTTATTCATATTATGTAGATTCAGAGTAAGGAACATGATTCAGTAATTCAAAATAAATAGCAAATATTTAATAAATATTTTGGTTTTTTTTCCCCCCAATAACACTAAAAGTTGACAGGAATCAATTTCAGACCCACTTTCTACCTTTGAGCATAATGCTGAAGGAAGCAGGTGAAAGCAAAAATATTGTGCATGCGCTGTAACAAATGCTTGTGGTGGATTGCTTGAGGATTGGAATTGTTCCAATGCAGCTACAATTTCACTGTATTTTGTAAGGTTGAGCCTCACACTGCCTGTATTAATACAACATTTTTGTCTTATCTCATTAAGTTAATCCCACTGCTGTGGGGCGAGAAGTGGCAGACTCTAGAGCAAAATTATCTTAATGAGCCCTTATGGCCATATGCCCAACCCCTCAATCACATATGCAGCACAGACTGTTGAATTCTGAGTCATCATTTGGGCTGTGAGGGGTTTAGAACAGAAACAGTTAATTCGGTAACATAAAAAATATAAAAAGACAGATAGTGGCGTCTGTTATCAGAGATGAGACCTGGCAAATGCACCTGGCAAAGAGAAAGGAGAGGCAATTAATCAGTATCAAGCAGCACATTTGAAGGTGAGGGAAAGAAAACAATAACAGTATGTGGTGCAGTTCTTCATGGGAATCCTAAACAAGTTTGAATTTATTTTGTCACAAAGTGAACCCAAAAGAAATCCAGACAAGGTCATCATTAAATTTCCTCAGAGACCATGTAAGCACAGGTGATGTGACAAAGTTTAGTCCACTCTCTAGAAGGCTGCAGTTTTACTGGACATTCTCCTTGGGTGCAGAGAGAAAAATTCAAGGCTAACATAAAAACCATTCCAGTTAGGGTGACAGAATATAGCTGAATAACTGGGAAACATCTGTCAGACTTAACAATAAGTTCCATATAATCTCCCTGCTTTTGTTTTTTTAACCAAAATTGTTACCAGCTTTATTTAGACCAAAGTGAGAGCAGCTTATTCATAAAGTCAATCACCTAAACAGTATAAGAATATAAGGATACTAGGTGATTTATAACCTAATGTATGTAGTGTTTAAACATAATTTGGTTTCCCCCTGCTCTTACAAAAGTCCATTTAAGAGCTAAAAGCAGGCTTATGGGCTATATGCCTGTGTGTACATTGACATCACATTGCAAAAATCCCATTCTAGAAGACACAGATAAAATTCCCCACCATATGTGCCTTTTTGTTAATAGAAAAGATTCTTTAAAACTTTTTCCTCAAAAAAAAAAAAAAAAAAACAAACCAAAAACCACAAAACCAAACCAAACCAACAACACCAAAAAACAAGCAAACAAACAAAACCAAATCCACTTAGGGACAGGATTTCTGTTAGGTACTTAGCGTGCTTTTTAATGCTCTACTATTCCTAGCTGAGTTCCTCATCCTAAAGGTTGTTTATTAGAACTTGGTTCAGTTGTACAGAATTTTTCAAATTTAACTTATCCACTAGTGCCCCTACTAAAAATCATACGATGTCACTGTTTTGGATACAGAGGGAACTGGCACTGCCATACTCAGTGGGCATATTGTGTGGTTAAAGAATGTTCAACAGCCACCTGCTCTGGTTCTAAGCTTTGTGTCAATTCAGTCTTGTTCAGGGACACACCTAAATGCAGTATAAGAAGTTTTTTGCAAACCATGACTGACAAAATGGAGAAGGTTTCTCACCTTTTTTCACAATAGATTTATGGAGAAGTCTTTGGTATCCAAAGCTTAACGGCTTTGGATCCAAACTTCTCTTACTACAGGAGTACCACTACCAGAGGTCTAACACAATGTCCAGGCTATAGGGGAAGGACCCTTAAAATTTTACTGAAATGATAAAAATACGTAGAGACAAATGGAGTGATAAGTTCATCTTCTTTCCTCTTCAAACTCTGCCCAAAGGGAGAGATGTACATCTTGTCTGGTTTAGTCCAGCCTTTTGGATCTTCACTGCCAGTCTGATAGTTATACTGTCTACTTGTGATATAGGAACTGGGATGAAGATTCATGGTTTTCTAACTGGAGGCCAGTTCATAAACAGAGTGTCCCATTTTGTGCCACTGGCATTGCTTGGCTATTTAAAAAAAAAAAAAAAACAAAAAAAAAGGAGTGAATTGCTGCCTCCTCCTTTGTTAAGCACCTGGTTGCAGATGTCCTGAACACTCAGGAGTGCAAAAGGGTACTTAACTTTTAGCTTGGGGTGTCATGTACTCACTCATGTGTATGAACAGTAGACCTTGTAATTTACTTGTCTAGACCTTGAGTTTCCTCTATCACCCTGTAAGTGCCTCGTTTTTGCCACAGACACAGGCATCTAATTCAGCTGGTCTGCGACACCCTGCTGCTGCAATAATTGTCTTTTTTTCCCAGTGTTGAATTCTACAACAGGTGTCTGTCTGCACCAATTGGAAACCAACCCATAAATGTTTAATTTAAAGTTCTGAGTTCTGGCAGGAAGAAGAGCCCTTTGGCTTTGGATCCAGGAACTCCCAATTCAGAGTAGCCCAGGAGAGCCTCCATGAAAATAAACCATGTTCCAAATTAAGCTGCCACCATCAGCCAGAGGCATGACAGCCCAAATAATTAAAAGCAAAACTGCATTGACTCTGTTAGTAGGCTGAGCCTGAGTCAAAGACCACAAGGAACCCCACAGATGAGAAAATTCTCAAAAGACAATCCTTTGAGCCCACAGCGTCCTCATGAAGTCCCTTTCTAGTCCCACTCCCACCGCAGCTCAAGCACTTGTTTCTCTCCCAACCCCAACCCTAGTACTAAGGTGAGCCTGAGTTCAAAACTGGAATTTTTGAAACAAAAGGGTAGTGATTTTGAAAATAATTTGTCTAATTTTCATGAAAATAAATGTTTTATTTTATGAGAGACCTAATCAAGTCATATTACACGCAAAAAGTCCATCAGTCCTCCAATAAGAACCTATGAATACTGTTAAGTTTTATTGCTATGCAAACAATTTGCATTTTCCAATTGATTTTTCCTTAATAATTTCCCCTAGTACTAAAATAAACAAAGTATATCTAGAAATCACATACCTGAAAGAAGGAATTGCAAAATAGTCAAGCTATTTTGTCGCTACTGGTGACTTCACTCAAGTTCTACCAAGAGATGAATTTTGATTCTTCTTCATCTTGCTTAAACCCTAAGACTGTTTCTATAACAAAACCAAAAAAACATAAACCAAAGTTAGCATCATTGCAATCATATGAATAATAGAAAAATGTTGACATTCAATCAATTTGATGAAGTTTTTTTTAAGTGATTACAGTATCTTCCCAGTCATCACTGAAATTTTTATCTGGAGAAGTATCATCATACTAGTAGACAAATAATTCTATGCAATATCTACTATTCAAGAAAATTATCTGTATTACAACATAATTATCCCAGATGACATACTGACTGACTCCTAATTACAACAGATAGAGCTAATTACTTTGGTTCATCCTGTAAACAGCTCAGCGTGTATCTTTATGAGAATGCAGTAATGACATACTGCTCAGTGGGATGGTATATGTAAACTCATTCGCAAGTTTCTATGCATAAAATTCTTATTTTTAAATATGTGTATAAATTTGCCTTCAAACAAAGAATATTCATGAAAACTAAAGTGGTGCAAACTGGTATGGCTGTTCTCAACACCTTAACAATAACCGAAGCCCAAAGTCAGATTTGACAGCACACCCCATTAAACAGCTTTTTTTCTCTGACAGGGATAAGAAAAATGGTGATTCACTAGTCCACCGAAAATGGATCTGTTATGTAAAGACTGATCTATTCTTTTCCTCCTTGAGTTTACACCATGGAAAACAGTGGTAGGCGAAAGCTGTGTAGTGCTTCTGTTACCTTCTTGCAGAATTGAGACATGAGCTGGAAACTGACATGATAGATACAGAGTGAATACCTAAAATGTAATCAAAATTCAGTGGAAAATAGATGGAAACCCAAGCCTATTTTAAAAAAAAAGATAAAAATCTCACCTGCATAATTTAGATCCTACATCAAACCATAGTCTGTCAGCAGGAAGTTATGCAACAGGACACATCAAATGCACAGCTCTCTATTCTTCAAAAAATGCTGATTTTTATATGATTTTGTCCTGATTTTGTCCTAATTTTTCCTCAAAAAGTAGTAATGTGAAAAAGTACAAAAATGTTTTAATCAGAATATTTAATGTTTGTAGTATTAATTATATATGTGTGCATATATTATATTACATAATATATGTAAGCATTATTACATATGTAGTGAACTGATTAAGAGACTATAGTGACTTAGTGATAACTATTTTATTCTGAGTCATTACAGGACTTTTAAAATAGTCTATTAATTGAACTTCAAGCATTTGTGTTATAGCTTTAAAATCTAAATTAAGATTTTGTGCTTTAAAAGCCCTAAAAGTACTCCTTGACCAGTTTCAAGTACACAGCATTACATTTTCTTCTCTCCTACAATGTTTTCAACAGAGTTGAACATCATTCAGAAAACATTGAGTTTTCAACATCTATTTGGTTTAGACTCCACATTTTTTAACTGAAACCAACAGTTCTCAGTCTCACCTGATGTCACCCAAAAAGGAGAATAATAAATATGTATTTCTCACATATACAAATTTGCCTTTAGCAATTATAGGTTGCATACTTTATTTTAAAATATAATTACTTAGGTGTTTGTTGTGTTTTTTTTAAAGAAAAAATAAGTCAAGCTTCACTTCGAATTTTGCTGAAGCCAGCAAAAGTGATTCAAGCATGACTAAAGTACCTTCTCTTGGACAAAAAAATTGACAAGAAAGCGTGGTAGTCTTTTCTGCAGAAGTATAGCTGGAAAGTGCTTGTAAACAAGTGCTCCTATCCACCTGATACTCAAAAAATTCAAAGCATTTTGCTTATTAGTAGAACATTAGTCCAAATAACCCAGCCAAATTTATATTCTAGTGTGTATTCTGCTTTTCTTATTGCAGACTGAACACAGTCCTTAGTTCTTGTCCAAGTCTTGTTACTTGCTGCCAAAAGAACAGTTTTATATCTCCAGAGGCAGCTGTATTTCAGTAGCAAAAAAAAGCAGTGTAATTTGCAAAATGCTTTATATTCCATTAGGGCAAATAGTAATATATAAGTTGAAGACATTTTGGAACTGCTTCTCAGGTGGCACACATGATGAGGCTGCTCAGAGAAATTATGGGGATAGTTGGTATAAATCTGTAAGCACCTGCTTTAGTAGAATCTCTTGGGTTGAGGATTGATTCTGTTTCCCTTAAAGAGAAGAAAAAAACTACCTTTGATAGAGAACCTGGCAAGAAGGCTACAACTCTGCCTAAATTAGAATTCTATTTTTGTAACTGCCCCACTACTCTCCATTATTAATTGGACCATTAAAAAGTTGTCTCACATTTAGATGCACACAGCTGTGGCTTCAAAGCACTTATGAAAACAGAAATTGTTCAGGCTTTTAAATCTCACTTTACATTTTACGTGTCTTCATATTCATATAGACCTATGTATAACCTTCTTGTCATAGCCATTAAAAAAATACCACTTCTTGCTCAAGAAGTTCTTCATCAAGGATTGCTTGATGCTGGAGACTATTCTGAGAAAAAAGTAATGAATATACATACATACATACATAGATTCTTACCCCACTTTTCCTGTGAGAGACATTACTGAAATCCAGCAATTGCAATGTTATTTGCATTTGGATGATCATCTTTTGACACAGGCATTCAAAGTCAGAGCAAAAAGTGTTTCCTGAAGTACTTCTGCAATATCAGAAGACAGTAGTGTCTCATTTCTCTTTACTTTACTTCATTAGACACTAAACTCCTGTAAATTAAGACGGAAATTGCCACAGGTGACACTGCTGTGGCAGCTTAAAGCTTTAGGTGCTTCCTGAATTTTTTAATTATTAACCACCTTCAAAAATACATCAAAACCCATTCTGTAGAAATGAGTTAAAAGTTTAAGTAATGTGGGCTTTGGAGATTGGTCTTGGAGATTGTTTACAACCATTTTGGTTAGAATTTATACAGAGTGTTTGAAATTTAAAGCATCATTTTTAAACAGCGAATTGCCAAGGATCAAGTCTTAACATGACAGCAACAAAAAAATAATCAGTATCATAGAATAATTGAATCATAGGATCATAGAATGGCCTGGGTTAGAAGTAACCTTAAAGGTCATTGAATTTCAATCCCCTGCAGTGACACCTTTCACTAGACCAGGTTGCTCAAAGCCCCATCTAACCTGGCTTTGAACATTTAGAAGAATGGGACATCCACAACTCCTCTGGGCAACAGGTTCCAGTGTTTCATCACTCTCGTAGTGAAGATTTTATTCCTTATATCTAACCCTTATCCATATCCTTAACCCATATCCTTGTAAAAACTCTCTCCACAGCTTTCTTGTAAGGCCCTTTCAAGTACTAGAAGGATGCTAGAAGGTCTTTACAGGGCCTTCTCCAGGCTGAACAACCCCAGCTCTCTCAGCCTGTCTTCATAGGAGAGGTGCTCCAGCAGAGGAGAGGTTCAGCAGCATCTTCGTGGCCCTCATCTGAACTTGTTCCAACAGTACTCATTGCTCATATAAGAGTGGACTACAAAATCTTAGAAGTGATAGACATTCTGATTTTAAGATATTATTTCCCAAATAAGCTGCTAAAATCAAGTCTGTAGTTTCTTTGGAATATCACCTCACCTTTTTGTACTTCACTTAGCAAGACAACTCACTACTATCTCTGACCTTGCAAGGTTTTTTTCATGTCTTGAGGTTTTATTAAAAATAATGCTTTTCTGGTTTGATTTATTCGTGTAAAGTTAATGAAGACAAAAACTCACATTGAAAAATTTTGTTTACAGAAAGACTGTGATGTTAGCACATAAGAAATAATTATTTTTTTTAAGGTATAAAAAAAGGTTAGAAATTATTAAAATGCAGCACCAGCATAGAAGCGCAGAAGCAAATACAAATGGAAATTAATATTGGAGAGTCACAGTAAAAATTAAGATTAGGGTATTTCCAGATTTCTGGTGGGATTTTTTTATTAAAGAAATATTTTTTCCATTCAGGTTATTGATATGATATTGTTGATCTTTGAAATGATCTTACTTTAATATTTATGGGGACATTTTGTTTTAATTTATACTTTCTAATTATTTCAGAATGGCACACAAAAAGGAAAAACATAAAGCAACTACACCTTTTTTTAAAAGGAAGTAATCAATTGCTGACTGTTAGAAACTGACTGGCAGATTACTAGCAAATTATTTTAATTATCAACAATTATAACTATTTTAGAGACTTACATCACCAGAGAGCTGCCTGTGATTTTTGTAATGGGAGAAATTGCTAGGATTTTCTATCTTTCCTTTTTTCTCAATGTGGGGTGAAAAAAAAAAAAGAAATTAATGCAAATTATGTATGATAAAGACTATCTCAATTTCTCTCAATGCTAGTTTTGTTACATTGTACATGTCAACCAGTTGTTAGAATTCTTGCATGTTTTCTCAGCTACCATGACCATCCTAATCCTTATTTATTTCTATTACCATTACTCTTCTATATGAGTTCTTACGAGATGATAAGATCTCTTTATACAAAATAAGGAAGAAAAGAAGGGAAGAAACAAAACAACCTGGACATCTCATTCAGATTTGTAAAGATTTTTCTTCTATTAGGGCAAGTTTAAAAAGTGCCCTTGGCAGCTGCCATGCTTTTTAGAGCTTTTGTAGAGACCCAGTCTCTGACTATAGTGCTCTAGAGTTCAGCAACTCTTACTGATGCCAGTAAATCAGTCAAGGATATGACATGCTGTGTGAAATGACGGGAAAATTTTTACAATAATAACCTTACACACAACCTGATAAAGATGAGATATAAGCTATGATATAACTTACATTAAAAACAGTCTAGATTTCAAAAGTGTGGTTTCCTACTGGTGTGGTCTCCCAATGGAAGGTATAAAGACATACAAGAAAGAGGCAGGCAACTGGTTTTCCAATGAAGCATTGTGATGTCTCCTTGGTTGTTACACTAATATGTACATGTGATTTGCTCATTTTTCTTACAAGATTTTCTAGTAAGCAAATTTAATCCTGCTGTGTGCTATGTTGTTATTTCATGGGCATCTCCATCAGGTAGGAAATGATTTTCATGCAGACTAGCTTGTCTGGTGAGGCCGTCAGCAAATGAAACATAGATCTCCACACTGCAGACACTTTCAGCTAGGAATGAACTAAAGTTCCTTGTCTCTAACACAGACTACGCCATTAGCCAATATTAGAGTAAGGTGCACAATTAGAAAAATTGTTATCTTTCTCTCTTGTTGCAGAAAGTCCTCAAAGGAGACTGCACTTTCTCTGGTATACTTATTGCTTAAAATTCTTCTGATCATTAAGTTCAAGAAGCTGACTCTGTAAATTACCCACAAAAATATAACCTGAACATGAAAATAAATGAAAATAAATGAATTTGTAATGGAAAACTGGGGAAAAGGAGGGGAGAGATTTACTCAAGTGACCTTGCAACTGGGAAACAATATATTACACCTACTCCTGTTTATCCTCTGTTTTGAGAAGCAGAATTTCTGTGTAGAGATAATATATGTGTTTACAGCAACTTGGAGGAGCTCTCATAGACATGTTTGAACTCCCTGTTGGAAGATACATCAAAGCTCAGAGATAACAGAAATCACAAAGGAGATCACAACATGGCAGTAAACTATGTGTGCATCTTGATAAAAGAGTGCAAACAAGAGGCCTGCCACCTGCTAGGACTGGACTAAGCATGACAGTGCCTGTGTTCCCACTTGTGTGCCTCTGCAGCCCAGAGGTGTCTTGGGAGCCTTCAGTTAGTGAGGTAATGAAAGAAACCTACTCTTTGCATTTCAGCCATGGTTTATTGGCCACCCTGGTTACCTGCAGGTGTCAATTCACATAGTCATGAATTTGCAATTTACCTATGGCTGTTCTCTGCTGTCAAAGGATTTGCAAAGTAGAGAAATAATCCTCTGTCATGTTAAAGTGCCTCATATCGTCAGTTTTGACCATCCTCCTAGAGGCTTGACATTGCAATAACATGGTGTTTTCATTCATATCTATTTCCAAAGCTTTATTTTGCTTTTAGTTTCAAGGAAAACAAAGAGTGACGGGGAGGGAATGGAAAGACAAAGAGTAGTCATTAACTGCTGATCACCAAGAACCTGCAAAAACCTTCTCATTCAAGATGTAACTGGGAGTAACAATAAAGTATAAAATACAATGATATCCTCTGAGATTATATGCGACATTTATTTAGAGTAGCTTAGCAGAAAAGCCTTATTGCTTTATGATTGCTTGTGCCTTTGTTCATTTGTCCTTCTCTAATACTTCTTATCCTCTGTTGAGAGCTTTTCTAATATTTTGGCACACACTGAGACCAGGAGGGTTCATAAACATCTAAGATTAATCTCAACCTTGCTTTTGCTATCTTCTTTAGGAAAAGAAATCCAGACAAAGCCTTCAACTGAAGTGACAGTAGTCTGGTAAAGAGTCATTCCACAGGAAAACATGATCAACAATGAGTAATGGATCTCTAATCATCAACGAGCCTATCAGAGCTAGTAGTCAGAAAATCACGGTAGATGGAGATGAAACATCTGAAAAGAGCCTCTATCTATAAGGCATGGCTTAAAATCTTTAAGAGATGGCTGAATTAAAAGAACTTTTGATTGTTAATTCAGTGAGAAATCCTAAATACACTCAAGTCTTTTGGATTAATTCTTCAAGCTGTAATTTAAACTGGCACCTTCCTCTTCAAATGTGTTTTACTTTTGTACTTTGAGTGAAATACTTCTATTTTACATTTCTATTAGCCTTGATATAGAAAACTCATGTACATTTTCTTCTTTAGTCACCAATTTATAGAGAACTGGCCCTGGGACAGAATATAGACCCTGATGAAAACTGTCATGTAAGATTTCTAGATCAGGTATCATTGATCACACTTAGATAGCCAAAAGAACTTGTGTTTAAGGTGTCAAGGGAATAGAAATGGGCAAAATATTCAGCTACTGAAAATGGTATTCATGTGCACTATTGAAATGTAATCATATTTATTGAATTGTTTGTCCAATAAGTCTGGATTTTTGTAAAACACATATTTTTCACCTGTGCTCAAGAATGGACATAGCCAAGTGTTTATAGAAATCGTTGGTTATGGAAAGAGACCTTTAAGTAAGGTCTATGATTCTGTAAATGCTTAGTGACATTCTCCCTTGGGTACTTTTGTTACTTTTGAAAGAACTCCATGATGTTCTGACCTTTCCTTTCCTTTGGCTTCTGGTGACAGAAGAATACAGGCCACCCAGGTTCATGAGGAGACCAAGGGCTTACAGAGACAAGGAGGCAGAAAGCCTGTTGAATGTGACAATTCCCACATGTGAACGTATTACATGATGCCAGGACTGGGTGGGAAGTACTGGATGTGACTCTTCAGTAGCCACAATGAGTTTTTCACTGGCCTTACCAGCACATTAAAGCCTTAAAAAGATTTGACAGTGTTAAGAAATAGTCTTGGATTTTGTGTACCACAGTGACAACACTTCTTTCATTTTCCCTGCTATTCCCAGATGAACTCAAGCACTGCAAAAGTAGAGCTTATGCATGCATTCTCTACCTCCAGTACAACATTTTTCTCACTGCCAGACCAGGAGACTGAAGGCAAATCCCAGATAATTAGTTAAGAAAATTATGTCTTTTCACAAGACATGATCTAATATCCCATCATCCACAATACCTCATGAGGCAAACCATAAAAAGTAAGAACATGTTTCAGCTGCACTAGATGTTTTCCCTTGACACTTTTGTACGAAAAGGGCATTTTAAAGGGAAAATGATAAATAACCTAATTTTTCAGGGAAAGCTTCCCAATGTGATGGAACTGTAATTTTCATAATTTTTCAAATATAATCTTTGTAGGAAGTCAAACTGTTTGTTAAAAGCAGATAGATGGTGAGAAAGATCGTTTCACTTCAAGTCATAACATTTTGTAAGAGAAAAGGTTCCTTATGATTTTTCTTCAAAAACAGCTTTGTAAGATTTCTAAATAATAGTAGCCCAGTGCAGAAATAACCTCTTTTCTAAGCTTCCTGCACAATTTGCATGTTTCAGGGACAAAAAAATATTTAATAGGATTTGGAAAAAAAAAAATAAATCAAATGTCAGCTTAAATCATCGGTAAGGTTAGTAGGAATTGCTCTTGAGCAACAAAGTTCTGTTATACTGCACCTGAACATTTTGAACTAAAATAATAAGTCTTTCTCTTAAGTTGTTTAAAACCACAATTTCACTAGACATACAACTGATAACATGATTTACTTTAGACAAGGCTAGTGGGTAGTAAGAACATTTTGAATCAGATTCTCATACACTGAAGTGCCTGCAAGGCAGACAAAAACATCTTCATTATTTCCAACAGAAATATATCACACAAAGTAATTTAGGCTTCTCATTTCTGTTTCAGGGTATGTCTAGGCCAGCTTTGAACATGTTCTAACCATTAAAGTACTGCATTTAGAACACCTGAAAAAAAAAAATCATATTCTTGATTAAAGACCATCTGCGCTTTTCATCTCACATCACTTGATGTGGAGTCTATTACTGCAGCAATTATTTTGAGATTTTTTTGTGATTACATTGCTCCAGATTCCTTCAATACACCTTATTGATGGTTAAATGTTTAATAAGGGCAGCATATTTCTTGAACAGTGGTAAAAGAACATTAAACAGATTTATTTTCCATGATCTATCCCTCCCAAAATCTTAGGTATAATTCCACTACATTCTGAAAACAGAGCAACTAATTTGAAATTAGTGGAACCATGTTGTCAGAGAGAAAACTATTGCTCATAGGATAAACATACCTTTTTTCCAGGATATATGAATGTACTTTAGAGGTCTTAGATAAAGGGAATAATTCAGTGACTCTATACTGCTGCCCAAAACAGGTTATTCACAGAATCTCAGTTTACTGAAATATCTTACTGCAAAAAAAAGAGGGTTTAGGTCTAGCTGGGGTGTGCCAGTTGATCTCTACTACGTTTGTAAGAGCATTTCTTGTCTAATACACATAAATATGAAAGTACCTGATATTTGAAATTCAGTAAAAAAAAAATACACATTTCTAAAACAATTAAAAGTCTCACTAAGATTCATGAAGAAAATAAGTAAAACCAAACCCAAAATTATTCTCAATCCAAACTGAAGTGAAATCTGTTGCACTGAGAAACCAACCCGATTTCTCATCCCAGTTCTGCCCTTTGCTTACTGTCTTCTTTCAGTGAAATAATTTCATTTCTCTGGCTCATGTTCTTACAATAATTACTTTTTTCTTTCTATATCAGACCTTCAGATTGACTGCTTTGTAGATGAGAGCTGTAAAAGTTCATCTGAGATTAAAATTTTAATGCACAAAGGTTGAGCTGTCTAAAATTGTTATTTTCACTAGCCACTGAACAGGAACAAAACAGAGATAAAATCAATCACAAAGGAGAGAGATTCAGTGCTTCTGTATGCCTGTTGTAGTTCTGTTTCTTATGCTCTGTAGAGTGATGAACTACAACCTAGTGAAAACATATACGAGTGCAATTATTGAACAGTGTTCTGGAATAGCTTTTTAGCCAAAATCTGCCCCAGACATATACAGACAGAGGTTTCCCACTGGGGTGCATCATATATAGAAAGAGAATTCAATCTTCCTGTGCTTGTGTCATGCTAACATTACTGTTATAAGAATATATGGGCTCAAACACAGTTAGTGTATTAAAAGAATGTGTCTAATTAACCTCACCCTCACTGTTCCAATAGCATCTAAAAATTGATTATGTCACAAAACATGGGGGGCATAAATGGTTTCTGGTGATAAGTAAGTTTGCTGCAACTAGGTTATATTCATTTTATATGCTTGCTTCTTGCAAATAATAGGAGGTGAAATTTTATTTCTAGGAAAAATTCCAATAAGCATAGTTTACTGTAGTACACAAAAAGCTGGAAAAAATATTTAGAGAAAATTAAATAGAGCAAGAAAGCATTGTTGCTTAAGCTGCTAACTAGCGATACAAAAAAATTATTTCCTTCTTTACAGAAGGCCTGACTTGGTCCATAACCAATTAGAGATCTTAGTAATAATGCTTGCTAATTATTTTAACAACATTTAGCTGATTAATACTCCTACCTTTTTTTTATGGCATGTACAGAAGTGATGGATAATGCTTACTTAGTTCTTTACTTATGTAAGGGTTTCTTACATTATTGATTAAAGAACCAGGTAATTTCTTCTAATAAAATGAATAGAAAACTTCCATGAGTGATGGAAAATACTAATCATCCAAAACTGTAGGCAGAAAGCAGGTCTGCAAAGATATTCTTCTTCCCAGTTGTTATTTGAACTCAAAACCTGAAATAACACTGATGGTCTTTTTGTACATATACTTAGAAAGATGTGTAAGAGCACTCGCTATTACCTGTGAGTTCTATCATTTTCAGAGTGTTTCAGTGATGCTAGTAGCTTGGCAACATTTCCAGCTATTATACCAAGAATTATATTTGTAATTAATACAAGGTACTTATTGATACAGCTTCTTACTCTGGAGAGAGTAGAAAGACTCACAAAGACTAGGTAGCAGCTAGAGCTGATTATGAAGTTAACAGGGAAAAAGCATATACTAAAACAAGCTTAGACTGAGTTTTACTAATGAGTTAGACCCTAAAAATCTGACTAAAATGGAGTGAATTTTAGTCTACAACTAGCTTGTGTTCAAATTGTCTTGTTGTTCTAAGTAGCAGTAAAGCAAAAATCTTAGCTTCCAAAAATCTAAAAGCCATACGGCACTAACATGGAAATAGCCAAGAAGTACTATAGGAATACAGTAATACAGCAAAGCAAAATTCATCTTTAAGCTACTTTGAGCTCAAAAGAGTTGTTACCAATAGGTGTGTTGATTTTTTGATTTTTCCTTAAGTGTTGTCAAACTTCTGGAGCCATCACTGTAATATTGCAAAAATGACTAGCCCAGGTTTCATGTGTGAAAACTTTTTCACTGTATTGTGCTCAAATCCTTTTGTTATTTGCTAGCCAAATCTTTTGGTAAAATTTCTTTATTTGGAATTCCTTGTAAACTTTTTGGCTCATCTGTTTAGTATGAAGAACAATTCTACCCAGTAAGTTCAAATTTTCTTAGTAGTATATCAGGTGACTTACAAAAAAACCAACAAAAAATCAAAACCACAACACCCCTGCCTCCTTTTTCTTGTTTTTCTGATTTTCTTTGTTATTTTGCTTCAAAGAGGCAGCAATCCAGAACGACTTTTACTGCTAGCCTAGACTTTTTTTCTCTTCTCTGCCTAACTGGTTTACATGTTAACAGCCCGACCAGCTGTCACTTCAGTTTAACAACAAATACACCTGAACAAAGTGTATTTTAACTAAGCTGTGCTTCTCTTCTTTTGGCTGCTTGAGTCTACAGCATGTTTTTTTCACTTAAGTCTTCTGTCTCACAAGTCAGACTTATATTGGCATGTTGGCGATTCATACACCGAATGGAAAAATTAGCAGCGAAGACAGTATCCGGTGTGGGTTTTTTATGTCTCATACTGCAGGGTAGAGTCATCCTAATGTACTTAACATAATCTTAAGAAGAAAAAAAAACCTTAAAGAAATCAAAATAAATAATTTGTAGGAGAAGAAACAGAAGACAAAGCAGAGTGCTTTGCTTAACAGTTGACTTGTGTAACTTTAGTAAGACGTTTTATTAATAAGACATATCATAAAGAGGGGAAAACTCTGAAGCTTTACCAAGAGGGATTAGTAAAGTCTCCCAGTCATTGCTGATGGAGGGTGGAGGGGAAACCTGAAAAAAAGTGTCAAAATGCCACAAACTCCTCCCAAAAACTAGGAGACCACCAATAAAAGTTATCTATACCAGGTCTCATAAGATATTATGGTCTGATCTGGTTTTTTTTCATGATCTGGACACGGAAGGATGCCCTCATGCTGCAATTCAAAGAGTAAGCCCATCGACATTATTGCCTCTCCTTGTAGCAGCATCAGCTCTTTCCACTGTCAGGAAAGCTTCAGCAGAAACGAGGGCAGAAACAGCTGTGTTCCTCTCTTGGTAGCTGTGCAGCTGTAATGAATGGGCACTCTGGGAAGCAAGGTTGCTTGAAGATGTTCTCACTGTCAGTAAGATTGCTCTTCAGAGAAATGCTAAGTAAGCATTCAAAACATGCATAAAGGTTAGCCTCTAATTCCTACACAATTGCTTTTATCCTGTGTTGTCTGAAAAGGGCCAAGAAGGGGACAAGAGGACTGCCCTCTTTTTCATCTACTGTGGAAAACAAGGGCTTGTGTCCTTCCTGAATGCAATGAGCCACTGCTCTCTAGATGCTTCACTTTCTAAAACTTTTGTCATATAAAGTAGGGGCTTTGTAAAAGTGGGTGCAGAACCACAATGACCAGTTGAAGCAATTCTTGCATGAAGCTTGTGAGAAGCAAAAGATCTCTGACTATGCATCTTGAAATGCCTATAACAGTGCTGCGGAATAACATATGCAAGAGTGACTGCTGCTCACAGGGGAGATATCCTGGATCTCTAGTGCCCTTTCAGTCCCATCTAACAATGAAATCCACAACCCAGTGCAATAGAGGTACGGGGAATGGGGAATTAGTAAGGACAGACTTTACAATCCCACTGCAACCATAATGGTCCTTCTCCAGGTCTTTGAGCAGGTAATGAGCATGGTCTATAGACAAAGGCAGCACAATAGATGTGTATTACACCATGTTGTTTCTCCATCTATATACAGCAATTCACCTAATACCTTTTAGTAGATTACAGGTACCATATTAATCACTCAGGACGTTTTAGTAATTACCTGAAACAACCTTTAGAAATATGTCAAGATCTGGGATTAGTTAAACCACTTCATGGAAAAGTGCAGTGGTCAAAATATCAGTCCAGGTGAAACACCATTAATATCTGAAGCTATGTTGGGTTAAGTTTTGAATTGGGGCTTGAAAATCCTAGTCAAGGGTTCTTGGGATTCAAATAATGGCTTAGACTGGAGAATTGGAAAAATAGGCAGTAAGCTAATGAAATTTAAGAGTTATTTAAAGCTTGGGAAATGAAACATTAAATATATTTCAGGAAAGGAATAATAACAAGAGCGTGACAAATTGAAAAAAATTAGACTGGCATCAATTATGTAGTTGAATAAAGATATATAAAGGCACTTAAATAGAGACAAATAATGAGTTGTGAAGAAACAGTAGAAAATAGAGGATAACTATCTTGACTCCAATATCTTGGATAACAGATTATACTTCAGAACAGATAACAAGAAAGCAAATGCAGACTTGAATTACGTTATTAGGAGCATTAGATGTAAAATAAGCAATTAATATACTACCCTTTATTTTACACTGTTAAAGGCTCAGCTTCAACAGTTTTGTCTCACTTCAAAAAGAGAACAAAGTATAGAGTTCACAACTTTGAATGACAGAGAGTGATTAAAAGTTCAGAAAGTGAAGGTGGCAATAAAACAGTATGCTTAGACTCAAGAAAAGATAACTCAGGGAAGAACAAATTGTCAGAAAATAACAATAAGGATGTTATAAAAAGACAGCCATCAAGTATTCTAATTTCTCAGAGAGGACAAGAAAAAAATAAAATGTGCTTATCTTAAATTTCAACACCAATATTCTGTTTAAACATAAGGGAAAGAAATTCTCAAGTGACAAAAAGCTATCATAGTGCTAGATTTTATCATAGAAACATCATATATCTACCCAAAATAGTAGAAGAGAATACAAATGTCAAGCAAATGCTACATGATCATTCTCACATAAGATTGCAATTACATGTCCCTTACTACAGGATTCCAAATGAAAGGGGAAGCTATGTCTTCTTCCTGAAAAGACTAGCAATTCATTTAATGAGATAATTTTTTAAGTAAAAAATAATAACAGAAACACATAGTCTCTCAGCAAATATTTATGATTCATTTAGAAACTATTTTAGAAAATCTGGGTCAGTGTTATATAGATTTTAATTTGATCAGCCATACATGACCTTTGTACAGTCTGTTCTTGTCATCTTGGAGAGCTGGTAAGGCAAATCTTATGAAGTTCATGAACCTGGCATAAAAGAAACATAACTAAGCAATTTCCTAACATGACACAAGTTTGAATTCAAATGTAATTTGCATATTTTTCATTTGTTCTGAAAAAAAAAGAAATACAATTAACTGTATTTATTTTCAGGCTGACCACATGATCATTAGTATCTGCACATTTAATTTCTGTAGGATATGTATATATTATTTTGACATAAAGTACGACAGCCTTTGCTCCCAAAGAACCCTTGCATGGAACATGTTGAACACAAGAAGACCACAGATCCCTAACCATAATTAACAAGTAAGCCTGCATGATCTGTTGAGAATGTAATAGTAATTATATTAGGTTCTAAATTTTATTAATTTTCAATAAGTTAAATCTAATGGCTTAAAAGAATGTTGTTAAGCACCCAAAAATAATTCTACTTCCTTTCTGAATTTTATCTTTAGTGTTGAGATATTCCATCCTATTAGAGAAATGGTACTAAGTACCTTTTTGTCAACTACATGCCTATATATGAAGTAACTTCTGTCCAGATGCTTATTAGCACTGCAATGCTGCAACTTTGAACGTTGATGTGTCTAGAGTTTCTCTCACGGCATCATGACCTTATTAGAGATTGTTCTTGCTTGCTTGTTTCATCTGATTCAGGAACTTTCGAAGAGTTCAGTACTCTGTTGCACACATCCATAATGACAAAAGACCACCTCATAATGCTGAGACCACCATTTTGCAGTGATTTGAGTTGCAAGTTTTTCTTTACGATTTTTTTTTAATTTTGTTTTGTTTTGTTTTGTTTTTTGTAAATAGTGAACTGATATATGTTTTTTATTTGGTAGCAGATTTTAAAAAACAATATTAATTGCTTTTGACTAAAACAAATAGAAATGCTCACATTTTATGACATTTAGATAATTCTGTCTTCATAGCACCTTGCTTTCCCCCCTCCAAAACATGTAACTTGGCAGTGTTCTGAGCCTAAATTCTAGTTAGTGTCTGAAATCCAGGATACCATTCCACAGTGCATTTGTACAGTTAAAAATGCATGAAACAGTAGGTGGACCAAGGGTCTATGAAAGTAGGTGAACCATACAGGGACTATGAAAATTATGATCTGACATCACTTTCAAATATATGTATCTCTATAGTAAGGGACTGTTCTCTAAATTGAAATGGTTGAGTAATTTAAAACTACATAGTATTCAGCTGTGCCTTTTAATTTTAAATAAAAGCCTCAATAAGTTCTCAGAATTAAAGATAATCCCATCCTGAAATGGAATTTAGAAGTTCTAAACACAACCAGTTCTAACATCCAAAAATGTATGCAGGGCAAAGAAAATGGTATGCATGAAATCCCTCTCAGTAAAAATCACTGCAAGCAGAGATTCCTAATCAAATTACCCACAATTGTCTCGAAAAAATTTTTACTGTAGGACATAAAAAGAAGAATCTCATGAATAATTTTGACCGCAATTTATGATTAAGCAGATGCACTATGTAGCTCATATACCACAACTGCACAAAAAGCTATAAACTCCAAAACATTGATGACCAGTTTATGCATAGGTTCTGCAATGAGGAATGAAGATTGCTCTGTGATAAAGTTGCACAACTTCAATACCTACTGAATTGTCTGCATATTGAACGAGGCTTAGGAATTTATCAGAATGAAAGCAGAAGAGAAAATAAGGATGTATGTCACATATGTCAGCTATGTAATATTGTACTTTATCCTACAAAGTACATATTCTATAAATAATGACATCCCAGAAGTACATGAATCATTCTCTCAGCACTTTTTCCTAATCTTAAGTCTTTGCTCAGTGGAAGTGGAAACACTGCCAAATTTTTTATGCAGATTCATAAAGAATGAGAATTAGCAAAGCATTGGTTAAGGTTATGCTGTACTTTGTGAGGTGATGTGAAATCAGAAAGAGCTATCTGCTATGCTTTGCATAGCTACAAAAAAGGTTTGGCCACAATCACCCAGGTGACTGTTAGAAGACCAATTATAATGCTAGATATTATTTCCTTTTGTCTCAAAGTTATGACTTTCACATAATAATATCTGTCTCCACTGTTTTTTTTCTACAATGGTGAAAATGCTTAATTTAAATTCTGGTCTAAGCATTCAAATCAATATTAATAATTAAAAAAATACAGGAAAATATTCAAAAGCAATAGAATGTCACCCTAGACATTAAAGTTCAGTTCACCTACTATTATTTAAACAGATTTAAGATAGACAAGTACTTATTTATTATTGAAGTGTATATTGACCCCATATATCTTGCCACTGAGATCAAGGGGATTTTTGCAGTTATTCAGTAATGTTACTCTTATGAACATTTTACAAGGTTTTACTAGTTTTGTTGTAAACTACAGAATGGTAAGCAGCAGATAAAACTCAACCAAGTCCTAGGGGTTTTATCTAGGAGTATTATGTAACATAGGTGCCAGCAAAAGCACATAATGGGAGGACCAAACAAGGTAAAATACTTAGAACAAGTCAGGCAGATGAAGAATTGACCTGCAGAAGGTTAAATATCTTCTTTTACTTGCTGATAGAATCAAAGATTTAATCCACCTTTTGTAAATTTCAATTGTTTTACTCATCAAATCGGTGTATTTCACTTCAACATCTCACACTACTATGTCTTAATTTACTACAGAAAAATAAGAAATTCTGATGAACACATCTGTTGTACCTGCCAGACTAATTTAGATAGTGTTTCATACCACAGAACTTGCAGATTTAGCCAAGATTTGTCAAAATGTAACAGGGTTTGTAAAGATGACAACTTGCCAAGAGTAAGACTTCTTCTTTTGGCAAATCTCAGAAGTCCCACTACTGTCATTGCCATACAGTGACATTGTCTGAGGTCTGACAGGAGGGAGAGTAGTCTTTCTCCTGCATGAGCTCAAGCCATGGACATAAATGTATATGTAACAGGTCTAGTAAGAAAAGTGGCCAAGACAGTAGATTGAAAATGGGGGAGAGGGGGTGGGGTGTGTGCGAGCATTTGCAGAACCAGGATCTGAGGAAAGCATATTTCGTGAATCTCAGTCCTTAAAGCAAACACGTTTTCCATTCGAAATTCTTCACCCAGACAGTAGGAAGAAAAATTTCCTAAGATGTTTGGGAAATAAACATTCAGAAAGTAAAAATAAATATAAGTTAAGACACTATTAAGCAGCAGACTACAGGAATAACATAAAACTAGGAGACCATTTTGTCATTTCTTGGCTTATGACCACTTAAGAAAGAAAGTAGACAGCATGAAGCAGAAGAATGAGAAATCAAGGAAGACATCTTAAGTGGTTTAATATATATTACCAAAGAAAAAGAAATATTCTTGGAGGAGATATAAACACAAGGTAAGAGGTCAATGTGAAAAGGAGCATATCACTCAATTCATTGACACTAATAGTTCTGGACCTGGAGATAAGACATTGTCTCTGACCTAGCAGTACTACTAGTTCATCAGAGTCTTCTGTGATTATGTATTTATAAATTATGGATTACAAACAAAATACAAGTAAGTTCTTAAACTTTTTCTTAGGAAATACAATTCTCAAACAATTGTGGTGGACTTTACCCAAAATTTACTTTATTCAGATCATCTAGCAGCTTGTCACAGAACAGGCCTGTGAGGCAACCCACCCAACTCTAAGAATAGATGGCTCTTCTTAGGAAAATAAGATATAGGCAAATGTTCTGTATATTATTCACTATAGTTCTAGGGGGAAAAAAAACAAACAACAACAACAACAAAAAAAAACAATTGTATTTGCTTTATCTGTTTCTGTATCACCAAAATTTGATGTGCCTTAAGAGTGAATGATGCAGTCCTGAAATATCCTCACACCTTTCTTTAAAGAATTTCCTTCAAAAGACCACATTTCCCAGAAAGCAACAACAACAACAAAAGTATGCAAAACACTAAGAACTTCTCCTCTAAAAGCATAGAGAACTATTTGCTTGTAGAGCTACCATAGATGACTTTTCAGTAAGGAATATTTTGAAAATCTGAAAAGTAGTAGATGGTGACTAAAAACCAAATATTGTCCTTTCTGGCTTTTGAACGTGCACAAGAGTTCCACAGTGTGATCTTATTTGAAAATGTTAAAATAATTTGGAAAGTAGCTTACCAATACTGTAATTTATGCTTTTTATATAAAAGTCCATATATGAACTATGTACATTGTTTCACCTATATGACCTGGTTTTTTTTGTTTTTTTTTTTTTTTAATGATGCGATGAATTCAGTCAGGCAAAAAAAGGTTGAATTAATGGTGAAACTGCAGATGCGTGACGACACATATATTATTCTGGTGAAAAAAAAGAAAGATCACTGACAGGGCTTCACAGCTAAATTTGTTTTCCTTGCCTGCGTCTGTTTAGTCCTATCACCACTAAATGACAGACTGGAAACATGAAAAACAAACAAAAACAAACAGATGAAGAATCCATTTTTTTCAGTTTTATGACTGGTGATGGGTGCTTGTTTATGCTAGAATTAGGTGTTACCTTCATAAAATGCATTCCCTGAGTGAAATAAAGATGCTGTCAGTGAGTACAATGTTTTCATTTTGTCAAATGAGTGAAAAAGGAAGAAGACTTTTTGATGGTGCTAGAATCTCATTCCATTCAAATACTAAATAAAACAGTGGCAGACAATTACTGCTTTTTTTTTTTTAAAGTAAAAATCAATAAATTTTGAAGCATTGATTAACATCATACACTCAACACACAAAGTCAGTCAGTTTCATGTTATGATCCATGTTCTTTTCTCAGTGTGAAACTGATCTTTTAGAAATACTGTCTTTTATTCAGGATTTCAGAGACCACACAAATTGACAGTCACAGCAACAGCTATTTTCATTCATGGTAGAAATCACTATGGTTTCTGCTTCAGACACAATAGTTTTAAGCACTGTTAAAGCTAAGAAACCTGCAAAAAAATTAAGTCACTGCTGGCAGCTAGGCACACTGTCTTGGTGCCTGCTGCAGCAAGTGCAGTGTTACTGTCCCCAGGCCACCTCCCCAGCCAGCTCTGTGCTCCAGGTGAAACCACCATCTCAGATGGCTAGAGCATGAAAAGCAGTCACTGCCTTATCTGCTCCTGTCAACACTCTGGGTTAGCAAAAATGCTTTCAATCCTAGCCTTTTGGTTGGGCTTTTGTGAAAGCTGAGCCTGTTTCTTTAGAGCTGAGTGACTGTAATATGTGTAAGTCTGCCAGCAGACCAGGGATGGGAGCTGGGGAGATGACTGGCAGCCTGAGAGACAAAATACCTTTGCCTGACTCAGCTGCTCACCACATCATCTCCTAAGTCTGTGAATATTTCAACCCCACAAATCTTGCTTTAATAAAAGCTAGCATAGGTGGGGTGACTGAAGAGCTGTGCACTTGAAAACAGTATTTAAATAGAAATAAGTACACAAAACCTTAAATTACCATTAAATATATAGACATACACTTGTCATTTTCTGATGATTTCTACATTTTTTTCTCCCCCAGCCTTTTTTTCTCCTCCTTTTTTTTTTTTTTTTGGTGGGTTTTTTGATTTTTTTGAGTTGTTTTGTTTTGTTTTGTTTTGTTTTGTTTTTTCTTTTTTGGGGGGGTTGTGGTCCACTGACAGAAAAGTGAAAAAAGCTTCATCCTTCCTGAGATGGGGAACCAGTTAAAAATATTTTTTTTCCATCTCAGCTACACATTCTTAAAAAGCAGACAAAAGAAATTTCCCTTCTAATGCAACTCATCAAGTCTAGGATTAGGCAAAGATTTCAACTACTTAAAGCTAATAGGGATATAAAACTACAGTTTCCTTTCCTTTGACAGAAGTCTAAAAATGCACTCAGATATTTTCTAAGAGAAAGTTGAAAAGGCAACCAAATCCCAGGGTCACCTATGCAACCACAGTTGTTGCGATCTGCCAATTCAAATCTCATGCACAGTCAGATCTGTGAAGGAGGTGGAATTTCAGATCTGTCTCTTATAGCACATCTTAGAACTCCCTGCTTTTGGTGTACCATTCTCATGATGACTATTTATAAGTGTCTGATTTTTCCATGTGTATGCAGTACAGGAAGTTGTATGCTGTGATCTTGTGAATTCTGCTGCAGAACATCAGTCTGGCTGTATTAAAATAGCCCCTACAGAAATTATGTGACAACCATGTAATTAACAAAACGTGCAAAACCTACAAAACTTATTATTTTAAAATGAAAATGGAACCATGGTCTTGATTAAAGAGTTCCTTCCTTCCTTCCATAAAATTCCACTGGGAATTTTCAAATTCTATTTAAAGATCATATATAATTCTACAATCAGCTTCCTAACTTTCTGCTTCTACCTTACACATTTTCCTTATTGCCTTTTCACTTAAAATATAACTCCACAAATGACCCTACATAAAGCTGGTGCTGAGCAATAAAGGACTTTTTGTTCTGTTTTCCAAGACAATCTTCTTCTTTTTCTTCTTTTATATACTACATGAACTCAAGTTTCCTTTAAACATGTAGCCAGTTTAAGAATAAATACATTGTTCTTTTCTTCAGGTTGCTATGAATGAATCCAAATGTGCTATTAGCTAAATCTGATGAGAAATACAGATGTTCTGAACTTTCAATGAATATCTCAGGTGACTGCTGAGCTGCAAACAAACTCATTGGTTGAACCATAGTCCCAGTGGAATAAAATCTTCCCTGATAGATATATTATTCAAAGTCAAACCCTAACTTTCTAATTTCATCTGAGGACAGTATAAAATGTCTATGACAGTGAGCTAAAAATTAATAAAATATCCATTGCAGAGAATCATTTCTGCTTTCTGAATTTGGAGGTTGCTAGGTGATGAAAAAGAAATTGATTGAATGAAAAGAAAATGCTTATGAGGAACTATGAAACAGAATGCAGAGTACAATATTTTGAACATGAATTAGCATATCGTTATGAAAAAGAAGACATTTTATAGAATTATGGGGCTGAAAATTTGATAAGAAATTACTAGTAGAAGGCATGGTCATGACAATTATTCTGGAGGTACTTAATTATTAGTAATGTAAAGCAATAAATAACCAGGAATAAGAGAAAGGAGAAAACTGGAGAAGTATGAAATCAAATAGCCCAGATGCTTTTTAGATCTAGAAAAACTGTGACTGAAACCATGATTAAGGGATGTGATTAAGGTAAAATTATGTTGGGAGCATGTGTTCATGCAGGCATAGACAAAGGCAAAAGGATATGCCTACAATTCCTTTGTTTAAAAAGCTACATCAGCTTCCCCAGCTAATTAGACTATCCTTAGAATGCTTCACTTTTTGACAATAAGAATATAGTCTCAATGGCAGAGACCAAAAAATACACGAAACCATCATTAACTGAAGCAGAGCACTCTGTACATTTCCCACTCATCGTAACAAAAATCTTTTAGAAGAACCGCTATATGTTGTTCAATTTTATGTATATAAAAATCTGAATAACTCAGTGTAACAACTGAGCTGTACTTCTAACTCCGCATGAGTTAGTGGCATACTTAAGGCCACCTTTTTAAAGCAATACTGCCTTGGATATATTTTTTTTTTTCCTTCAGTGTTTCATTTCCTCAAAGCAAAGAATGGTCATACAAAGGGATTAAAGAATATCAAGCTACATGGGAGAGTACTGGAGAAAATGGAACAACATAGATGCAGGAATAAGTGCAAATGATAGGCAAAACCTTTTGTGACAATTTACCTTTAACCTTACAGGAACCTCTTTGGGAACCAGCGTAAAACAAAATAATACAGGACTGAAAAAATGCACAAATGTGAATTTTTCTTTAGCAAAATCTCTCAGAAAATGCATTATGTATATGGAAACCTTCTAACCAGATGTCAGTTATTAAATAACAAGCATTATTGAGACAAGCAATGTTGAAACTCACAGTGACATGCAGGATAAATACTCCATTTACTGGAGTACTTTAATAGTGGCAAAGACCATGGACATTTGTTACCTCTGATGTTTCTACCAATGAGACAGATTTTCAGCAGAGCCCAAGGCTTCTCAGTGATAGTCTGTTGAAGGAAAATCTGGCCCTACTGACCATTCTGGGCCTTTGCCTTGTTAAGGTCTAGATTGAGTCTTCACTTACTTTGAGGTTTCTTTATGTCACAGTTTAACTTCAGAACACTATTGGGACTCCTCCCAGGAACGTGTTTTTGTCTTTGTTAGTTCTCAGCCTTTGGCAAGTTTTGGGCATCCCACTGGCTACTAGTAAGATCAGACTGAAACAGCTCCTGCATTTCAGACATCCTTTTCTTTTTGCATATTATTTGTGTGCAATGTCAAAGTAGTTTATGCCAATAGGCTTAAAATACTTGCCATGTAGTCATGGCTAAATTAACCCTGCAGAAATTTCACACCAACACTTAAGTGCAGTTTCATTACACCGGCATTAGCAACAATGATAATTTAGCTGTAAGGCTCTTTTAGAGAGTGTGGGTCAAGGAATAAAGCAAACAGGAAGCTATGTGAATGCAGTTTGCATGTTAACAAACTCAGACACGAAGTCCCAGGGCTGAGACATTATGTTCTGTCTCTCTGAAGGACTTAGTAGCCTGGGGCGAGCCCATTGCAAAAGTGCTTCTACCTGGTTTCCAGAGAGCTTGTACAGAAGAGTTTGCAGCTTTCTGAAAAACACCAGCTTTTTGAAAAACACCAGGCAAATTCTCTGTTGAATAAATTCTATGTTATTAGAAATGCCCACCACTGACCTTCCTCTGCACATCTCTCAGTAATGGGGATTTTCTTCAAAAATTTTTATAGTCTGAACATGACTTAGGCCAGGTGGCTATATCAATTTTCCCACAATGACTAAAACCTATTTTGGAGAGAAATACAAAGGATTGTCCAGTCCTCATAGTCTATAGAGAACAGTTTGCTAGTTCGATGAGGATAATAATTTGCAATAAGACAGGATCACAAAGCAAAACAGATCTGGTATCCAATAAGCCAATTTATTTACAGGCAACTTTGCCACTTTTAAAATCTTTATATGAAATTCAGATTGTATTTGTTTACAATGGCATTCCTGTCCAACTCATTCACAACATCAAAAAGGGCCAGATCTTCCCTGATAGATGAAACCCAACTCTGAACCACAAACTGATTATGTAACCTCTGGGTGATTCTTTTCTGAACTAATTCTCCCTCTACAAAGGTCTGTCATCGATATAGGCTCAGACAAAAAGTATACAGTTCAAGATTCTTACTGGAAGAGCAAGACCCTTGGAATTATTTGATAGTCTCCTTGTCTTTGCAGGGAAGAAACAATATCTGGAAGCATAGAAAACAAATCATGTAAATCAGGAGAACAAATTTTGGACCATCCGAGTTACTACAAATATTGTTTCAATATCTACTTCAGAGAATAATCAGGTCAACATTGTTCTAATTTTGTGAAGATCTTGGCTTTTTTAATATAATTTCAGTCTAAGGAAAGAAATGTATGTTTAGAAATGTGCAGAATCAGAGAGTGGTTAAGACTGGAGGAATCCTCTGAAGACTGTCTAAACGAAACTTCCAGATCAGAGCAGTGTCAGCTACAAGAGTTTGCTCAGGACTACATTCAGTTGTGTTTTAAATATCTCCACTGATGGAGACTCTACAACTACTGTGGGTAATCTTTTCTAGCTGAACTCTTACACTATTTTTTTCCTTAGTCTTGAATGGAATTTCAACTGTGTTTTGATTTGTGCGTGTTGCCTTTTCTGCTTTCACTGGACACCACTGAGAAGAGTCTGACTCCATTCTTCACTCACCCATCAAGACATTTAAACACCCAGGCAAGATTCCCCCATAAGCCTTCTCTTCATGCTGAATAATTCTAACTCTCTCATCCTCTCTTCATATGAGAGATGTTTCAGTCCTTAATTGTCTTTGTTCAGTATGTCCATGTCTCTTTTGTACCTGGGAGCCCAGAACTGGACTCAACACTCCAGACAGTCTCAGTAGTGACTTACTCAGTAGTGCTGAGTAAAAGAGAAGGATCACCCCATTTGACATGCTCTGCTTAATTCTGTCCAGAAGGCTGTTGGACTTCCTTGCTCAAAGGCCCATTGCTTGCTTGTGCTCAGGTCTTGTCCACCAGAACCCCAAAATCCTCTTGGCAGTTCAGGCAATTTTCATCCAGATAACCCAATTCACCTCACTTACCTAGTCTGCACTCTTCAGCTATCTGGTGTCATGCAGCATCAAAACCCTTGCTACAGTCAAGATAAACAGTATTCAATGCTCTTCCCTCATCCACTGAGTCAGTCATCTTATTGTAGAAGTCTATCAGCTTGGTCAAGCATGACTGACCTAAAATACTTGTATATCATGTGAGATATCAGAATAGCAAATTTAATTAGCATTACTATCATGGACTGCCAACAGTCTGACTGCTTTAGACTGAGATATGTTTCAGTCGCGTCATTATGCTGCTCTGTCTAACACTATTCAGTGAAAAAAAGGTGAACAGTAAAGTCAAAATTCAGGTGAAATTTAAGTTATACGCTCATTTTGCCTAAAGCTTCAGATTACCACCTCTTTCAAGAAAGTTACTTTCCTAGCCACTTCTCTACTAGATTTTATTTGAGCCACAATCACAAAAGTGAATACTGGTTCACATCAGACACCATATGTGTGTAGGTAAGGAAAGACAATATATGGTCAATTGGGAGTAGAAATTGTAGTTGCAGATTAATTTCTTTTTAATATTTCATTAGAATTAGGAAAAATTAAATTCCAGACATCACTATAAAGCAGTGATATTATCGAGCCTTAACAGGTTATATCTGTAACAGTTTGTGTAATTTTGTTTTTAATCTAGTGGACATACCGTTCCATAAAATACACTGTTTAGCATAAGAAATTCTGTGTGATATTTTCAGAAAGATCCGGCCTTTGGTATTCGGGAAAGCTAGCAGCACTTTAATAGCACCATGTCCTTTCTCACGGTACTGCTCTCAAGGATCATAGCAATATTTACTTCCACCTGTTTTATAGTTCTGTCAAATAATTTCATATCTTGCAAATGGCATAATAAAATCAATTGATAGCATTAAACTGTTTTGTTTGGGTTTTTTTCTCATACAGATGTTTATTTAGTAACAGTTTTTTTAAAAAAAGTCTTCAATCACCTACGATACATACAACTGAGATCACTACGGCTCTCTGAAAACAGCTTTGTCAAGCATCCATAGCAGAAAGTTGACCTGTAGCAGAGAGATGCATCAGCCTAAAAAATGTGTTCTCAGATGTACCGGTTTGTGCTTCTTTGCATTTGTAAAATAACACTTCAAATATTAGCACCTTCGATATAGTAAATATTTTTAAGATTAGTTCAATGCTTAAGATAGTGAGTGTACTCATTTTAGTACAGCCACATCACATCCAAAATACTGAGATAGTCTTTAATTTCCTTGTTACTGCGATAGCATAATATTCATGTACTGGGATATGACATTTGGTTAATATCCCAATACTGACACACCTGAAGGACAGGATGCCATCCAGAGGGACCTGGACAAACTTGAGAAACGGGCCAGAAGGAACCTCATGAGGTTTAACAAGACCAAGAACAAGGTGCTGCACCTGGATCAGGACAACCCTTGGTATCAATAGAGGCTGTGAGCAGCCCTGACCAGAAGGACTTGGGGAAGCTGTTGGATGAAAGACCAGACATGACCTGGCAGCCAGGTACATGGCTGCATGTACTCTTGCAGCCCAGACACCTGGAGTGCTGCACCCAGCTCTGGGGTCCCCAACACAGAAAGGACCTGTTGCACCTGTTGGAGCAACTACAGAGGAGGGCCACCAAGAAGACTGGATGGATAGAGCACCTCTCCTGTGATGAAAGGCTGGGAGAATTGTGTTTGTTCAGCCTGGAAAACAGAAGGCTTTGGAGTGACCTTATTGCAACCTTCCAGTACCTGGAGGGAACCCATACAAAAGATGGAGAGGGACTATTTACAAGAGCACATAGTGACAACACAAGGGACAATGGTTCCAAACTGAAAGAGTAGGTTTAGATTAGATATTAGGAAGAAATTCTTTACTGTGAGCATGGTGAGGCACTGGAATAGATTGCCCAGAGAAGTTGTGGATGATCCATTCTCTGGAAGTGTTCAAGCCCAGGCTGGATGGAGCTCTTAGCAACCTGGTCTAGTGAAAGGTGCTCCTGACCATGGCAGGGGGGTTGGAACTGGATGATCTTTAAGGTCATTTCTAACCCAGGCCATTCTATGATTCGATGGCAATCACCAAAATGAGCAGTATACAAACACTATGGAACTCAAAAGTACATAAAATAGTACTGAAGTTAGATGAATTTATTCTTAATTTTGTTAATATTATTGACCTTGTCAATATTAAAACTTAGAAAGCTCTGATATTTTGCATAGGAAGAGTAAAACCCAAGCATTTCAGTAATAGCAAAAATGTCAAAGGTTTAATATTTCTCATATGTAAAGACTGAAGCTGAATAGCATCAGATGCAAAAAAAATTGCAATAATGTTGAAAATTATTCTACTTTGGGTGAATATTTTTTAATATGTTTTTATGGCTCTTCACTAGGAAGACTTGCTTTTTCCCCCCCACCCAGGTACATGCTTTTAATGGAATTATAGTGCTTAAGTACTAATCTGATAACCTATAATTCCAGGTTTACTTCACATTTATTTTTTATGTAATTAAAAGGTTTAATATATAATTGAATTTAAAATTTGAAAAGAGCTGTTTTCTAATATGAATAAGTTATCTAACACATAAAAAATATTTTTTTGGACTAGTCACACCCAAACAACTTATTCTAATCATCATATACAAAGGTGTCTAGATAACTAAAATTCTCTAATTGTCAAGTTATAATTTTTATGACTAAGATATAAGTTACTGATTTTTTAGTTTGTTTGCATCACAAGTAAACTCGGACATTGAAACCTATATATAACTATAAAACCACTTAAGGAGGTATCCATTTTTACTTCTGGAAACCTGTGAGAGTTTTACTGTTGAGCTCAACAGCTGCAAAGTTTTGACTCTAGTAAAAGTTTAAAATTATTACTCTGAAAACAAATTCTGGTATGCCACTTTATATTTGGAAGGCTTGTACCCAAAGGAAATAACTTGTATCCTTCCAGACTTATTTGGTATGCCAGAAAAATACATGTATCTATCACATGCAATGTACCAAAGCATAGGAAAATGTAATGCAGCATCCTTACTCACAAGATAGGATCTTCCTTCACTTTTTAATGTTTATCCCTAAGTAAGTATTACATACTATACTTAAGTTAATAGTTTTGGTATCAGATGGTCCAGCTTTTCAGTTCAAGGTAGTAGTATGGTTAAATAAAAACATTACTCTTCTAACTTAAAGAAGCAGATTTTGCTAGTAATAGCTATGTACTCAGGAATCAGATTCACAGGTTGTAAACAATTTGACAGTTACTGAACATTAATAGCAACAACTTGAATTTTTATTCAAATTATCCACAATTCATTCACAGTCCCCTTGCCTGACAGCTCTCTCGCCTCCTTGAAAACCAGTGCTAACACTAATTCAGTGGTCATAAACATAAGCACAACAAACTCAGCAAATAATTTACAGGCAACTAACAGACTGAACATATCCTACAAAAATATTGCTGAAATAACTATAAATGATAGATATCCCTGCAGAAGCCAAAAGATTGTTAAATGGACTATTACAAAATGTTTTTTAATTTGATCTCTTAACTGAACTTTAAAATATTGACATTGAAATCAAAATGTAGAAAAGAGAATAATCTATAAAAACATACTTTTATCTCTATTGTCACTGCAGTAACACCGATCCTGTACGCAGTGAGGGTACACGTGGCATTAATCACTACATTTAAGTCCTCTCATTTCTATCACAGACTTATCACAAGCTGTCTGTGTCAATGAGCAAGGGTCATATGTATCCACTTTTCCAGCTCAATTCTGGGATGACTGAAAGAAGAAAAACTGTCAAATGAAACTTTGAAATTTCTTCTTTCTTCAGTACTGCAGAACTAAAAGGGCTAAAAGGACATCAGCTTGGACATCAGTACGAGCAATGTTACTGCTACTACAGACTTCATACACGCAGCACCTTAGTCACTGGTAATTGACTACTGCAGTGTGTCCATCAGTACATGCACTTACCAAGGTATTGAAGTTTCTGATGAAGCTAATAAAAAAACCCAAACTCCTTAGTTCTCAATTTGCTTATTGTTAACTGTAATGAACAATACAGTGGAAATAAGAAGTTGGAGGTGCAAACTTGCCACCTCAGCAATAAGCTGAGCTTTTACTCAAATTCAAAGTGAACCAAACCCATGAAATTTGTACAATGCTCCTCAACACCAGCATTTTTACCACATAAAGCTGTGAAATTCAGATTTTTAGCCAAGACAAAACCCAGCAAACCTTTGCATACCACGATAAACCACCATGTGAGGCCTAGCTCCAGTAAGTAAATGACACTGGAAGTCACACATATGTCATTAAATGAAAAACTGAAACTTATCATAGAGTAACTTAACAGCATCTATATGATAATGTAAATATATATAAAGACATTACTGACCCAGACATTACTATTTATATGACTTTGATGAAATGATCCAGTGGATAGGGATTAAGATATTGATTCAGCCTTACATTTATGAGCATTAACATTTTTAAAAAATCAAAGCAACAACACAATCTCCAACTCTAAAAATCAAAGAAATAACACAGCATCCAACCCTGTTCCTCATTATTGCTAGATGAACTGTAGACAGCTGAGAGTCTTAAAATATACTTCAGTGCTTGCTTTTTAGTTTGTTAGAACTGGTGGGTATTTAGACAATTGAAAATGCACTGCCTTTGCAAACATTTCATTATCTCTTCTAAACAGATGATAGAATTCACCTTGAACTTTTCAGTCACTATCCAAATAAGTTCAACATTAAACAAGTTCAAAATTAATTCACTCATCTCTTCCTTTGTAATTTCTGACAAATACAGATTCCAGCACCACAGCAAATTGTAAATTTATACCTGTGTATTCACAAGGGAAGGTCCTATTCAGGATTAAATAATACATATCTTGACAATATATTATTTACTTCAGTAGACACAATGTGATTGATGCAATCAGACAATACACTGCAGCATATAACAGCAGATGAAAATTCAGGAGACAGAAAAAGATCCACAAACTCCCAAGCCAAACCACTTTGATTCCTGAAACAGGAAGAACAAAAGAATCAGTTTCATGAATGAAATTCAGGCACTAAGAAGTGAGGAAAATACTAGTTCCATCTTCAGTTTCAATTTATTTTTTATTTTTTTTTTCTGTAATGTGTCCCGTATTTGCTTCCTATGAAAGTGTTAACACACTGCAATAACATTTTTGATGTATTTATTCAGGAATGTAATTTTTTGCATTTCTCAGAGAATTGAAACTTAATTAGAGACCTCATGCTCTTGAAATTTAATTTTTCTCCATAGTTATGGGAAGCTGGGTCCCAAAGTCACAGCATTCCAATAGTGTTAAAATCACTGCCCTACACAAGGGTAGAAAAGAGACACCTTTCGTTTTTCCAGTGATTCTTTGATTCTATAACCATAGATGTCATTACAACCTCATTTGACACAACATCACACATAGACATTATGCTGAACTATTTTTCAGCTCTGATCACAATCATTTTCATGCTGACTCCACAAAGTATCGTCTTCTTTCTTATCCTACCCCTTCATGTGGGCGCTGCCTGGATTATTTGTTACTATGTACTTAATTTTGGATTAAAAGAACTTTTTTTTTCTTTCACTAGGCTTAATTTACATCTCTGTCTAACTGGGTCTCAGACCTTCATAGTTGTCCACCAAGCATTATAACTGACTTTTAAGTGATTTTCTATTTACTTTGGACTAATGAAGGAACACCAAAGAATGTTAGACCTAGTATTTATCTCTTTAAGATTCTGTTAGAAAGCATCACAATTGAAAACTGCTTTTGAGAACTGTCAGCTAGCTACCTCTTAATTCATTTTGCATGGGCTTTATAGGTATGAATCCCAGTATTTTCCTATCACAGTGTTGAAGACAACTATATTATATATATATACCTTTATCCATCACCATAATGATCTCAAATACTGAAAATAACTTTGTATCACAGGACAGGTTTTATCTCAAGTGTATGCAATATTTTTCATATTTTTCAGTCCTTTATTGTTTTTTGTTCTTTTTTTGTGTGTGTGTCTTTTTGGTTGGTTGCTTTTGTTTTTGTTTTTGCTTTTTTTCCAGCTTGCTTGTTACTGGAGTTTTGTTAAAAGCCTGTCAGATTAACCAGTTTATGGGAGCTTGTTTTTCCTGAAAAAAAAAAAAAAAAAAAAGTGCATTAGCACTGTGGGGCTACCTCACTATACCTATTTCAGCAGATATGGTAAAAAATGAAAAATTAAATATATTTTCAGTGAACTCTATTTGAGAAAGTGTGTACTGTTTAGGATTTACTCAGTAATTAAACTTAGTTTAAAAGATCTCATTTACTTTCTGTCCTATCTCAAATGGAGGAAAAGGAGTTCCACTGCAGTTTCAGAAACATTATCCCTGAAAGCACAAGTTATTTGGCCCTAGTGATTTAAAAGGTGGAATCTCCAGCAGATGCTATCTACTATCTGGTATTACTGATGGACTAGAAAGTGCTTTGTTGCTTTACCAGCCACACCTACATAATTTCACAGTTTTCCAAATGGAAAACAAGTTTTCTTAGTAGTGCATCCCTGTACCTTTTCTACATTGCTATTCAATGGTTCATCATCTCCATCTGGCACCTGGTTTTATGAGCCAGTGGGATTTATTATGTTCCAAATATAATTCAAAAAATGCCCACCCAAGCCATTATTTTATTTCTTTTCATTAAGAGCCAGGGATTGTTCTCCTGATATCTCCAGTTTCTCTTGTTTCTACAGTTCCAAACTTCTAATTTTTACTGATTATTACTTTCTGACTCTTTCCTTTGACTATATGATATTTTTAAATTGCTATTTGCTAGCTTAATTTCACCATCTGTGCTCTTCAGTGGATTGAGCTATATAAGAAGAAATATGCAGACTTATCCAAGGCCACACCAAAGAAGAATGCCCATAATAAGTGAGAAGAGAACATAAGTCTTGAACCTGAAATTGGTATTTCAGAGGAAAGTCTTCACCTCTGTATGAAGATATTTGATATCTACTAGTGCTAAGTATGATGTAAGAATGAAATATTCTTACTCTAGTTTATCTAAAGCATTTATTCTGGACTGTGGAATTGTGACATACCATTCACATTCCCATGCCATTTTTCCATCTCTCTCATTTTTTCTCTCAAAGACTTTTTTAGCTTTGAAATATTATAACCCTTGAAGCCCTGTCCTCTTATCATAGTTATTACAGGCATTCTTCAGCATACATGTTGAAATAGTAGTCCCTATTGATGATAAAATGATACTTTTAAAATGTAGCTTATTCTTTTCTCTAATTTGATTTGACCAGTATAGAACAGACTATTTCTTGCATTTCTTGTTAAACTGTTCTAGGTAACACATTAATTTGCAGGCATTCAAGATCTAGTACTTCTGATTTTGCAGTAGCCTTAAATCAGGTTTCTTTAATATAGAAGGTCTCTTTCTCACATGCACACAAACAAGTATTCTGAATTCCAGACTGAGGAACAACAGTATACATTATTCTGAAATGTGAATCACTCCAATCATTATCTTTGATTATGCCTCCTATATAAAATGTTTCATACTGCTGAGAGTTTGTAACTTTTTTTAATATTTAATATTGATAAGCAAATTACAAATTGTCACTCTTCACAACTTTATGAGTTTGTATTTATACTAGATTTGGTTATTTAATGCTTTCTATGATGCTTCCTGCCTGTCACTGAGATCAGTGTTCCCCTATGAGAGCAGGCTGACCTGCTCATTCAGCTGTTTTTCTTGAGAACCCCCAAAAACACACCATACATACAATAGTTCATCTCATCTATTTTCTGCCATCTGTTTCTTTTTTATGAAACCATAAGGACATCTGCAAATACAGTTCATATTTGCATCCTAGCTTCTGAAGAGTTTATTTAAGTATTCAGTTTTATGTCATTCCATAATTTATTTATAATGGATATCCTAAATAAAGTTCTGTAAAATAACCTTATACTTTGGATGAACATGAATGTAGAACACCTTCCATTTTGTTTTTAAAAAGAAGACTTTTTTTTTTTTTCACTATTTGTATTACAGAAGTCTTGATGGGTTCTTCCTTCTATAACATGCTTGAATAATTTCCCTTAATACCTGCTTTTTCATGCCAAATACTATTCACTAAATATATTCCCTCTAACTCTGTGTTTTGTCCTTCCAAAACAGTTATCTCACTATATGATTCATCAAATCTATGACAAAAATGTGAAACTCCTAGCTAGATAGAAGGCCTCCTACCTCTCCTTAGCAGTTGGTTATCAAATCACCAATCTGTTTCTTTTTCTTTGTAGTGTTTCTGGCAGGGATCTCAAACTATGTCATCTCGAGAAAAACTTTGTTTTCTCAAATATCAATTGATGCTTTCATTCCAGATTACTAACCTTCTCCTTCACAAATACACTTATGCTGCTGCAATCCCTTCTTTCACTTAAAACACCTGTTTTAAGGGTGAGGGCTTCATCAATATGTAGGTTAGCAGTTTAATCCTTACAAACAGGGAGAAGGAGAGATGAAGTGGGAAGCAGAATAGAAAACACAACCTGTCCAAGACAGCTTAGTCATTGCACTTGATTACTCATTATCTTCTTCTGTTACCTGCTGCAAAGCCATCTGTTAGGTGGAAGGAACTCTACTCTATTTCTCCAAATTTGCTCAAAATCCCTTGTTCACCATTCTGTTCAAGCAGTTTCCTTGGACTACTTGTACACATAATGTTAATCATGTTCTTTCAAGTTCACATGAATAAGGTCAAATGTTTGCCAAAAAATAATAAGAAGTTACTGGTGTTTTCATTCCAGAATTAATAGAAACATTATCAAACTCCCACAAATAAAACAACATTAAAGAATTACCTTTTTCTTCCATTTTTGCCCAGTCAATGAAGTATTTTTCCCTGAACATATTTAATGAAATAGGAGAGCTACAACTTTTAGTCACTTCAGCAAATAGGTTAGGACATATATTTCTTAGACACTCCCCTGGTCCATGTAGGGTGTTCAAGCTTTACAGTATCTCAGTTTAACTTTGCAATACATTGAGCAAAACTTATTGAGAAGTTTCAGTCTCTTATCTGGAACTTTCTCTACATAAACATTGTTTAAAAATAGACAGAGAAAAAGTAGTCAAATTTAATGTCTTTCTGTAAGAATACATATTTGCATTAAAATTAGTAGGAACTGGGAAGCAATCAAACACATTAGATTAAATGTTGCATTGTAAAACAACATTTAGCTTTACATACCAGATATGTTAAAATAGGAATTTCTAAAACTGCATGTTGAATTTGATAATTTTGTTCTGTTAAGAGTATTTTTGTTTGACAGCTTGATTTTATCTGACATTTCATTGAACCAAATCAGCTTCCTGTAAATATATTAAACTTATGAACCATTCCTAATGAGCACACTGTGTTGGATTATCCTCTCCATCACAAATTGCTTTTAAAAAGTATATTTCTCATTTTTGTCTTTTTGAAATACATTTTATGTGACAAAATGCTTGTTTAATACCTTCCAATGAGCAAATTGCTGTAAAACATTACTTTTTTAATGAAAAGTTCCACCTTGTGCTAGTTTTCATATCTGTCTTTGAACTTAAACCCCTGCTGTTCAGTTCCCCAAATCAGGCCATTTTATGTGGGAAACTGCAGCACTTCTTATTTTTCCTACAGTCCACTTCTTATAATATCCATGACATACACTAGACATGTAAATTGTTGAAGGAACTATTTGAAAAATTTGGTTTCTGGCTAATAATGAAGTATGAATTAGAATTAATAACAGCAAACATTACAGAAGAGCATTTGAAGGTCCTATAAAAGGAATATTTTAATATAGCAACAGAGCTAAAAGAATGGAATAGCAGTTTCTCCTTATAAACTAACCAGAGAGTTTAGATGCATCAAGGCACCATCCTGTAAAATCAGGGGAATGCTAAAACCTGGAATATAAAAAAGATTTACTCAAGAGACAGTTCAGCTGAACATTAAACCACTTGCAACTGAAAGGTAAGACACATAGAACACTCTTGTCATCTGTTTCTACATATGTGCAGGGTTTTGGGTATTCACAAGGGTTTTTGAGTCTCATCTGTGTCAACTAGTTTGTATGCTGTGTTTGATTTTCTAAACTTCTGTTGTATTGCGCTTCTTAAACACCCTAAAGAAATTCAGTACAGGGACACTCCTCAATATTTTGGAATAACAATGTCACTAAAGCCTTTTGCTTGGCAAATTTACATCCAGAACCTGTTTGAAGTGTACAAAGTCCAACAGCTATTTCAAGTTTATAATTTAATTTGGCTTCATTTTGATGGGGAGGTAAGTTGATTCCAATTGTCATTGTTCACTAACAGCAGAGGGAAATTTGTTCATATCTGATAAATCTATCATTTCATTAAATGAAACTGGTAGACTGATCCACTTCTAAAAGCACACAAACATTCCACTATATCTTCATGTTAGGAAGAGAAATAACAGAACTAAAAAAAAAAAAAGTAAAAAAAAAAAAAAAAAAAATAGAAGTTGCAAAGTGTTGACATTTCTAAATTGTAGCAGTGACTTGAGTTTAAATTAAGTAAGACATAGGGTTCCAACTGTCAACTTTAAGATCATTTCAAAGATGACTAAGTAATTTTAAAATCATAATATTACAAATGCAGATCATCAGAGCTGTAATGACTTAGTAAACATTGACCAAAAACAGCATCAGTGATACAGTTCAGGTTTTGAACTTGCCATTAGATTTCAAGCAGTCAAAGACAGGGATCCATTGGCACAGCAAACCAAAGGTCATGATTTGATCCTTAGATCATTATTTCTCTCTTCCCTAGATTAGAGTGTTCACCTTCATTATAATATGACTTTCATTCTAACAGTAAAATAAATCAGAAAATATTGTAATCTACAGGGTGACTATTATTCTTTTCAAACTTGTGGAAGATTTCCTTTAGTATTAATATCTTCTGTAAATTTGCCTTTCCTCAATACTTTTTTTTATCTTTCCTTTGGCTCCAAATCTTTGTCCGTAAAGAGTTGAAGAACATAGGTTTTATAGAAGATAGAGAACTATGCTTAAAAACTTGCTTTAGACTCCCCTTGCCAATGCAGTTTTTCTGCTTTCTCTACATCTAATGTACCTGAAAAATTTGTTTCACCTGTCTGAAAAAGTTCGTCCTTGAAAATGAGATTCCATTATTAGATCTAACAAGCAAGAAGGAAGAAAAACCTTTTTTACTTTTTACTTGCTCTGTCTGCTCTATTCCCTTCAACTGTCTTTCCTTTCGCAATTCTGCATTGACTGGTATGTCTATATTTTTGCTGACAACTTTATTCTCCCAGACTCATTCAGGGGCTTTTCCTGTTTCATCTTAAGGACAGTGAAGGCCAAGTTGTTCCTAAAAGTTTTAACCAAAAGCTCCAAAATCTTCTTATCTACCAAGTTAATCTTTCTTCCTGTCAGCCTCACATCTGTTCCTCACATCTAACCATCAGCCCAGCACAGAAGAACAGTTGTTATACTTAAACCCTGACATCTGTCTCTGTTTCTCCATCATGTTAATGTTTCTTTCCCGAGCATGAAAATCTTGTAGTAAACGAGAAAGTTAGAATGTTTGGCTTTTTTTAAAGCCTCAGTCTTCATATCCATAGTGTGAAGATAATTTGCCAAGGATTTGTCACTAACATTGCCTGTTCAGATTCTAAACAAGTAAAAATGTTACAGAGATGTTATCAGTTGTACCTATTGGCTCATACCAAAATTGACATGGCTTGATGAAAGACAGACAAATCGGCAGAAACAATTTTGGAGAAACAAACTTAGAAAAGGTTAAAAAGTAATAAGAACACAGAGAAAAATAGAAAAGTATAAACATTTTCTGAATTATATTAATTTCATCCTATCCTTTACTGAATTTGAAATAGGAAGCAGGATTAATTTTTTTTTTTTTTTGGCATATTCTATGGCTTACAAGATGCACCCAAACTCTGCTACCAAAATAAATTCTGAATAATAATTCCCTGCCCATCACATCAGATCACCACCAGCACAAGCTTTTCAAAGCAAGTCTTCTATGTGTTTTATCACAGCAGGCTTCTGCAGGCATTTTAGACTTTAAGTCTTGAGAGAAAAGCAAGATATCCAGCAGTAGCCGGGGACACAATAGTGTGTCCCTTTCTCAGGTGACCTGTTCTACATAAACTTGAAAGGTACCATCTGCAAAATACCTAAGCTTCCCAAGTAGAGTGTTTTTCACCTCTTCTCTCTTCATGATATTAGCTTTTTCTCTTATTTTCATGAAGCTGTCATTAATAGGATGAGGATATAGTTTTTGCGAGACAGTAAGTGACTAACCCCAAATTCTAGCAGAATTCTGCCTCCACTGGTCACCCCATGCACTCTCTTTTTTTAAAGAGGTATTAAAATATGTAAAAATATTTTCTTTATGTTTACTATTGTTCTGGTTATAGTGGCCAGGACCAGTTTGTCACTATGTGGGTGTGGCCAGGGCTTTGTATTCTACACCCTCTATGTCATTTTCTCATGGACTGCTAACAATTGATCAGTTGCAGCAGTTATTTACTTCCTGATAGATATATTACTTTTGGCTTCCTGAATTTTGAAGCCTTAACCCAGCAGCTGCCACAAACCTGTGATCACTTACATTTAGTTGATTTCTTTCTTCTTATTATTATTTTTAGAGTTTAGTTGGATTTAATTTCATTCAGTTCAGTCCATAAAATTAAAACATTAATAACTGTCTGTGAGTGTTTAACCACTTGAACTTTTTTTTAATAAATAAAGCTGTTGATTAAACCAAGTGATTTGCATGTTGCATGGCATGCTATGGTGAGGGAAAGACTCATTCATATAGCGCTCATCCTATTATGCCTGAGACTTGTGTCAGTACTTCATTTGCAAATGCTATTTTTACTAGTTCAGAGCTCAGCTTTATACTCTTTCTGTGGGCTGAAACTTGACAAAGAATAGCTACATTCCAGACTCCCTTTGAGTTCCAAATTTAAAATAAAATCCAGTTCAACATTTCCATAAACTTTATACACATATGACAGATCAGGTTGCATTCTTGTCAGCTCATAAGGAAAGCAGAGGTGTCTGAGGATAAGACCTCCTGGAAAATCCATGAGGCTCTGGAACAGGATGCCCAGAGAAACTTTGGATGCCCCACCCTTGGAAGAGTTCAAGGCCGGGTTGAATGGAGCTCTGAGTAACCTGGTCTAACCTGGTCTACTGTAAAGGGTCACTGCCTTAAGGTTCCTTTCAACCCACACCATTTTATGATTCTATGATTTCGAGATCATATTTCCACTGCACTCCGTGTACAAGAAATGGATGTACCTCAAGTTATATTTCCTATTTCCTTTCTTTCTTTCCTAATAACTCTTAGCATTCTTTTTCCTTTCTGACATTGATGAATATTGATTTTTATTTTTTTTTTATTAGACTATCCATGTAGGCATTTTGAGTCATAATAACATTAACAGTACTATAGAATCATTTAAGTGAGAAAAGTCCTTTAAGATCACTGAGGCAGCAGACCAAAAGATCTTGCTAGCAAACATCCCACAAACACTGGCATGCTGCCCCCAGGCTCATCTCTAGTGAGCCTGGCTTTATTCCCTTCCCCTCCTTTAAAGCTCTTTCAATGAGCCCTGCTAACACCTGTGCAAAGATCCTTTCTCCCTCTTGGAGACACGTTTGCTCCACCCATTGACAGCAGGCCTAGTGTCATGCAAACTGATCCATGATCAAACCCAACATCCTGCCTACTTGAAAAATCCATAATGGATGAAAATCTCAGGATTTTACCAGGGCAGGAAGCTCTCTATTCACATGCTCAATCCAGGCCCCAGGGAGGCAGCTGACTTCCCTTAAAAGTGTGCCTGCTCTGCATATTGGACAATATTGAATTATGAACTCATCATTTTATTTATGTAGATTCAGCTATTGCTGCATTGAAATGGCAGATTAAAATCATCACTTAGTAATAGAGATCTTTCTGCAAGTCTTAATAATCAGGTTTGTTTTTTTTTTTTTTACAACCTAGAATAATTGTCATCTTGATCAAATTGTCATTTCACTATTCATAGCCACTTTCAAATTACTAAGGAAGATATGGAACAATAAAGAAATACAAAATGATCCATCACTGGTATTTTCAGGACTCCTTGATTACTTGAGCCCACCATGTGTTACTCAATTTTTAGCCCTGCCTTTTACTTGGCTATTAATTCTTCATTTGATCTTTGCTTCTATTAATGTAGCTTAGCCAAGAGCTTTAGAGAGGCATCATATCAAAACTATCTTTGAATATCTTAATTCCTGAGAACAGCCAGGTCACCTTTATTCCATTCTCTATCTGTGAGTTCAGGGAGGCCTAATAAAATTGTACAAAATTGTAAAATCTTCATTCTTGCAAAAACATTACTGACTGTACAGCCATTGTAACATATTTGTCCATATGTCTTTTTAGCTCTGTTTTTCATTACATTTTCTTCCAGTTTATCTAGTAGATAAATCTGATTTTCTGGTCTATTGCTCTTCAATAGATCCTCTCTCCCCACAACAACAGCAACAAAAGTCACACTGCATATAGAATTCCTGTTCTTCAGGTCCTGAGGCTGATTTGAAAAGTAAAAGAAACTACACAAAAACTAATAGGTCAATTAAAATTTTATTAGTTTTGTGCATATACTGTCAAGAATGGTAAGTAGTTACTACTCCCAAATTTTTGCACTCAATGCTTAGATTTAAAACAATTGTTCAGATTTGATGTCACTAAAAATATCAGTGGTAACTTCCCTAAAGCAAACTAGTAACAACTACTTTCTAAGAGTACTCCTTTCATTTCTTGTCCATTTTTTAACGATATCAATTCTGTAAAGATTAATGTATTTGAAAAAGAAGTTTTATTACTAGGGTTTGGTGTTTTTGTGTTTTGGTTTTTTTGTTGTTTTTTTTTTTTATTATTATTTTAGTAATATTTTTCTTTCCTTGCTATAGAATTACAATGTTAAAGATTTAAATTCTTGTTATGCTTTTTATTGTTTGTTTGGTTTTTTTTTTCAGTTGGACGCATTTCTTATCATAAGGTCTTATATTTCCAATATCTTTCTTTTCTCTTCTGTTACAGATACAACTTTTCCCTCTACATCCTTTCCCTTCTTCTCTTTGTGTATGGAACACATCTATTCTGAAAATCTAAATGAATGTGTGGGTGCAGGTCTTCCATCCTTTTGAACAGATATTTCAACCAACTGCTTCATTTTCCTCTTTGAAGTGGAATATTTTCATAGTGGACTCTTTCCTTTCCTACAGTGATTTTAAATGTAGACACCATCCGGTCACTTCTAGAGAGCAATAATGTCTTTCTAAATACTGCTTAGGTGTTTTGCTTTTGGTCTGTTTCTACAAGAAGCTTTCTTTTAAAATGGAGAGAATTTACATGGCAATGACCAAAATCTCTTGTTATCAGCATAGATTCTATTCTTTGGAATTCTGCCAACTACACTTGTAATAGGGTGATTAGTAACTATATACACTTTTGTGCTACTGCTGTTACACTCCTCTAAGCTATCCATGGATCTTTAGACCCATATAAACACTATGATGCACGTATTCTTCACTCCAGGCTTTCTTCATTTGTTCATCTTTTGGAATCACTCCCCAAGGTTTACTTCAGTATTTCTGAATGCTTTACTCCACAAGATTTAAGTGATTTCATAGATTTTAATTCATTTTTTCACCAAATTCTTTACACGTGCAATATAGCACCAGCCTTATCTAAAACCAGGCTTGTCAGTTAATTCCATTATTTCTGGATTCTGATATTTGTACAGAAATATATGTACATTTGATCTTTTATTTTCATTTTGCTGTAGCTGTTAGTGCTTCTCACAAGAAATTCATTCATTTTGTCTCTATCTTTTGTCGCTATGCATAATTTTTTTTTGTTTTGTTTTTTTTTTTAATAACATACCCCCAGAAACTTTCAAGCAGTTTTTATTTTAATGATTCCATCCAAAGGTTTCCTAATTTGACATGCCAGAAGCCTTATTCCATTTTAGCTTTGGTGAAGCCAATCAGTCCTCCACAGGTTCTCTCTGTTTCTCTCAGGTTTTTTCCTCCTGCATATTTTTCTCAGCCATGGACCAACATTTTTCTTCTCTTGGAAACCTTCCAGAGACAGGCTGCAGTACTTCATGGAAATCTTGATCTTAGTTTGTACTTGACAGGATTTTTTGTTTGTTTGTTTGTTTTGGGTTTTTTGTTTGTTTGTTTGTTTTTTGTTTGGTTGGTTTTGTTGTTGTTGGTTTTTGTTTGGTTGGGTTTTTTTAACAAACAGAAGCTTCAGTTTCATATAAAAGACTCATATAGCCATGTGTAAGAAAACACCTCTTTCTCTAGTCAACTATTAGAAGAACCCTAAAACTTTTTTCTTTCTGAAATGTTGACGAGAATCAGCAAGTTACTGCAAAAGTTATGCCTCCATCAGAAGATCCTAATTTGCTGAAATTTTTAGTAGAAAAATTCCTGACAAGCAACAGAGAAGAAGCAATATGTAAGAAGGGACAAAGCAAAGCCACAGAAAACAAGTTTTACATGTAAAAAAGAGTGATTATAGGAATTGAACAACCATAGTCACAG
>JAWWTY010000106.1:11139898-11179963 GCA_035222235.1 Margarornis squamiger
AGTTTGCCTGCTCATAAGTCATGTTAGTCTGAATAATGAGGTGTGGGACTACTGACACAAGAAAAAATAAGTATTTGACATAGAACTGGAAATGATATTGCAAATAGAAATTTTTCAAATGTAACAATATGACTTATGCTGCTATTTTATAGACTATAATTTCCCTCATTATTATATTTCCTCTAGAGGGGTTCAATTTTCAATCCTAAAGCCTAAATTTTCAAAAATTATTATTTTTTTAAAGAAATTGAGGGCAAGTTAATTACCAGGGATTTAAGAAATTGTCATAAACACCTGAAGCATTTGGTTTTACATCTAAGTACACTTTTGCAAAGTGTACTTTAATAAACCCTTCACAAAAGTTTCCAAGAAACTTGCAGACAGGCTACAAAATTTAAGGACTTCATATGGAAGTAAAGATTTCTGAGTCCTTGAACACCACCTGGTCTTAACGTCTGACTATTTAACATAACCTGATTATCCATGCTGCTGTTTTGACACTGTCAAAGTAGAAACTTGCAAACCCACAGATCTCAGAAGTTCATAAAGAAGATCTCCAAAATACAAGAACAGAATGGTACCAGTGTCCCCAGTAGTATACAGAAAAATCACAGAACCTGTCTCTAATAGCTGCACCACAGAGTAGTATTGCTTTTAGAGTAAAAGCAGCAATTGAAAATAACTGCATAACAACCTTTGGATGGTCACTGTGGTTGATAGTATCAGCAGAGACATCTTTGGGGTGCAGTTGGTGGGGGAGGAACAGGAGGAAGGAGAGAGAAAGAAAGGAAAGAAGAGGAAAGGGGGAAGAGAGGAAGGTAGAAAGGTGGAAAGGAAGAAGCAAAGATGAGATTGAAGCTATAATTTGCAACAATAAGGCTCATTTCTGAATTTTCAATATTTTTCTGAGATTTCTCTGATGCTTTAACTAAATCTGGTATAAGGCACCACTACTGGTGGTGGTGCCAGATTTTTGTCTTATACATTGCTCTGCAGTCAACATATGCAACAAAAAAAAGCAGATTTTTGTCAGATTTCTGGGTTTGGTACTCACTGCACAAAACATCATGTATGTGTGGAAGTTAGAGGGGGTCTGTGGAAAGAGGAGAACCTATAGTTTTTGAACTGCAAAATCAGAATTTGTGCTGGCACAAACTTTTTGAACAAAAGCTTTCAAAATTCTTACAACGTTTTTGTTAATAAATCTATACAGATTGAAAAGTTAGTTACCTCAGTCAGAAATTAGCATAGTTGTTCCTGTCTCAGTTTTCAAACTATAATTATTTTGCATCTGTCTAGTTTTACACTGAGGCACCTAAAAAACAAGTCTTTTCAGAAATGGAATTACCTACTTGTTAAGACAGTACTAAAAGTTTTAGATAATCCTTAGACTCTAACTTTTGGCGGGGGGGGTGGGGGTGGGGGGAAGGCAGTAAAAGCTAAGTAACTTGAAGGTCCAGACAATAGTCTAGTGCCAAAGGAGAGAAGAGAATTTTGGTCTCTAATAAATCACCATAGCCTCCCTCAGTAGCAGTGCACAGAACAACACTGAAAAGTAAATTTATTATATATGCTATTATTTAACGTATTATAAATCTAATAACCAGACTGCTCTTCATTTATTCCACTTACAGTATGAAAACCATTCCCTCAGATCAACTTTAACATCTTTAAAAACTACTCATAATATGAACTCCAAAATCTAATATGTTTGATACTTTGCAATTGGATGGACTATATCTGCACATGATCAGTTACCACAGTTTCTACTAATGAGCAGTAACTTGCTAAAGTGTGATAACTCACTCACTTCCAGCATATGTTTAAATGCTAAGGAAATATTCAGAACTACCCTGATTCTTTTCTAGGTAAGTCTTCCAGACTGCCACCCATCTGCTGCTACCAAAAATACAAACTCAGTGATACATTTCATTAAACGGATTCTGCTGCCACCATTTCATTTGAAGTTTTGGTGAAAACAACAGACAACAGCTTCATACTTCTGTTACACTCCAGATGGTGATAATTCTTTTCTAAGCATCTTAGGACTGCAGGTAGAAGTATGTTGACAAAACACATCACTGAAATTTTAACACCGCTTGACATCCAAAGTTAAAGCAAGTATTTTTATCTGCTTTCAATATTTATTACCGTCATAGACTCTTTGTTGGTTGGAAGGCACTTGGAATTATATCTAGAGAGGAGACTATCAGTACCTCTTTTACACCACAACTGACCTATCAACACCACGAAAGGAAGTTCAGTGAAATCTGAGTATTTTGTTCAAATACAAGCAACATGAACTGAAATTTTCTCTGTCGTGAATGGTTGGACAGTAGGTCACAAATTCTTCTCTAGGCAGTAGTTACCAAATAGATCTTTGGACTTATATGCTATGCCAGCACCTTGACCCATATTGGGCAATTGCTTGTAGCATACTGACCTGATGAGATTTTCCAAGATTTGGTGGATCCTATGAATAATACAGCACAAATGCACATAAGAATTGATCCAATTATACTGAAAACTCGATTCTGAGTTTTGTAATAGCATCTTGAAAAGAACCTGCCATAATATCGCTACAGTTAATGGTACATTGTACCGGGTTCTACAGATCTTTGGGGAGGTTTTGATTAAGATCTGCCTCTCATTTCTGTTGAAACAGACCCACATTCTCAATTTGTCTGGGTCTATTTGAAGTGACCAGCAATGTGATTTACATTTGAGTTGCCCTAACAGGTTTTTGTAATAAATTAAAAGAACCAGCATGTAGCAAATGAAGGTTAGATATACTCAATGTTTCTAAAAATGGTCCTTTTGAAAATTAAGTGTCTTAAGGTTCTTACTAACCTTTTATCATTTCAAATAAAATTTATGCTTAGTTATAGTGAATCATTCATACTATATTAAGGTTAAAGAGTAAATTGTTTTCTAATCTTGGTTACTTCAGAACTATTTACAAACAATCTTCTCCCCTCTCTCTACTTCCAATATGTTGCTGAAGCTTCTTCATGCCTAGTAATTGAACATAGCTTTCCAGCTCAGAGGCTCTTCTCACTGGGTCCTGTGTGGCAAATTCCTCTAAATGTGAGCACTGTTAACCCTCCCCTGCTTAAACACATATTCCTAGGCATCTGTTCTGCAGATGACAGCCATTCTTCTCCAAAGCTAGAACATACATGTACACTGGAAATGTACCATCTACAGCTCTGCCAAAGCTGGCAGAACCAACAGCAACAGGTCCAACTTTTCTGGTGTCAAACCTACATAACATATAACATAACATAACATATAACATAACATTCCATTTGTTCTGTATTTCCAAATATCTACAGCCTGGGCTGCCAGAATTCCTCAAATACAACAGATCTTTGCCAGAAGTGGTAGGGCTTCTCAAATTGGTTGTTTGAACTCCAAAAGCCATATCTTATTATTCATATCGGTGGAGCTGGCAGGTCTGAGTGCAGCACATGTTTCAGCATTGACAGTCCTTCCAAAAACATTTTACAGACAGTTGTTTTGTTAGTGGCTGTTACCCAAATTTATGCTTTCACAGAACTCACATGCTGTTCTGCTGGCACAGCAGATCCACATGCATATGAGCCCTAGGCCTCTGGAGGAGAGGCAAGAAGTCGTTTCAGCCAGAAATTGGTATTGGCCATTGCTCAGCATAAGCAAATTCCATTGAGACTGTGCTTATAAGAAAGAGGCATTAATAATGCAGTGGCCTTGACACTTCCAATTTTTCACTGACATTGATGAGTTCCTGAAGCTGGGTTTTTCATAAAAAAAAATACGGTTTTCATTGTAACATTCAGTTGAATTTTTCTCAGACTCTAGGTAAATTTTCAAATTGCAAGATGGGAAATGTCTCCTAAGCAACCAGGCTTTATGGGCATTTGGCTGAAGAGATGAGGGCTAGAAACTATATCTCCCCTCTGTTTGGCAGCCATCAGGTGCTTCCTTTCAGCTTTTCTTACTATTTCAAGAGTCTTCATCTCATTCTAATTGAAGATTTTCAACTTCAAAATTAACTTGGAAGATCTATCAAACAATAAAACTGCTTTTGAAGATGATCAAGACTTTTTCTGAAATGGTTGGGTGCGTGACCTTGGGCAATTTATTTCTCTCCTACTGTGAAAGTAGAGACAATTGCCTAGGTTATATCAGCTAACAACTCTGGTGTGTTTAGCAAACTTGGAATGTTTATCTGGAGTGTCCTAGCATTCCTTGAGATCTGGAACAAATTTCATAACACCTATGAGAAGAATGATGTGTGATCATGGATGTTGCAGTCTGCAGGGGACAGATCACTTGACTGAAGGAATAAAATGAGGTTTAAAATATAATTTTGCATGCATCAGGATGTGGTAAAACTGAAAGGCAATGTTTCCTTGACAAACTAATAGAGGCAGTTTTTGTTTTAAAACACAGTGAGGAGATATAAAACTGCAATGCTCTAGACAACAGAGAGACCAGTTTTCAGCTTTTACAAAACAGTGTTCCCTGGATGAAATGCTTCTCTAAATTTACAAGAAGCAACATTAAATTTTAGCTCCATTTTAAAGAAACTGCTTTTGCATCTTCCTAATTCTATACATGTGAGTAGGTGTGGCTGTTCAACCCTGACTGAATGCCCGGTGTCCACCCAAAATGCTTCAGGTCCCTCTCCTTCTCCAGAGGAAAAGAAAAAAAAACAAAACAAAACAAAACAAACAAACAAAAAAAAAAACAGCTACGAATTTTTGAGTAGAGATAAGAGCCGAGAGACACTTTGATTAACTTCAATGGGCAAAACAGACTCCGAATAATGCTTAAGTTTCTCACTAACAGGCTAAGAGCTAAAAAGTAAGAAATAAAATAGTCTTAAAAACACTTTTTCTCCACCCCTCCCTCCTTCCATACTCTCCCTCCTCCCCCCAACAATGTAGGGGACAGGGAATGGAAGGTTTGCAGTCAGTTGTTGCTTTCAGCCGCTTGCAAAAGTAAAGTCCAAACCCTTTGGGCAGCAGTTCTTCCAAACCCTGGGTCTTCCCATGGGCTTCAGGGGGACACCCCATTTCACCATGGTTGTCACCACGGCTACAGGGGATCATAGCTCTGAGTCCTTCCCCTGCTTTCTGTGGGGTCCCTCCCACTGGAGACAGTCCTCTCCTGTGCCATGGGTCACTCCATCGGGTGCAGTCTCTTATGGATAAGCTGTACCTGCTTTAGCTCTCTGTCTCTCACTGGCCAAGGCCACAAGCCTCTTGCAGGACCCCGCTCTATCTTGGGCCTCCCACGAGGTAACAGCCTCCTTCATGCATCCTCCTGCTCTGGCAGGAAGGTCTTTGCACCCTGATGGCCCTGCATGGGCTTCGGGGGGACAACCCCTTTCACTACGGGCTACAGGGGATCATAACTCTGAGTCCTTCCCCTGCTCCCGTAGGGTCCCTCCTCCTCCTTCTCCCCCTACATCTACCTTGATGTCTGTGTTGCTAATTCATGGCTGCAATTTCCAACTGCACAACAACTCCTCAATTCTTAAATAGATTATCACACAGAAGCAGTACTATGATTCAAAAGCAGAAAGTCCCCCTCGGAGTTGGCTATCATTGACTCCATAGGACAGGGGAAACTTCTAGCAGATTCTAACAGAAGCCACCCTTCCCCCTATCAAAACATCCAGGCACAGAAACCCACAACACCAGGTAATTTAATTGAGTCTACTTATGCACTTAGAATTATGTGTACTTAAGTGTTGGTATGATTAGCTACTTGATGACTCTGTGGTAGAATGATGTCCCATTCATCTTATACCAGATGCATTTTGTAAATTATTTTTATGCTAAATACTACATCTGATGTCAAATTTGAAAAAGGAATTAATCGAAGATTATTGGCTTGTTGCCATCACTGGTTAGACAGGTGCAGAGCACCTTTCAGGGCTGTTATCAGCATGAACTGTTGAAGGCTGATTTTCTCATATAAAACATAATAAAAGGGGGTTTATTTTAGAATTATGTCTGTGAAAGAATCCATTTACCTCTTGGCACTTACCTCATATTAAAATTTTTATTTTTTTTTTAAGTGGAATATAGTATTTCCAATGACTGTCACAAGATATACACATGTATATAAAGATATTTTTAAAGTACCTAATCTATCTACATTTTCTTTATTTTTTTCTCTTATACCTTAAATATTTACTCCAAACAACAGTCTTACCCATCTACATAATATACCTTGACACATTTCATATTCCCTAGATTCTTATAATCAGAATTATTGACATTTTCTCCACCTCAACAAAACTCACCTACTGATACTGAGCACACATCTGCAACTCATTCATGCCATGGGAACAGTCCTAGGAATATAAAATTATTCTTTACACAGATAAAAAGAAATTGGCAGTGTAAAATCTATTAATACTCCTTCAGTTCTAAAACTGGAACAACAGTGTGCTGTGCCCTGTAACAAAAGGAAAGGAACCATTTTTTCCAGAAAATAAAATACATGGGGAAAGGTGATAGATAGCTATGCACTGCACAAGTGTGAAATTTTCTAATAATAGTGGAACCAATATTATACTAAAAAATTAGAAAATACTATTTGAAATACAATAGTCTATGCCACATGCCAACACCCTTTGAAAGCAAGGAAAAGGTGCCAAATCCAGCAAAAACTGGTTTAGGACCTAAAATGTGTTTTGTTATCAAAAAAGCAGAATGTGTAGGAACATTTTCTAACATTTAACACTTGTATGCAGTTATTACCCCCCAAAAAAAAAAGTGCTACTCTGTATTTGCTAACTGAATTTTACATAAATTAGTCTCATACTGAAACATCTCATCCTCCTGAGAAAATTGTAGATCCATATTATTGAAATACAGCTAAAGAAGATTAAATTTCTTCTTGAAAAGGAAGTATGGTCAATGAATAGTGATTTCATTGCTCAAAGAAATACATGAGAGGGAAGAAAATTTACCATATATGATACGCATTCCATAAACAGCCAAATCAGAGGCTTTGTATAAATGAGAATGAAAGAAACTCAGATATGACTGCATGTATACTCTGCATGTGTGCAAACATCTGTGTATGCTGATAACTTGATTTTATCATAATTATATTTACACAATAACCTAATTTTAACATTGTATATACAGTGCTCATCAGGACCTTTGTTTAGTCATTTAACCATGGAAAGGCAAATCTCTTGTAAACCATGTAGCCATGGTAAAATATAAATAAAAAAACTAAGTAGAAGGCAAAAGTAATTTGCCATAGCAACTTCCAAAGTTATGTATATCTTTTCCTTAAAAATACATGGAATAGAGAATGCATAAAAACTAACACAGAAATTAATTCTATAATAGTATTTCCACCAGTATGTATTTACCACTTATAAGAAGAGGTATGGAATGAAATAACGTTAACTAATTGATATCCATCTCTTTCACTACTGTCCCACAGTGAGCTCTGTAACAGTTCATTATTTGGCTTCCTAATTGCCATGCAGAAGATAGCAAAGATAGCATCCTTTTGTCAGTTTATTGCTGGTTACTGGGGCACTGGCTAGGAATAGGAACATCTAGTCCAAGATGCTATGCTAACTCAGCCCCAGCTGAGGTTAGAATTGCACTCAGAATTAGGTCATGGGAGATAGGTGCCTTTTCCACATTATATACATGAAATTGTATCAGAGCACAGTGGGTCTGCTACTCCATTTAAAACGCTAGGAGCCAGGTTCCCTGCTGTAATGAATAATGACTGCAGTTGAAAAGTGAAAATGCATACACATACTTTAGGATATCCACAAATTTGGCAGTTAAGTTGCATCTTTTGAAGACAAGAGATGTACTTGTCAAGGTTTTTTTCCACTCATATTGCAAGTATTTAATTTAGACTTCTTCAGTAAAAAGCATTAATATTTGGAAACCTTTCTGACAAAATATAATGATGTAAGTTACAAACATACAGTTTAGGATCTGACATTTGGTTTAGACCTTTAAATTGCCTTGTCGGCAACAGAATGTATATAAAATAGTATCAACAACATCCTTTAAGAGTTCTTTTAAGATCTTACAATAGGGACATTATTTTAAAACTTTGCTTACAGAACAACACGGCATGGAAGACTCCATCTAGCCTGAGAATATACTCCCAAATGAATAAAAGAACATGCACTTAAGTTTCAAACTTAAATAAATTCCCCTCTAGCATTACACTGGGGAAAGGCACTTCATGTGGAAAGAGCAATTCCACTTGCCATTCTGAAACCTTGCTTACAAGGTTAGAACCTTTGTCATCGCTAAATGCTGAGGGGAAAGTTTTTACTTTAATGATAGATGAGAATGGGTATCACAGCAGATGTTATTGCTTCCAGCATGCCCTATTAAAAGATTTCTAGTATTGCTATGGAAATCACTTATAACTGTAAGATACTGCACATCATTCAATGTGCTGAGTGGCTTGTAATAAAAGATCTATTGAATTAAATGTTACTCTGTCATTTTGACAAAGATCAGCATGGATCAAAATCAGTATCTTTTCAAACCATTTTCATATACATTTTAGTGGCATTCAAAGCTACTTTTTGAAAACAGTATTTGTATTCTGTAAAATTTACCTATAGCCTGTCCACCTAATAATCACCTACTTTTTTCATTTTTAATGTTTCCCATTTGTTCACCAGCTGATGATTTTTATTATGTGTCATAAATGTCACATTTTCACTGCAGGTTGTCAATACTATTTACTGGGTAACCCAAGACAGCAGCTGCTAACTTTTTCAGTAAAAAATCACAGGCTACCAGAGAGATATCAAATAAGAATATCAATTATATGCATTTATGCACCAGTAATCTCAAAAAATATGAGCTCTCTTCCTTTAATACTTGCAATTTCAGAGTAGTTGTTGAAATCTTAAGGATTTTTCTGTGACATTAGATGTGGTAGTACATAATACTTCTGGTCTTCCTTATCTTTCTGGGTATTAAAAACCACTAAGAAATAAACTGATTTGGCAACTTCTGAATCATAAGACAGTTATACCAATACCAAGGAGACAACAAAGTATTTTCCCAATACTTTGCCTTACTTCACAAATATTATGTCAGAATAGCAGTGAGCTCATTAGAAAAAAAATAATGGGGGTTTGGGTGGGTTTTTTTGTTTGGTTGGTTGTTTTGTTTGTTGGGGTTGCTTGTTGGGGGTTTTGGATGGGATTTCTTGGAGGAAAACAAAAGAATAAATAGAAAGAAACCAGGCAAGTGTAGTTCTTTGCAAATCCCCTATTTTAATGAGACTGAATCAAAACAATAGCTAATAAGGCTGGAGTTTGGTTGAGTTGTGGGGTTTTTTAATTTTTATTAGCAATTATTCTGTTCTCCTCATTGCTAGGTATTTCTATTTTTCTCAGTACTGAGCTGTTGCAAGGGTCCTTCCTTTCTTCCACTTGCAGACTGGATGTTTCTACATCCCAGAGGATGCATCTAACTGGTCGTATGATGTCTTTTATGTTTTTGCCAGTGTTTAGGGGGATTGGGATAAGGCAAATTCGGAATACAGATCCTGTAATGTGTAAATGGAAGGCCATCTTGGAAAATGTATATTAAGGTTTCTAAAATAAAGTTTGGACTGTACATAAAAGTTGTAGTTTCTCCAGAAGAGTCAGCCCTAAAAATCTACTTTTAACAGATGAAGACCTGCCTCTAAAAGTTACATGTGTACTTCCTGTTGATATATTTTGCTGAATTAAAGCTAATCTCAACAGCTAGAAGAAAGGTGAGGGAAAAAATACACCACCATGGATGATTTCAGAGTTTTGCCACAGGATACATGCTCATTGAGTACTCCTATGCAAAATCCAGTGCAGTCATCATGGAGCTTGGCTGCCTTTGACACATCTCCTATTTACCCTATGACTGAGCTTCTGTCTTCATTAGTCCTGGGTAACAGCTCCATTACTGCCCACACATGTTTTCTACCTGTATATGTGCCAAAGACTTGCAACCACGGCTCCCAAAAGAAATTTTGAATGCATCAGTCCAGAACTGGAAGACAGACTGATAGGAAGTTGGCTGTTTACTCTCACTAGCTAACTAAACCCAGCATATTCTAATGTGTGCTAAAAGCAGAAGGATTCTGCATTTGGTGTCACCAAAGACAACCTTGCCTCTTCTGAGTTCCCTGTGACATTTGAAGGGGCTTTCTTAGCATGAAACAGTGAAAGAAAATATTAGTTGCCTGTAAAATGATAATAAAGCACTTTTGTTTCAGCAAGCATTTGTGGATTTTAGAATACAACATGGAGGAAATTTCTAGAGCATCTGCATTGCAAAAATAAGAAGGAAGGAAATTTAGGAAATTTCTGGGAATGAAGGGTCAAAAATTCAGTTGCCATAGTCCTTGTGATTTAGTCAGAGCAACACCACTCAGTTTAAGGTTACAAAGAGTTGGCCAGCAAATTACATGTAAACTTCTGCAGGAAACAACAACATAATAAAAAGTTAGTGAATCTTAAGTGAGTTTATAGTTGGGGAAGAAAGAACTGCTCACATGAGGGAGTGCCTAAGGCTTCAGAAAAGAGCTGAAATTCTACTTAGTTTTTTAAATTTTCCTAACATCAGCATGTGTTCCCATGTTTTGGGAATGAGGGTAGCAGCTTCACATGGTGGACTGAAATGTTCACAGAGCCCAGGCATTTTTCTTGTAAGTTTAAATCAGAATACCTTTGTCATCCTGCTAAAAGATATATTCATAAGCATATACCCTGGTGGTAAAACCTAGCAAGCGGATCTTCACTGTGCATGACTATAAGCAGGGGGAAGTGAGCAGCAGGAATGAAAATTGGAAACACTGAAAGAGACTGTAGATGGATGGAATTCCAATCTAAGACTGATAGAGGCAGCGAGTTCTCCCTGTTGCTGAAAGGTTTGAGTGACTTTCAGACAAAGTTTCTAAATTGCTCGTTTGTTCCAAGAGCACCTTCTCTTTGGAATAACCTGTACTAAGTCCTCTCTGCCTCTCCCTCTGAGGACATCATTCCTAATTTGTACACATTAGAGGGTCCAACGAGCCATCTCTACCCCCAGATTATCCCATAGTTCCCTACCCTTCAGGAATTTTGCATAAAGGATGGTTGAAGAAGGGTTTCTATGCACACGGATGTCCAAATACATACAGGAAAAAACAGCTATTGACAGCTCCCCCTACAAGCCCACTGGCCTTGGCTTTGCCATTGCCAGTGAGAGCTGTGATAGGACAGCTGTCTTCACTACCAAATTCCTCTTGAGGTTAATGCACCACTGGAGCAGACTTGGTTGTATAGGAAAATATACAATAGAAGAAAGATTAATTGAACTGTTTTAATAATATTTGTAGCTCTGGTGAAATATAGAACATGGAGAAATATGTGGCTATTTAAAAACATTTTACTGCAAAGAGCTGTGGTAAAGTTTATCTTGTGCTTTAGTTCACCCGTCATTCTCACTCTGTCCATGTACTGATGCACTGGAAACCTTGTCCTCCTTCACCATCCTGAACTCTTTCAACTCATTCCAGTCCTGTCACAACTCATCCTTTTTTTCACTCACACATTGCAGATTTCTAGAGCACACTCTTTACGAGGAAGCTGCTGAGCACTTTTGGCAGACTTTCCCTCAGATTCTCTGAAAATCTGAGCCTCCTGGACTAGTTCTATACTTTGAATGCTCATGTCTGGCCCTGGCCCAAAGAGAGCACATTTGTCAGCATAGAAAGGACATTAAGATTCACATTGTGTCCCATCCCTTACAGCCAGTATTTAAGCCTTGAGAATATTGGAAAGATGCCTTGAAGGATGTGAAAGGATATTATTTCCTTCCTTAAATAGAAGGAAAAAAAAATACATGATTTGGAGCTACCAGCAGACTCAATGACTAATTTTTAAAAGCAGAAATCTCTAGGTTAGACTAGGTTAGACTATTTAATAGCAATTTTAAGTTACATGACTCTTAAATCATTTGAAATAGACATTTTTGCTGTTCTAAGCATAGCATACACAGACACACATAGACTCGTGAATAGTTGTCTTTCCTTTCAGAATGAGCTGTGCTATTTCTTTTGATGCCTGTCTCTGAATTGATGAAGTTTGATGAATGGATAAATAGAAATTAATCTCCAGGTTTTTTCTTAGTAAGTTAGAATTATTTCTTGTTTTTAAGTGGGGAAGTCAAAATAGTTTCTTCAGAATTCTAATTAAATTCATACTTGAATCACTTCAAGAAGTTCTCACTGTTACATTTAATTCCTTTTCTTGATCCCTCTTCTCTGCTTGCCTGAAATGAGTGTTTTTCCTACATGAAAATGCTGTAGGTTTTATCATGCATTATATGTTTTGGGACAAGGAAACACATCAACAAGCTGTTGACACAATGCTTTTGTCTGAAATATTACACAAATTGGTGCAATGTTTCAGTCTTTCAGAACGAACATAGCTGTTGCTAAAGAAGTGACTCCTTGTTTAGAGGGCAATGCATTTTGTAAAATAAAGGTGCCCAATAATGGCTTCCAACAGCAATGAGAGGGTTCTGTTAACATTACTGGAAGCTAGGCTGGATCAAGAATCATTACAGTGCTTGGAAATTGTAGTCTTTTTTTTTTTTTTTTTCATTTGACAAGATAATAAAAATCAGTGATCTTTTAGAGAGTAATAAAAAAGAACGAAATTCATTTTATGCAAAAAATGGATTGTGCTACAGTGGTACATTCTTACAGGGGTTTCTTATCTATAGATTTTTCTCTGAAAGGGGATAGTCACCACCTTAATATCTTGCCACTTTACATGAATATGTAGATTTATCCTCAGAAGACCTCTAAAATATGGAACAAATTAATTCAGTGTTACAAGGTGACAAACTGTGGCTGAGGAAGTCACATGGGAAGCCTGTGGAAGAAGCAGAAACTGCCTTTACAGAAGAATCAAATTCAGTGAAAAAACAAGCTTCAATATGTTCCACATAATTTGGAGTAGGGGAAAAACCATTCTGTTAAATACTCAACACCAAAAAACCATAACTCATATTTTAACCACACAGGATATTTTATAGTGAGCTTCCTACAGTAATCTTTCATAACAGAAAGCTTTCAAGTTAGTATACTTTTTCCCCACACTAAAGGAAAAACAAAAACAACAACAAAAGAAAGCGAACCCAAAAAGCAATCAAGCTTCCTTTAAAAATCAAAGCAGCAAGAACAGTCACAGTAGTTTTCAATCCTCAGCCTGCAAGTAATAGGTTTTCCTCTTCTCTCCTGGTTTTATTAGAGTTGATTCCATTTTCTTGTCAAACTGGATATCCGCTTTTGAAAAAGCAGGCTTTGTTCCCTTTAGGCTCTATGCAAGGAGAGTAATATCCCACAAGAAGCCTTATCATACGGTCAAAGCTGATGACCTACTACAATAATCTTGAGATGAAAATGAAATATCATTCTTGTGAAGTCCCTGGAGACTTCCACTTTTTTTTGAGTGCAATAACTCTCTGAATGGGACAGATCCCCTGAGTATGAGCCCCATTGAGTTCCAAGGACCTATGTCAGTTTACATAAAATACAAATTCAGTCCCTTTGGTTTTTTGTATTACTAAAAAATATTATCAATTTTCTAATAAATGCCCTTATTATCTATCTGCATATTGTTTTCGTCACAAATGTAATTTCTAAAAAACTATTTCTTGAATGTTAGTGCTCTGTTTGTGATAAAAAAGCGCAAAAAATTTAAAGTCAAAAAGAGTTAGAAGTTCTTCAGTAACCAGTCACCATTGTTGCAAAATGAAATCTGCTGATATTCTATTTCGTATTTCATCAGTGCAAGCACTTACAAATGCTCTTCAAGAAGTCTGGTATCTTCATGCATTGAGTTTTAACATAAATCAGAATACTACATTGTTCTTAGATGTGGGTAAAGCAGCCTGAAGGGCTAGCAGGTAGAATCCAGGCTGACACAAAAAATAAGGGCAAATCATTAATCAGAGATAAACCTCAAAATGGTGGTTTTGGCTGATGGAACTTTTCGAAGTATTTCTCATGCTAGAGACAGATTTCTATCAGAATAAAATCTTACTTTCTTTTAAAGACTTTCTACTTGTGGCCTTAGAGAAATCTGAAAGTTCATCAAACGCAAGAGAAAGCACAACCCTTTCCAAATTCCTGTGAACCGCTATCCCCTCACTTCTCTCCAAAAGTAAACATTTTGCATACTGAAAAACAAAGACATAGAGTTCTGCTCAGTTAGGGTGTCAGGCTTGATTTCAGGGAAGCAAAATTAAACTACAGAAAATTATATAGATGGCTTACTTCAATTTCAGAAACAAACAAGCAGTTGCTCTGATTCCACTATGAAAACATCTCTTTTGCTTCTAAACATGCCCATTTTAATACAAATAATACAAAAAATTACAAATGTGGATGATGTAAGGAGCATAAATTTTTACCTTTAACTTTCTTCCTGCCAAATGCTGAGTGGCATTAATCACTAGGTACTTTTGCCTGGTAACTACATAACATCCTGGTTATTCCACTTGTTTGTGCTTGGCTGTAAAAATTGGACACCGAAGCCTTTGCCCTATGGACTAGCAAGCACACACATGCAAAACAAGGGAGGCAATTACACTTGTGCTCTAGTTGCATTTCCAATGAATTCCTAGAACATTTGTAAACGATTGTGTGAGAGGCAACCAAAAGCCTTTGTAAATATGGACCAGTTTAACAATCCATTTAGCAGTAGAGTGAGTAGTTGCGTGTGAATTCCTCCATTCAAATGTAAATTAACATATAGATAGCATATTATAGAGACACAGATGCAAGTGATTTGCTTGTTCCTTTCTGTTTATATCATAGTCAAGTACAACACAAGTTCAACAAAATAAAGGATGTCCCTGGCTAAGAAACTAAATTTGATGGATCCAAAATTCGTGCAAATGAATGTATCTAGTAAAAATAAAATCCAAACACATGAAAAAAAAAAAAAAACAACAAAAAAAACACCAAAAAAACAAAACAAACAGAAAAAAAAAACAACAACAACAACAACAAAAAAATAAATAATAAAAAAAAAAACAAACAACCCCAAACCAACCCCCAACAGAAACCTACCAATTATTTCCCTCAGAAATATCAGAAATATCAGAAAATAAGCTTGGAATCCTTGGTTTCCCATCTGCCAGGCAGAAGCACAGAGCAGATCTGGAAGCTGTATGAGTTGTTGACGGAACCTGACATGATTGCAAAGTTTCAGAGTTATCTTGCATAAGAGAATTACAGAGCAGTTTTAGCAGTGATCTTCCCTAGCAATTAAACTAAAAAACTAAATGTCTGCAACCACTTCTATTTCCTTAGAGCTCAAGGATAACAGTGGGTGAAGTCTGTTCTGAGATCAGAATATTATTTTACATTGTAGTGTTTTAAAAGTATAACCATGGAGGTGATATCTTGTTGCTGTTGTTGTTTTTAATGTACAGTAAAGTAAAAAGCCATTGTCCTTGGGAAAATCCTACTGTTACATTATTTCATCCTGTTATTAATACAACCAAAAAGTATTCAAAATGCTTCTCCAAAACCCTTTTCAGTGGCAAAGCTCATGATGCTACAAAATTCAGAGTCAGAAGAAGAGCTAGTAAGCATGGGACCTCTTATATGTTATGAACAGTCACAACAGATCACTGCCATTTTGCAGTCAAAATTACTTCTACTAACTAAAAGACTCAATACAAAAACACTAAATTTGCTTGAATGACAGGTATGGAATTTTATCATGGGAACTTAAAAAGGATACAACTGTAATCAAGGGATTTTGTTTTCAGCTCTCAGAATTTTTGTGAAGTTTTTTAAAGAAGGAGGAGCAGGTATATTTCTGTATTTAAAAGGTGTCCTTTTTAGATACAAATTTATTGCTTTTCAAGGAAGATACATGTGCTTAAATCCAAATAGAACATTGACATAGATTTCTATTGCTCATTCATTGTTTATCCCAGAGATGTACATTGTCTTGAAATTCTTCATTATTTCATGTTATGGGCTCAAGGAGAAAAACAAATAAACAAACAAACAAACAAAAAAAACCCAAACCCTGTAAATAATCCTAACTGCACTTATTATTCTTTTGTTAGCTATTTTAATGATTCTACCCACTTAAATAAAGGTAAAAATGTATTTACATCATGAACCATAAGAAAGTTCAAATTGTATATGCTATCCAAAATCAATGCATATAATAAGTATTTCCTGCAGACTGATGCCTGATTCATATCAAGCAGCTTCTCTACGTATGAAAAGACTGACCTTTGAGACAAGGAAGAAAGAATCAAATATTAAAATAGTACTTTTTTGTCCTACATGATGGTTCTTGCAATGGAAGTTGTTTATAGAAACCTAATACGATGTATGAAAGGTAAGATTGCTCAGGAAGAAGGTTGCAGAAAATAATTACATTTTTTCACTTTTTTTCTGTTATTTGGTAAGGAAGAAATATTTTCCTCTCTTTCCTTCATAGATCAAGAACCTTTGATAAACTGAGTTTCCACTCTGGAGTAAAACAAAGTTGAACAGAAGCGATTCCTTCACAGTTTTTGACAAATAACAGTTTCCAAAGACTGTGGACATTTACTAAGAAACCACTATTTTTATGTGGACAACATGAGCATAAAGATATTAAAGAGACATCATTTGTTGAGTTTATTAGGTGGCTAGCTTTGTCAGTGAAAGAGGGCCATCAAGAATTATCCAGTAGAGAACTATAAAAAACTGTATGAACGTCAGAATTTTTCCTTTTTTTTTTTTTATTTTTAATTTCTTTGCTCTGAAAATATTTGAAGATACGAAGACATACAAAATATTTGTATGTTTTATTATTAATTTGTATGTCAATATTAATTTGTATGTCAGTATTATTTGCATAAGTTGATGCAAGGAAGCATCAAACAATATAGGTTATTTAACACACTTGGTATTGAAACAATTTTTTGGGTCAGTTTTGTAAACTTTTAGACAGAACACTTAAGTGAAAATTTGAGTCAGGTGGCTATTAAACATTTTAAAACAAGGCAAAAAGGGCAGTAAAGCTGATTAACTTTCTGAAATGTGACACAATGTGAAGGAGCACAATTCAAAATTAAAACATTTACTTTACTTGCCTTGTAAAGTAATTAACATCACAAATAAGTGTCATCTTTACTGAAACTGTAAAGAAGATGACTTTTAAATAGTTCTTTTTTTCTGTGTTCTTCTTAGATTTGTTTTGAATAACAACTTTGATAACATGCTTTATCTGCATCCCCTTTTGATGCCCTGGCACATCTCAATTCTTGTTCCCTAATTTAACTCTTGAAATGTGCCATCACACATTTACATAGGTAGAAATCTGTCAGTTCATGGTAATAGTAATTCCCATAGTAATTCCAAATACATGCATACTCCTAAGCCCTGTTGGATTGAGGGTAATGATATTAATTTAATTTGGCCACAAAAGTTCTCTCCACCTGCCTTGTTATCTTTTCTGTATCTCTGCTGCTTGAGTACACAGCTTTGATTTCAGTGTTAGCAGAAATCAACCTGAAATATATTAAGTTTCAGATATACAAAAAGAGACAAGTATGGAATACTACAAACCAAGTATATCTTGGTAATCAACAATCTAAGCTACAGCAAAGTCCCGATTTCTTTTTGAACTGGGTACAAATGTAGTAGCAAACAAAAATTTTGAGGTTCATCATCAGCTTTGATTCAGAACAGGGTCTAATTTAGATGGTAGTTTACCATCTGTTTCAGAGTCACCTCTTCTCTGGTTTTACCTGAAATTCAGCCTGAGAGCAGGCTGCTGCTTCAGGCAGACACAAAGAAGTAATGATCTTCCATTTCCAGAAACAGTATCCATTAAATTTGAGTTTAGTGAAGAATTTCTCTACTTGTTTTTTTCTACTCTTTTTTTTCCAGACTGAAGGAAGAAATGAGACCAGCTGCCCAGAAAGACTTTGCTGCTGACTTTGCAACAGTTTATGAATCTCTCTTCTCAGACTCTTTCTCACCAAAGCTTTGTAGTTCTGCATTTCACACATTGGCCATGGGACACGGATGAGAAGGATCAAAGTAATTTCACCAGCTATTTCATAATACAAACAGACACAAGCCCATAGAAGGTGGCCTTTCATAGTAAAATTGTTATTGATAGAAGCAATAGAAGGTAAGCCCAAACCCTGGTTATTCAATAGTTTTGGTGCATAAGAAGCATTTATTTGCTGCATAATAAACATGTTACTCTTGCAAGTATATCTTAAATGAAAAAAGGTGCTTAAAAATTCAAAGAAGAAAACAAGTTAGAAAAGGACTGCAATCAACCTTATTGTTAATACTTCTGTGTAAAACAAAGAGCATATGAGCTATTGTTGAGCTCATTATACTTGCAAGTCACATATTCAGGCACAGACACGGACATGACAATTTTTTTCACCTCAGATGAGCAGCTATATCCTCCCAACAGATAAACAGCCAAATATTGGACAACAGCCCAAGCTCCTGTTGAATAAATGAAGCAAAATTTGCTCGCTCAAATATTAAAAGGAAGGATCCTGTCTTGTATGAAACAGTGAAACTAACCAAGAATGATATTTGAGCTGGGACAACCTTTTCAAGAATAGCATTTATTGAGGTTTTCATTATTTTAGCAGAAAGAGAACAAGTGTAAATAGTCACTGTAAAAGAACATTGCACAGAATATTTCTTAATGAGATACAGTCCTTTCTGTAAAGTGTTTTTAATCTTCAAAGTTGACTATCTGGCATATTTCTTAATAACAATTTATTTAAATTGGTCACAGAAGTACATACAATTCACTGTTATTTGCATAAATGTCTGTTTTTACAAATTGCTGCTGTTGCATTTAGGATTGATTTATAGACATAGAGAGGCTGCCAGAACAGACTTTGTACTACTCTGCTGATTTCAGAGTTACTCAAGTTTCAACTGGAGCATTCACAAACAAAAACAAATGATATAGATAGAAAATTATACTTCTTTTAGACAAGAAAAGGCTTGCCATCTCAAAATTTATTTGTATTTGAAAAGGTATTTGTGCAGGAATAAAATTTTATGCTCAACAAAAAACCCCCTACAAAAGACGAAAATTAGGAATATGACATACGTAACAAAAGCCAACAAATAATTTTAAGTGCAAAACTCCGTATCATTACTTCACAACATGCAAGTTGAACAATTTTGCATGTTACTAATAGAGCAATTGCTGTAAAGATGTGAGAAGAGCTCACTTTCAGGACAGATGTGAAATGCACTTCAAGATAAGAAAATAAGCCTTAGAGAGTTATTGTTTGTTTCTACTATTTGTCAACAGACTTCTCACTATGAAAATTTCTATTCATACTTTGAAAAGGAGAATATTCTGAATGCAGGCAGTGCGATTTTATTTCTTTTTTCAAGACTTAAATTCAATTTGCTTTTGTATCCTCCTCTTCAAAAGTAGGTTGGCAAGCCAGTTTTTGTTGAAATGCATTCAAATCTATCTGCTGTTTTATCCCTCCAGTGAGCCTGTGCAAGCATGTTAGAAAGTGGCTGTGAATTTCCCAACACACAGAGTCTGGGAATAGTCAGGAAACAATTTAGATAGAACGTTTTCTACCTGCAATAGCAAAGGAACAGTATAGACAGAGCTCAGGCTAGGTGAATAGTGCAGCTAACAGGATCTACTGGAGCCCCACTGATTTCACCGGGGACTGCAGTAAAGGTGATTCTGACTCTACAGTAAAAGACACTGCTTTGCAGCCTGTATCTCTTGAAGCTGCTAATGTTGCTTTCAAGCTGGTACAAAATATGCAAGTTAAACCATTTTCCACCTGTAATGATAGCAGCACAGGAACAGCCTCCTTATCTGCTGCATGGTGGTTTGTTTAATACGCAGTTAGGCAGAGCCAGCTGAAGGCCATAATGTCAACAGATACACACTCCTCTCTCACAAGGAAGTGGATGAATAAATGTAAAATAGAATTTCACTTCTTACTAAAATACCAATTAACTGTTATCGCTTGTTCTGTTTTTTAAAGACTTAGAGGTAGGGGAAAAAATAAAAAGGTTTAAATATCTTCAACAAGGCTGAGAGTTTATCAATGAACTTCCTTAGAGATAGCTGCTTAGTCACTGTCATATGGAGCTGTCAGGGCTGGTGGTGACAAGCACAATTTCAAGCACTTTCCACCCAGCATTAGTGGCAACAGACCTGAAATTCTGCATGGCTCCCATTACTTTAATAAGATCAGAGGGGTCTTCAGAAAAGAAAGCATTTTGCTTTCCGAAGAAGCTATTGGAGTGGCAGTACTTTTCCAGGCAAAAATGAGTGACTTGGTAGAATGCAAATGAAGCTGTCGAGACACCTCATGAAAGTATATGAATGAATGCATTTACCTCTTTTGTGGACGATTGTTCACCATATTGAATGTCTGGCAAACAATTTTTGTAACACCAGGTGGCATCTAAAAAAAATTAACAGTTTATTGTGTTTCCAGAATAAATAGAAAATAAACAAGCAGGGAAAATATTTTCTTTCAGTAGATGCTTTGGAATTATCAATATGTATATAAAAATTGGAGGTTGGCTTGGAGAGACTTTTAGATTTTCCCTGATTTTTATACAGAATTAAAAGATAATAAAAATTACAGGTGTTGTTTAACAAGGTGCTACAAACAGCTTCTTTCTGTACCCAATCATCAGCACAAAGCAAATAACTGTATAAAGAACCAAACCTTTCAGGATACTTTCTCATCTCTCTCCACAGTAGAAATAAAAAGTTAGCAGAATTCTTCAGCTGTGATAAAACTGAAAAACCCCAGTGTCAATAAAAGTGATCCTTTGCTCAATAAGGGTTTTCCTAGTAATTTCTGCGTCCATATGCAGAAGTAGGTCCTTGAATTCTTGCTTAGACAAGGGGGACTAAGAAGAAATATTTTGCTCTTCTATTTCTGCTTTATTGTTGACCCAAATTAGACTATTGAAAAAGGCTGAATACTAAGGAAACAATTCTCCCTCATTTCACATACAGAATATAAATGGAAGAATAGATTTTTAGCATTTTGAAAGAAACGAGGTTTGAAAAGATAAGAGAAATTTCTAGCAGTCTACATATCTGCAATTGTAAACTGTGGTTTTGCCTTCAGTAGACTTTTGCAACAGCAAACATGATTCTTTATACATTTAGAGTAACATATTCACTAAAAATTTAAACTAACACATAAAAAAAGCTTGAAATTTTTAATTAATTTTTTTCTCACAATTTATTAATGACCACTCAGCAGCAACACATAAAAAAAAACAACCAACCAACCAAACAAACAACAACACACTCAGTTACATAGAGGCATTAACAACACAGTACATTTGATAAGCAAGTTATTACAACAGAAAAGACGAGCTTTTTCTTCCACAGCTACATCTTGCTCCAAATCCTTGTCTTACACATGACTACAGACTAAGAAGGTCCCCAAACTTATCAGTTTTGTATATATATATATATATATATACACACCTGAATGCTGGAACAGCCTTAAGACACTTTCATTATATAGAGTCACAGCAGGGTTTTTTTTTTTTTATTTTGTTTTCATGTAGTCCAAACCAAATATCTGGTATAAACTCCTTCACATTTTGTATGGCACTTTATTATAAACAGTCAAAATGGACCTTCAGTAACTCTAGAAAGTCTGTAGATTGATATTAACTGTAGTGAGATTTAAATCATCTTTATGAATAAGGACTTTATCTAATGTGTAGGGTTCAACAGAGTTCATGTTCAATAAGTAAAAGAACAATCAGGTATTTATAAGGTCTTAGCTAATGAGCAAACTTACTTTAAAAAAAAGCAACTTTCAAAACTCAGGAGTTTATGAGATTTTAATTAAAATGATCTTCTCTTAATTAACATGTTACCCTAGGTACCACGGTAATAAATTAAACAGATTAGAGGATATGGGGTGGATGTTTTAGTTTTTCACTATTATTCTAAGGCTTTTTGCATTGTTGTATTAAATCTGCTTCATGTTTACAGTGTTTTAAGAGAAACAGAGCTATATTTATCTAGTTGTTCATGGCATGGGTTCAATTTTCCCTTTTCCACTGTGCTTGTAATAAAATTCCTGATTAGAAACATTTTTAGAGCACTTTGGGGGTTGAAGTTTGATTTTTAAAAGTTCTTTTAAAAACTAATAAACAAGGGAAGGGTGGCCTTTTCAAGAAAAAAATAAGATTTATGTTTTAGGTGTGTCAAAAACCCTTTTTGAATGCTGAGCAAAATAAATAGAACTCAAAATTTTCAACCTGACTAGAGCTTAAAAAATGTTGACCGTCTGATCATAAGTATTGCAATGGGAATTTCTGCATGCCAATAAAGTGTTGAAATCCTGATCTCCATCAGCACGTGCAGAGTAACTGAACTCTCACCTGCTGAGGAAATAGAAGGTTTTTATCTCTCTTGACACCTGTTTATGTTAAAAAAAAAAACCCTGCAAGAATATAATTTTCCATAGAACTTACCTTAATCAGAGTCTGATCTCAACAGAAGTGTAAATTCAATTATTAAAAAAAAAAAAAGTATTACCTTCCATTTAAGCTGTGTTCCCACTCTCATGTTTATTTCCACATTTGTTCCCACTCTCATGTTTATTATTTCAACTTTTCTTCATGTTTAATATTTGATTTATCTTGTCTTGTAATGTATAAATATGTTCTTGAGGTTACCATAAGCAGCAAGAATTTCATATAAACACAGGGAGAATGGCCCAGAGGATATGTGCAACAACACCTCATCCAAACAGAGTTTGTGAGGAAATGCCTATCGCAATCCAAGTTGTGTCCTTCAAGTCCTTTTTAGTGCCTTAAAGTATCCTTTTATTTTACTTAAGGTTATATGTCCAAATGATAATGGTTTCCTAATTCTTTGTCTAGTGTATCATTGGGTCCCTCATGTATATTCTCTGCAGTCTAAGCATTTCACCCTCAGACTGTTTCTCCTTGGATCCTGTTTAATTTTTTGCTTTACCTTCAACCAGTTACTTCTTAAGTAAAAGTCATGATGTAAGTTCCCCAGCAGTTAGTAATTTCCTCCTAAAATCCAGTCTGCTCATGATAAAAAGACACAGTCTTTTGGAATTCAAGATTCCTGATCACATCTTTGGTCCATGAGGTTTTATAGCTTCAATATGATAATGACAAGATGCTGCAGAAGACAGGAAAGGAAGAAAGTAGCATGTATTTGTTTTCGCTTTTGGTTTTTGATTAGAGTTGATTTTGGTAGAAGTGTCACTCCCTCTAGATGTAGATATTTGTGACAGATAGAAATTCTTGGAAATATAGCCTGTCATGCCATTCTTTTTGATGTTCTTTCTCTCAGAAATGTAGATAAAATGAGTTTCATAAAGAGTAATTTTTTTTTTCTTCATGGCAAAATCCCAGGAACTAACTGCTGTACTCAGAAGTGTGACAATATGTCACATTTGGAACACCAGTATTAAAGGGAAGAATAAGTACAGGCAAAAGTAGAAAATTGTTTGCCTTGATCACTCCTCACTGGTTTACTCTAGATAGTCTCATAAGTCACTCTAAGGAACAGTGGGGTCAAACACCAACATAGATTTGGATCCAGTGAACCACTATGCAAAAGACAGCACCTGAGACAGCATGGATGTTCCTTCAAAGTCTATTAATATATTGATGGAGAGACCTTTCTAGTCTTACTCTCTGTATCTTTCTGGACATATTTTTACTTATTAAAATCTGTAAGAAATTATCATAATTCACTTTCAAAATATATAATAACCTTAGTCAAGAGATTTGTGGCACATGAAGATTTATCAATTTCTCCTAGTTTTAGAGCTGGAGGGAAGGGGAAAAGGCTTCCCCATCTAAAGGAAACAACTCATCAATTATAATAGGAAATTGCATTTTAAAAGTATTTCCTTTTTGAGGCAGACAACTGAGCCTCAAGTGGTGATCCTTAATACCTGCTGTCTGGGCAGCAATTCTCTGTTTCTCACATAGGCATTTTGCGAAGGTAGCAACTTAGCATTAAAAGTCCTGTGCCAATATCCTGTGATCAATCAAATTTCTCTCATTGTTCAGCTCACACTAACTCCACTGTATATACACATTCATTATCTACAAAGAGAGTAATCTTTGATTACAAAAAAAGATCAATCTATTCTTGGTCATACAGAAATAGTGGACTGAGTTTGCAGAGAGACTGAATCAGCAGCTATATGGATATATACTTTCCAGGTTAATTCAGGATGTATTACTCAGAAGCTGTTGCTTATATTAGAAATTTGAATTTTTTCGATATTTAACATCTCATGAAAATCTGCAAGTGAGAAAAAAAATGTATTGAGAATGTCACACAATTTACTACAATTGATACCTTTATCCTTATGACTAATAGGTATCTTGTATAAGAGCTATAACCACTTTTTACTATATCATTAAAGTTTCAAACAAAAGAAATTCAGAGAATACTGACACTAGAAAGAGGTTTAGGAAAATGCTTGTTTTTTAAATTAATTTATGTCCCATTAGCTCTTCAATTTACACATCCACTGATGGAGAATGGGCCAGAAATGTTGCAATGAATTTGTAATGCTGGTGGTTTCGTGTGACACACAGTGAGTTCTTTAATCCCATCTCTAAATTAACCTTTTTTGAATGGTGTGATAAATCAATTGACACCATTATCCTTAAGTCAAATACTTCAGGCAAACTTCCACTAACATTTCTCTTTTCATTAATACCTAATTCAGAATAATTGTTTTCACATCGTCTCATTATTAGTCAGGCTTTATCTCCATTCATATCTGATGAGAGGACAAGAAGACCAGAGGTAAGACAAGTATTGGCATATCCTCCAGGAATACAACAGATTAATTATTTTATCTTTATATATATATATATATATATATATATATATATGTATAACTACACTATTTTTCTTCTTCATTTGCTGCACTATAATGGGAGGCCACTGATCTTACCAAAATAATCTTAAATCTTCTAATTATAAGCTTGCATGAGTTCAAAGTTCATAAGTATATGAATTTAGAATACTACCTATACACTAATATTGCTACTCATATCCAATTTCAGCTGCTGTTATAAAAGCCAATCTGTTACAGACTGCCAGAAATCCTCCAGTACATTTAAATACCAATTAGAGATTATCACATCTTCAGTAATATTTTTTTTTTTTTTTTTTAGAACTTCTGTAGTGTCATCAGCATTAGCAAATACACTGGCCACTGCCTTCTCTAACTGCCAAACTGCTACTTGACAATAGTCAATAGTCATTTTCTATGGCATCTGTTTGTATATCTACATGAAAATAAAGTGGAAAACCTACATAAGGATTATTATGTTTTTTCTGGGGGGTTATTTTTAATTTGTTTTGTTCCCCCATCCTTCAGTTCAGACATTGCTAATGACCTGGAAGATCCAAAAGAGAAGAGTAGACTGAAATTAGAAGAAATGTGCTAAAATATGGAATTCAGCAATATAAAGTGGAGTATGTTATCCCAGAGACAGAAGATTGAGGCTGATGAGTGACTACTTCAAACACTTTTACTAATCCGTTTTTAAAAGTATATCAGAATTGCCAAATACAAAGATCACAGGCAGATACCTACACATGCTAAACAGATAAGGAAAAGGGAGACTTAATTAACTTTTATTATAAATACATAATAAACAATAGTGTTAATTCAATCACTGTATACTTGCAAAATAGTGCTGTTTGTTCTATATGTTTGTATTCCTCAAAATTAATTTCACTGTAATGCAATATACATCCAGCAGCAAATAACCACATGTTAACTTGTTAGAGTCTATTTATACCTTCAAAAGGCATTCTGAGACATCACCTCTGATAGTAACTATAAATCATTTTATGATAATATCACTTTACACAGATCTGCTGTATTTTACTCAGCATATCTTACCTTTCCAACATATGCACAGTATTTTTTCTTCAAGTCATTCATAATATACAACATAACAACTCCTGGGACCTATGTACAGAAAGTTTCAAATTGCAGAAATGCATATTTAAAGGTGTTCCAGGTTTTCTTCAAGACGAAATGACCTGGCTCTAAATAAAAGTGGTATCAATCATAAAAAATCTCCTATCTCCATGAATAATATCAACAAGCACAATTTTGTTTCTATTCCTTAGCTAGTGTATATAGTTTATGACAAGACTTTGTATTTTTAAGTTTTATTTTTCTCTGACATCTCTTGTGTCATATCTGAAATAAAATCACAGAAACATAGAATGGTTTGGTTTGGGAAGAAAATCAAGGATCATGCCCTTCCAAGCACCCTGCCATGGGCAAAGATATCTTCCACTAGACCAGGTAGCTCAAAGCCCTATCTCACTTGCCCTTGAACACTTCCAGGGTCCAATTCTTGGGCAACATGTTCCAGTGCTTCACCACCCTCACAGTAAAGAATTTCTTCCTAACATCAAAACTTTTTCTATCACTGCATGACCTTACAAGTAAACCCTCTCCAGCTTTCTTGTAGGCTTCCTTCAGGTACTGGAAGGTGTTATAAGGTCTCCCCAGAGTCTTCTCTTCTCCCAAATGAACAAACCCTACTCTCTCAGCCTGTCTTCACAGGAGAGGTGTTCCAGCCTTCTGATCATCTTTATGGCCTCCTCTGGACTCACTCTAACAGGTCCTAGTCCTTCTTATGTTGGGGGTCTCAGAGCCAGACACAATACTTCAGGTGGCGTTTCACCAGAGAGGAGTGGAGGGAGGGAATCCCCTCCCTCAACCTTCTGCCCATGCTGCTTTTGATGCTGTCCAGGATACCGTCATCTTTCTGGGCTGCAAGTGCACATTGCCAGGTCGTGTTGAGCTTCTTGTTCACCAACAGCCCCACCAAATCATTCTCCTCAGGGCTCCCCTCAGTCCATTCTCTGCACAGCCTGTATTTTTGTTTGACAGCTCGCTTGACTCCAATGCAACCATGCTAACTAACTAACACACCCTGAAAAAGTAATGAATTTTTTTTTAATGTATTTTGTCAATTTTTTTTTTTTTTTTTTTTTTTTTTTACTAACTCTAAAGGAAAAGTTAGTAAGCATAATCATCCTTCAAATAAGCAGTGTGGGCTTGATCTTCTCATATTGTTTTCATACAACTATTATGCAATATTTAACCTTAATAAATCTCTCATTGTATTTCACATTAATTCCTAGTGAAGCATAGTAATCTTCAATTCTCAAAGACTTTCTAAAGTCTCAATGTACAAAAAATCCCAAATCAAGCAGGAAAATACCCCACTATTTCAGGTTCTTTAGAAACAGGTGCTGTTAATTTACTTGATTGATTTTTCAAGTATTATGATATCTCCAAGTATAAATTGCTTTTGTTTTCTTTTGGAACCTCTAATGAATACTAACTGTGGACTAATGCACATAGCAAACCTGGAAGGTTTTGTTGAAACTTTACAGGAAACATTGTGTGACATATGAATATAAAATAAGTGAGCAGGAAGCAATATTTTTGTACTTCAGATGATTATGTAGCTTATCAGATTTTAAAACTCAGCAACTTCCCTTACTGATAAGGTATTTTTAACTTTTTTTTTTTTTTTTTTTAAATGAAATAGGCATTACATACAGTTGAAATGAAGTATTTGTAAGTTCACTTCCCGTTAGTTGGGAGATGGATATTTTGATTAACAATCCTCATCAATATTATTTTCCCACCTTTTTCAGCATTCATATATGTTGACCATTTGCAATGTAAATCTTACTCAGAGAATCTCAGTCTGTGGGAAGTTACCTAAACAAGATGGGTAAAATGAACCTTTTATTAGGTGAAGTTAACTGTGCTGTGCAGGAGTTCTATAACTGGCATCAACGTCATGATTTCAGCTGTGAAGCCTACTGCACATTTCAATAAAGCAGCTATATATCCCTTCTCGTTAACTCATCCTGAAAAGTTCCTTCACATGAAGAGTTGCATTGATTTAGAGCTCTTTGAAAATGACCAGCGCTGGTAGCAGATTCTAGCACCAGGGACAGCATTCTTGTAACAACTAAGTGACAAATAAATATATTACCTGAAGGTCTTAATTAGTGAGGGATTTATTTTTTTTAATTGTCCACAAAGCAATGAAAATAAGACAGGAAAGACTTGTTGAGGTAATTCTTATGTTCATAACTTTCAGTTTTTTACCTGAAATAGTTTTGTTTTATTTATACAAACTCATCGGTATGTTGCTTTCTACATTTAGAATTATTTGTGAATCAAAACAAAATCAAACCAGAATATTGAAAAATAGCACAAATAATTCCTTTATATTTTGTAAGAGAAACTAAATATCATTTCTCCTCAATGTCTCATTGAAGGCAAACCTCTTCATAAGAAGATTGAATACAGAACACCAGCAAACAAGAAAAGGTGTTTCTGGTAAATTTGTATGGTATTTTCAGAGTCAAATTTGATTTGAAATTCACTGGAGAGAGAAGCCCCTTGGGAAGGGCTCAATTTCATTCATAATTGGAGGAAGGAAAAAAAGAGTCAATATTTTTACCCACGTTATTTGGAAGTGGAACTCAAATGCACTGAACGTATATACAATTGTGCTTGTGTGTAAAATCTACCAAATGTGCTGACTTGAGAAAGGTGTAGCAAAACAAAGTCTAATGTTGCTTTTATTGAAATGGTATACAACAAGGAAACCCTGTCATTTCCATGCTATTCACCTACAGGTTTTTGGTCACGTGCATGGCTATTGAGTTTCCTTGCAGAAATATGAATTTTACAAGCAAGAACATTCACTATGCTGTGGCTGTGTAATGTAGGCATGAATGGCATACTACTGTATGACCAGAGTACCTGGCAGCCACACTGCACACTGAAAGCACTGGAAGACACTCAACAATGATGCTTAGGACGTGCCTCACAGATACAGTTGAGCCAGAATATAAATACGGGGGAAAATCATTCATCACACTGAGTAGGACATGGCTAGCCAAAAAGATTAAGCAAAAAGTAAACAATAATAGTTGCAAAAGCTGAAACACACCCACAGAAAGGTCTTAACAGACAGGATAAAAATCCTGGTAGAGAAGCTCTGTTATCTCAGCTGAGGTAACACCATGGGTTCTCTTTCAGACATCTCAGTCTCAAATTAACCCAACTTTAGCTGATAATGTTCAAACCCCAGCTTCTATTTAGGTATTACCTCTCTGCTGAAAGCTTAAAAGGAAAAAAAAAAAAATACAGTGCAAATATACTGAAAGAATAAAAGTGTAAGGTAAAAAAAAAAATAAGTTAGCTAGTGAGTTGGGTAGTCTCAAGTATTTTTCACCATGGCAATTCATATCCAAAGGTGAATTTTTCTAGAGCAAAATTTTCAAGCAAACCTGAGTGACTTCACCTTTTGAACACTTGATTTGTTTTTTAAATTAGAACTTCTAACCTCCAGCATTTCAAGTTTTCAGAAAATCTTAAAGTCATCTTGAACAAAACCTTAATTTGGATAAATATATCCTTGAAAAATGTCTTCTGTTTCAGGTGAAGGTGTCTCTACTGTATTCCAAATGCTAATGCTGTCATAGTAATCTTCAAAATACCTCTCGAAAAGACATTGTCTAAGTATAAGCACTTTCTCTAAAAACATGGGTGAGATTCTAGTTTCAGTGAAGCAACTAGAGATTTTATCATTGTTGTAGAGATCAGGATTTTATCCAAAAAAATGTACCTTGTCAAAACTTTAATGATATTGTTTTACTAAACTGCATTTTACCTCTTCCACATTTGCAAGAATTTCTGTTACAGAAGATTCTGGAGGATGCTTTCATGTTTCATAACAAAACTAACATCAAAATTGATTAATTCATGTGAATAATTTTCATGTATGGAGCTGAATTTAGAGGGTGTGATGGAGTAAATGCTTAGAGATATATCATATCAGATGTCAGAATTATAGTTCTATAATTTTCTGCAATTTTATCCTCTGTTGAACAAGAAGAAAGAACAGTTTATCCAAGACATTTTAGGAAAAGTTACATAATTTCAAGGCTACTCTGTGTGAAACTCTGGTAATAGGTTAAACTTTCTCATTTAACTTTCAAAGATGAAACAGATGTCTACATTGAAAGACATTCTGTCCCTGAATAATGTGCCTCTTTCAGCTACGTTTCTCGGATTTAAACTTTAGTTTTATCAAGGGCCATAGGGTGATTGAGGCTGTAAGGAACCTCATCAGGTCACCTACTTCCTGCTCAGGGCACATTAATTTTCTGGCACTCAGCTTGTACTGATATCTCTACATATATGGACTACTCAGCACACCATACCAAGTCCATTCTACACTTCCAACATGGTATCCTGAAATAATTTTCTCAATACACAGGTGCACACAGTTATATTTGAAAAAGGAATCAAAATTAAAATACTTTGTAATTTTCCTTATTTTAAAAAATTGTATTGCTGGTATTAACATATTATAAATCATTTATTGGAATACATTTGGATTAATTACTTTGCTACTTGAATTTTAAAAGAGTTATTTTCTGTTGTGATACACTTGCTTCCATGGGCTCAAACCCAGGATTTATCTGGTAAACCAGAGGGTTTTTATCTGCTCTCAGTATTGTTATATGGTCCAGAAGACCATTATACCTGGCAAGGTAAGGCAGTTTCATTGCCAAGTAGTTGATATATTTTAATGTATTTAAAAACATAAGTAAATAAATATGGACAGTGGAATGAAGTCTTTTGCAAAACCAGAAAATAATCAATGTGACTACCATATGAGTGACAGATACTGTTTGTTTTGACACAGGAAAAACTTGTTTACATAATCATTTGTGGGGAAGGGGAGAGTCCTGAAGCATCACAAAATTTGCTATGTTGTATCCCAGCATTTCCTGTGAAAACCACCGTTTTGTAGCTTTCATATTCTTAAGCAATTGTCAATACATGGGATATTATTATTTTCCTTTGAGAGCTATCTCATTTGTAGGAAGGAGACTCATTTGTAATACCTGACAGTGAAAAAGCAGCCCTTGAATGTATGACATCATTTACCTGCAATGCATTCCTGCCTCGGAGGCAGACGGACACTCTGTATGACAGTTTTCCAAAATAAATCTCATTCCATTCTGTCTTGTAATTGTTGCATTTCTCAGTGCTGTCTATTAAGCCTTGCCAAAAAAAAAAATATAAATAAATAAATAAAAAAATCAATTGTTTTCGGCAGAAGCCATGCTGTGTTCTGATTAGAAAGGAAACTGTGGAGGAGTTAATGGTTTCGAGGTAATAAAAACCCTGCTCATGCTCTGTTGCACTAATCTTACTTTTTAAGACATAATTCAGATAATTAGCCAGTTGTTACTGACTCAATTCAGAACAACCACTGTTGTATCATTTATATTAAAATCAAATATGTTTTTAATAAATGATTGCGTTTCAAAGCTTGAGTAGTGACAGCCAGTTCTATTAGCAATAGCAAATAATTGGATAGTGATAAATGGAAGCATAGTAAAAACTCTGGATGAAATTGCCCCTCTTCACAGAGTGAACACCACTCAACTTACGAATCACTGAAGTGTTGTGCTTAAGTCAATCAATACCCATGATTTGTATTCTCCACATAACTTCCAATACACAGGAATTTTATACAGTTTTAGCTTATCTATCTCACTAAACTGTGGCCATCTCTGTAGTCAGCCAAGCGAGAACAAAAGTATACTCATGCAGAGGTACTGTAATATTTGTAATGAATATTCAGGTTCTGCTGGAAATCAGAAAGATTATTTTTCAGAGACTTCAGCAAGTTTTTGGTAAGGTTCTTGGTTTTTTAAACTTGCACTAAAATGTAATTTTCCTATATTTTTTTAACATTCTTACCAATTTCTAGAACAGAAAAAGTTCTAACAAAGAGGGAAACACTTTAAAAAATGTATCTTTGAGAAGTAAATGTAACCATTATATAAAACCACAAAAATATCCACAGAGAAGTTGAAATAATTCTTGATCTGTATTGGGCACAGGTAGGAGCTCAAACAGAAGTACCAGCTTCCTGCAAGAAAAGTGAACCAAACAGGCAGGTCTGTGTGAGCATAGGTTTGTTCATACAGTCAATTAGCCAAGAGGTTGCAGCAGTCAGGGATAGTCAAGTGCTCTGTTTTTTTTAGGAGACATGACATGGGAAAGACTTTTCTACAGATTTAGCCAGGTATGTGCAGAGGGAAGTATTATTTAACTATGTAGACTAAATGGAACAGATGAGCTTAGGAAGAATTCTATCAATTTAGAAATTCTTTTCTACTCAAGAGAGAGTATTTGAACAGGAATCCTTCACACTGCAGCAGATACCTGCTGGGCCAAGAAAATTAAATTTGATAATCAATGTGTTTTGATAACTAAGTGTAAAATTTTCTGTTTCAGCATGGATTCAAGTTTGACTGAAAGCCACCTTCCCAATAACAAACTAAGAGAAAATGAAAAAAAAAAAAAAAAATCCAAAGAGGTTTGATGATCTACATAAGTTGTAAATTTCTGAAAAATTAATTCACTCTCCATTTCTTATAGCTTTCCCAAAGATACTTGCTTCCTAAACTTCATTTCCCATTTACACGAGCAACAGGTCTATGTCTGTCTGAGTCAGCAGATGAGAACACAAAGCATATTTTGCTTCAACAGCCTTTCTTTAGATTTGGGCAGGGTCTTCTATTAGTTGGCTGAGGCCTTATGATCCTTTCTGCAGTATCCTGAAACAACATAGATTATGAATTACTATGGCATACAGAATTACTTGTCTAGAGGTTGGGTCTTATGCCTTATATTCTGTAATACATATGGTGTCATACCTTTGCATATATTTCAGTTCACCCTTTCCTTTATGAACTCAGTAAACAAAGCACACTTATGTCACACATACTGGGTTAAGGGGTTATGGCTCAGTCTTAGATGCTTGTTCCCCTCAGAAGGCAACTCCTGCAGATCAGCTGGTATTGCAGCAGTCTTTTCCTGCTCCAGTTCTGTCAAAGGGTCTGAGTTAAAAAAAATAAAAAAAAAAAAAAGAAACAAAAAACCAACCAACCAACCAAACAAAAAACAACAAAAAAACCCCCAACCAAACAAAAAAAAAAACCCAAATCCACAGATGGGATGAGGGAAGCAGATGCATAGTTAAGTTGTCAGATTCAAAGGGTGATAAATTCTGCCTTACCAAGGCAGAGGGTACAAAGGAGACAGCAACAACCACCCATGTCAGTGATCTAGGAAACTGCTCAGCTGCAGCCAGAATATGAACTCTGACCACATCTTTAGATGTGCACTTGGGTGGTTTTTGCCACTGGTTTCCTAGTCCCATGAGACAAAGTTAACTATGCAATTTAAGGAACTGCATGGTTCAGAAAGGTAAAAAATACATCTATTCTATATATATGTATCCACGTTATATATATCTTTGCCTTTTTAAAATTGTAATACTAAGCATATAAACTGGGATTATTTTCAGAATAGCAAATTAATCTATAGGGCGAATTGTGTTTTTACAGTACTAGAGTTATTAGAGACATGACAATTTACAGCTGCTGAGATTTTGTCCCATTGTATGAGAAACTTTTAGCAAATTATTGAACATCATACAGAGAGAAAGGATAGAAGTGTTATTTATAAAACCAAAGAAGAAATATTTCTCATCTACTTTTCTAGATATCATGAAAGCATTCCAAAATGAAATGATGACTAAAAATATTTCCTGTGTTCTGTCTGCTTCCCCTTTTGTATTAATTGCACTTCCATGCTTATCTGACAGCAACCTGCTTTTAAATCACTAATTAAAATATGAAATGTGGAAAGCTATTTTTAAGCACAGAATTCTATTGTTGCATCAAGTTGGATTATTCTTTCCATATTCAAAGAGGTTTCGCCATGCATTTCAGATGTTAGGGTCAAAATGGAACAGAAACCAAACAGAAACCACTAGCTTTCCCACTACTTCTCAGAACAAAGCTTGATGCTCTGTTTGCTGTTTGTCTTAACAGTTAACCAAAATCACTCTCCTCTGGAAACTATCCTGATCTAATTAGTAATTCTGGAGCATGACCACAAATACAGCCACGTTAATCTCATCTGAATTCAAAACACAGGGAAAAGACTGTTATTGGAAAGAAAGAGTCCTTCTATTTCTTCTCTCTGCACAATTCTCCTCTGTCTTTACTTTGCTTAGCTGCTTATTCTGGATGTTCATTTTCTTGTACCAAAAAGCCCTCCATCCAAAATTCATCCACAAAATACTCTTTTTCTACAGGACATTTCAAATCACATTGTCAGATTCTTGCCCCAAATGAAGTGAAGACACTGGGTATATAAAGCTAAATCTGAATAGTCTTTCATGAGTACTTTTGCAAGCTCATGTGAACACATAAGCATAAGACTATAAAATACACCAAAAATAGTCTGAAAATTGTACCAAGCAGTATCTTAAGTCTACTTGAATGTACCGGACCTAGATCATGAAGGGACACAGGCATTTAAATAAAAATGCTCTCAAGTTCCATGCTGTTTGATAAGACAAGCTCTCACTGAATATAAGAGAACAGCATCTTTCAGAAATATTTTTAGGAGATTTTCTTCATATTTTGGAATTCTAAATCAGCATTTTTTATATAACTTTTTTTACTAAATAATATTAACAAATAACTCTACAAAGAAATGACATGCAACTTTAAAAAAATCTCATTTTTTCTACTTGTACAAAAACATTTTCTGCTCAAGAGTTTTTTTTTTAAGACATAAATTCTACAACGATACGTTCACTACAACACCAAGTCTCAAAACACATTCCCCTGCAGGAAGGGATTACAACATCACATGGACTGCAAGCTAGAGCTCCAATAGGTAAAATTAAATATAATGTATCAAATGCAAACCACTTTCATTTCGGTGTGTGGGGAGCAGCCCAAAATAGTTCATAGAGACACAAATGTACAGTATCCTGTGGGCCTCAGATAGCACAAGCATGCACTTACTCTGTCACACTTTCTCTGTCCATTCCACTTGCTTCAAACTATGTACTTTGGCTTCAAAAGAACTCTTGTCAAGTCAGAAGAAAATATGACTTCTTAATCCATCCATTTCATCTCCCCTTACCACATTGTTTTACTTCAGATCATACTGAATCATGTCAGATTACAGGCTATTACATACATTTGCTATATGCTGCATCACTTCATTAGCCAATGCAGACACTCAAACTAAGGACATGTTTATGTATATACATATGTACATGTAAAGATTACTGGCTCTGATCTCCACTGTTCATCCAGCTGCAGTTTGGTTTCACACAAATCACTCCAGGGATACATAAAACCAAGAGAAAAGATCCATGCATCATTTGAGCATCCTTTTTGCCTGTCTGACACTAACAACTTGCACAAAATCCAGCTACACAGATATAATATTGTATGTGTATCTAACTTGGCAAATTTCATTTTAATAATACAGGGAAACACAAGGATTTCAACTTTTTTGAGTCTTATTCTTTTCTACTTGTTGTCATGGATACTACATCTTCTCTTTCTCTTTTCTCCCCTTAATCATATTTGACTTTTCTCTGTTGGTGTCCATGGTGACATCCTGCTATCAGTACACAATGCATGTCCCAACTTCCACATTTTTATAATGGGCTCAGATATTTAAAGAAGTTTCCCCTGTGTGACTGACATTATTGCGTCTTAACCTCTCTTTACTAGCAAGAAAGAAAAAAAAAAAAATCACTTTCTGTGTACTTATGAGATATTTTCAGTTTTATTCACTTGGATAAACTCATGAGTTGCAACATCTTATTTTCAGGATGGCCTCTGGGGACAGCTGCCATACATTCAATCCATCACACAGGCAAATGAGGATGCAGAGCAATCAGGCAAATGTTTATGCATCAAAATATAATGGGCTAAATTTCCAGAGATGTGGATATTCAGAAGCAGACAGCACAAGCTAGAAGGCAGTGCAAGAAATTTCATAATCTGAGAAAACCAACTTAGAGCATTTCAAAAATGCACATTTCCTCCTGTAATGCACAGTTCCTTTCAAATGATTTACCAATATACACCTTGGAGCAATAAAGCACCCCAAAATACCAAAACAACCACTGAACCCCAAAATCCTAATACTAAAATGATGCATGGGATTTTGTTATTTTATTACTTTCCCATTTGATAGAATCTGTTCTCAGAGGACCCAGTACATACATTGGAGTACATACATAAATCTACCACTTAGGACTGGTTTGAAGATGCTTTTTGCACATCTAACTGATGTGAAGGCACACCTTGTAGTAATGAGTTGCGTTTTTAAAGATGCGGAATCATGTTGGTCTTGTGGCTTACTTAGCATAAGGACCAGGCAGTTTTGGTTTACAAGACAAAGAAAATAGACAAACAAGAAAGGTCTTCAGATACGATTCTCTAAACTATGGGCAAAATTCTGGCTCCAATGAGTCAGTGGCAAAGCTTCCAAAAGCTTCAATAAGGCTGGGATCCCAAATGGCCCTTTGAATTTTCATAGTCAGTGAAGTGTAACCTGAGCATGCAAACTTCAGCCCCAGTGAAGCTCTGAAAAACAAAGCAGAAGTGAATCACTGCCTTGGACTTTGCCTTTCAGAGGTTCTCAAACATTCCCATGAATATTTGGTGGTAGGAATCCTGGCATACTGCCATAGTCAACATAAAGAAATAATTCTAATCTGCCTTGGTGTGATAAAGTAACCCAAAAAACCTATGTTTACTGCTGCATGAAATCATATTTGTCAGGACACAAGTGTAGGAATTTTTAAGGTTATGGTATTTGCAAGAGGTATTCTCTAGCACCATAAACTGTAAAAATTCAGCCAGGGACACTGTAAATCAGATTTGCTAGTTTCTCCCTGAGATGCAATCCAGAAACAATTCCCCTAATTTCCTTCACTTGTTTTTCCATCTGCCCAAGAGACAGCTATTCTAACTTGCTTGCTCAGTACACTGAGATCTGAAAACTGGCTGCTAATTACCATGTGTTTCAATTCTCAACTGGTGATCTGAGAAATCAAGCCAAGGTCTCATATGTACAGTAAGATCAATAATCTATCACCTAGACTGCTGAGACGTGATGTCAGTATTGGGTGTTATATAGTGCATCGCCTCCCCGGTGTTAAATTATTCAGACTCTTTATATTTACCTTATTCTGGGGAAAAAAAAAAAAAGAAAAAAAAAGTGGAAAGGAATGTGAACCTAGTATCTATAGATAATTGATCCCAGTAGAGTTTTCTGATAATGAATAAAAAAGGGCATAGTTATTTCAAAGTGTGTTTCACAGGTGATCTGTTTTCAGCTTTTAAAAAGAGAGGAGACAAGCATGAATTATGGCTATTTCTTTTTTTAAAGTCAGTAGATTTTCCCCATGCAAAAATAAACACCACAGATAAAACCAGACGATAATAGAAGATAAAGAACAGATAGTCTATATGGAGAGAGTAGGGGTTTTTTCTCATATGAGATAGTTGATGAAGGTCTATTGAATGCAAATTCACACAAGTAGCAACTCAGACACACTCGCATTATGTGTCCTCACCAGCTGGTATCTAACAAATAACGAGGAATTGAGAAGAGGAAAATTAACTTCCTGTTTGTGTTTAGATTTCTATAGGCAAAGAGCAATCTTTATATATACTTAAGAAATGGCTAGTTTTAGGAGGTCATTTTTGTAGCCCAGAGAAGTAGGTAACAAAAATAAATTTCCGTCTTGAGCTAACTACTTGGTTTTTCAGAAGAAAACAAACAAAACAAAACTAACAGACAAACAAACAAAAAACCTGACAACAACATCAACAAAAAAAAGACAGTGAAAAAAGAGAACACTTACAAGGCAATACAAAATAGCTCCCACATGACTGGAGTGGAATTAAACTTGCAACAGACCAGATTTAACCAGATTAAAAATTAAATACTATTACTGGCAAGTAATACAGCATTTGCAAAGAATAGTAATTATGGACCAAAAAGGCAGGTTAATCCATTTTCAGCTTTTGATACTGTCTTGATTTTTAAGGCATTTCTGTCATTCCTTTATTCTACTATGATGTTTCAAAATTAAAATGCTTTATTTGTGGTTTCTGTAGCTACTCTAAGGCTAAAACCTTAAGCCTCTCTAACACTAAGGTCATTATCTGATCCTTCCAGTATATCCTCTCCAAAACCTTAAAGCTCATATCTAGGAATCTCTTACTGGGCCATATATATATTTAAAGACATGTTAGCCTTGACTGAGAAAAATTAAGCCCTTTATTGATAGTCTTCTTGTGGTGGTTTGACCTTGGGCAGATGCCAGGTGCCCACCAAGCCACTCTGTCGCTCCTCTCTTCAGCAGGACAGGAAAGGGCGAAAATAAGATGGAAAAAAGTTCATGGGTGAAGATAAAGAGTTTACTAAAGTAAAAGCAAAGCAAAGGAAAAAACCCTAAGATTCTCTCTTTCCCATCAGCCAGCAATACTCAGACACTTCCCAGGAAGAAGGGCTTCAGCATGCACAGCAGTTTCTCTGGAAGGCAAATAACTACTGCCCCTCTCTTTCTCCACCTTTTTCTTAGCTTCTGTATCTGAGCAGACAACATATGATATGGAATATCCCTTTGGTCACTTTGAGTCAGCTGTCCTGGCTATGGCCCTTCCCAAGGCTTTGCTCAGTCTGCTTGTGGGGGATGGAGCAGAATGTTGGAGAGAACATCAATGCTGTGTCAGCACAGCTCAGCAGTAGCCAAAACAGTGATGTGTTATAGACACCTTTTTAACTGCCCATGAAAAGCTCAGCACAGTGAGGGCTTCAGTAGGAAAGGTTAACACCATCTCAGGTAGACCAAATACATGTCTTCAAGACCTTTTATGCCTGTGCAATTTTATCCATCAAGTAATTTTTGGTAGTGGTACACTGGTTTTGGTGATCACTCTTTCTAATTCTGTCCCTGACAGAATTAACCAACAAAGCTATGTATGTTTTACATGCTCTTGTAAAACTGTTATGTACTTGAAACCCTGTTTAAATTTTAGGCATAAGTGTAACACTCAAAAACATAGAATAAGTTGATTTGGTCAGCTAAATAAAACTTCCTGCACAAAATGCTTTATTTCTGTAGTTTTCTGTACAGGATCCTGCACCTGGGAAGGAATGTCACCATGCACCAGTACAGGCTGGAGGCCAGCTTGCTGGAAAGCAGTTCTACAGAGAAGGACCTGGGAATTCTGGTGGACAACAAGCCGGCCATGAGCCAGCAGTGTTTCCTTGTGGTCAAGGAGGTTGGTGGGATCCAGGGTGCATTAGGAAGAGCATCACCAGCAGGTTGAGGCAGGTGATCCTGTCCATCAACTCAGCCCTAGTAAGGCTGCATCTGGAGTGCTGTTCTGGGCTCCTCAGGGCAAGAGAGACATGGAGCTCCTGAAGCATGTACAGTGGAGGGCTAGGAAGGTGACTAGGGGACTTGAGCACCTCACTTATGAGAAAAGGTTGAGGGTCCTGCTTAGTCCAAAGAGAAGACTGAGAGGAGACATCATCAACATGTATAAGTATTTGAAGAGAGGCTGTCAAGAGGATGGAGCCAAGCTCCATGGTGGTGCTGAGCAACAGAATAAGAGGCAACAGAGACAAACGGATGCACAAGAATATTCCACACAAATAATGGTAAGAACTTTATGTAATAAAGTGCTAGAGCCAATATGCAGTTTAAAGAATTTATTAATGAGCAAAACAGCGCTGGGTGACCTGGGGTCTCCTGCCCCACCACAGGTCCGCACCTGACTGCCTCCAGACAGGGACTTTATACAGTTCTTCTTCCGGGGTTTCGCAACAGGTTGTGATGCCTCTGTGCCTGCGTCTGCCTGTTGCTAGGGGGTCTTTCTTCTGCCTCCTGGTGGTCGTCAGGCTGAAGGCTTATCTTCTTCCTCAGGTAATTACTCTTCTACTCATGCACTCTTTGCAGGATAACTTTGATTACCCAAGGCTTAAGATAGAT
>JAWWTY010000106.1:11180063-11216846 GCA_035222235.1 Margarornis squamiger
TTACCCAAGGCTTAAGATAGATTACTCGAAGGTTACATGCTTGGTTACACAAAATCTATAGGGTAAGCACACCAAAGGGTTCCACAAGAATGGAAAAATTTATCTCTGTCAAGCCTTCCTCTTTTCCTCTCCAGATGTATGCCGTTTACTTAACTTTTGGGCTGACATCTGTTCCTTCAAAATTTCAATTCCAGCAAAATTCTACTAACCATTTATCACACTTTAGTACTGTGAGGGGGATGGCAGAACAAAGAGATTGTCCAAAGAGGTTGTGGAGTCTCTGGAGATATTCAAAAGCTGTATGGACACAATCCTGAGTTACATGCCCTAGGGGACACTTGTCAAACCAGATGACCCCACTGTGGTCCCTTCCAAGATTACCCATTCTGTGATTCTGTGATCATTACAGGTGGCCCAAGATCTGCCTGGGGAGGACTTTCCCTTTGCTTCAGGTTATAACATGAGAGCTTGAAGGGACAATCAACTCTAAGCAACTTATGCTCATTAGGACTCCAGAAATATAAAAATAAATTTTAATGTTTACTTCTTTACATTTTACAACTACAGGCAATTCCACTGCCTTGTATATCAAGCAAGATGAGTAGATGACCACTGTGGCTGAACAGGGAACTCCCCATGTTGCTGAAGAGGAAAAAGGAACTGTATGATCTCTGGAAGTGAGGTTAGGGTTTGCAGATAGAGGAAAGAGCTGTAGTGCACTTATGCAGGGAGAAGACATAAAAAGCCTGAGTTTAATTAAGTCAAAACTAGCCAGTGGTGTTTGAGATAACAAAACCAGTTTTTAAGTATGCTAATAGCAGGAAGAGGTCTAAAGAAAAGAGTGAACCAATTCTTGTTGAAGATGCTCATCTGATTAGTATGGATGAAGCAGCAACAGAGTCATTCAATGGAAGTTTTGCTTCAGTCTTTAATAATACTGATAAACCTTGGGCTGTCTGGTCGCCTGGGTCAGAGTGTGAAAACAGTGAGTTTCCATTTGCAGACACTGACATTGTAAGGCACCAGTTGTATCAGGTCAATGTTCACAACTCCATAGGACCTGATGGGATTCATCCCAGACTACTCGCTTTTAACAATATATTTTAACTTTAAGTCAGTGCTGAAGTGGTCAGGCAGTTGAACTAAATGATCATTATACATCCCCTTCAACTGAAATAGTCTACTGCTATCCTACTTTCTTTTAAAGAATTACTGAAAAGAAGGTGTGTCAAGGCTCCAGGCTAATATAATAATAATACACCTCTAATATACCATAATATACCATAAATCTTACAATTCATTCTCAGTAACACTGAAATAATGAATTCAGAAATAAATCAGCCAGACAGCCATAAAAAAACCCAAATGTTTCTATGTCCTCATTGTTATAGAACACACACAGGCTTCCAAACATGGCTTCATGATCACCCTCAGGATGTGATAAAGCCTGCTAGAGTGCAGTGTGCGAAAGTCAAAACCTGTACCCATTCACCTGCCTGTGCTCAGACCAGTCACTCTGGAGCTTTTTCCTGTGCTGCTCCTTTGCACTGCAGTACCTGGCACTGTATGTTTTGCCTTGTGGAGGACAACTGCTCTGCATTTCCCTCCAAGGCAGCCTAAGCAACTGGACAGCATCGGGAATCATGGTTGAAAGTTACTGAGTAGCTACAGATCCCAGCTTCCTGTTGTGGTCTGTCCTCAACTGACATATAACCAGCATCTGTATCTGGCAAGCAAGACACAAAAGAATATGATGTGAACTTGCTTCAATGGCTTCTCAGTTTTGGTGATGTTTTGCTTCTCATACAAACTATTTTCAGTGATTGACACCATAAGACACATGTAAAGGCATGGTAAAGGTAGCTCTTGGATACTATTTGTTTCCAATCCAATGTCCTGAAGTCACATCCCCTCTACTCACATACTCACACCACACAAATACTCAGAAAGGCCCTATGCAGGAGCAACAAGAAAGAGAATTCAGTTTCCCTCAGTTTTTCTTCATGTGGATTTCACCATCAATGCTCTCTTCTCCGTGGAGAATGCTCTGTGAAACCACCAGCGGAGAAACAAGTGCCATGGCTGGGTCTCAGCAACTGGATATGCTTCCCCAACAGAGTAGATGCAGATTTCTGGATCATGTTTTGGCACATACATCTTGTAACATCTCCAAAAAATTTGAGATCAGATTATTTCAATCAGTCTGATAAACAGCTCTTCAGTATAAACACCTGACTCCAACTAAACCACATTTTAAAACAGAAATTGCTAATTTTGCATAGATTTATTTTTAATTCATTAGAAGATTTTGCTAACATAAATATACAGTTATGATACCTCATGGGACCTATTTTTCTTCTTTTCAATATTTTCCTTGTCTGCAGTGGGCTTTGCTCCCATGCACATATTTCCCACGTTCCCCTATAAACACCAATTCCTTATGAGGACTGACAGATAGGTACCACAGGAGATACAGCCTAACCTAAGACCATAATAGAGAAGAGAATTGAAACACAATTGCTCAATTACAGTTCCAGAAAGCACTGACATAGCTTTTCAAGGTGAAATATTTTGGCTTTAGGTGTTTCACCAATGTTTTTGTTGGGAGAAGAATATCTGACAGCAATATTTTGAAGATACATAAGGCAAAGAACTGAAGAAATGGCTTTAGCAAAGTTGAGAAAGGGAGATTTCTTTTTTCCTGACAGCTTTTTTTTTAAATTATTTTTTATTTTTTTAAAGTAGTACTTTCTGCCTGTATTTTTCCTGTCCGTGAGAACCACCTCTGGCATTTTTTTTTTCACCTACTTCCTTTTGGAAGATAATTAACCAAAGCTAAACTCCCCATAAGCTCTGGCTAGCTGATGATTGCTGATACAAAAGTAAACAACTCCACTTGAGCATTACAATGGCACTGTTCTGCTTCACACAAAGAGAGGCTACTGCTCTTTACAAAAAAAACTTGTTTTACTTTGGCTTGCAAGCTTAAATGAAGGAAGTTACAGAATATAGCACTGCAGTGAATTCAGGAAAATATGATGCAGCACAAAGAATGGGAGGAAAAATCCTAAGCATTCACACATAAGTCCCATCAGGACTCTTAAGGTAAATTTGTGAACTGTAAATTTGTGTACAGGAAGTGAGGGCTTGGAGATACTTTGGAACAGTCTATCATTGTATCATCTAAAACTTCAAAGCTCTCTTCCTCTGTTTTGTTGAACTCTTGCTGAGTGGAAAAGATATTTATATTCAAGCAGAACAGAAGCTAATTTAAAGATTTAATGTGCTTTTAGATAATAATAAAATCCTTCTCAAAGCATTAAGTGTGCAGCAGCATTGTAATAAATAAAAGGGCTTTCAGACTCTCATCTCCAATTTCTTTGTATTTTAATCCCTTTTGATAGTGCCATAACTACCTCTGTCTACTTAGACCTTGTTTTGGAGACTGTGTATACTGCTGCCACAGCTCTTAACACTTCCAAATAAAGCCAGAGGTTACTAGAGTGCTCAGTCATTCAGACTTTCTTCTTCAGCTGTGCTCATGGCCACAGGAGTATGCAACAGGATTTAGAGGCTACTCTTTGCAGTCCTCATTTGGGCTAAACTCCCCTGCTACTTCCACATTCAACAACATTTATGTTGCACTTGAATTTATTCTATATGGGGTTTTTTGGTTTTGGTTTTGTTTGTTTTTTGTTTGTTTGTTGTTTTGTTTTTTTTTTTTTTTAAACTTCTGAAAGGTAAAATTTACAAATGGCAAGATAGAGAAAAGTAATGTTCATAAGAAGCTTGAAATGGTGAATCCAAACAACATATAGGACTCAGTACTGGTCAGATTTTGAAGGGAAAAGTTAATATTGGAATGTGATCATGGAAAATGAGAACATTTCTATACTACTCAATAAGGAAATGGCAATATCTGCAAATTTACTAGGAAAGAAACTGGAAGCAAAAGTGAAGATTTTCCTGCACGATCATCCTATCATTGTTTCCCAAGAACTGAAAATATCCACTTTAGTAGAGATTTTTTTTTACTTAAATGCAAAATCTAGGTCTGAATATACATCTTGCAAAAGTCAAAAATCACTATTTTACCAGATATTTTGAGATTTGACTAAACTTAAATTAAACATTTTCTCTTCTTCCAAATGATATAAAATAATTACTCTGAATTCATGAACTTCTTGAGAACAACCAAAAGTATATGTGATTTAGAACATCTTTCTCTGCTATTAAATTAATTCAGATAGTCCTGTTTCCAGATTTTGGTGACAGAAAAATATTTGCTTTGATTAACAACTTGTTCCTCAAGCTCGTTCACTCTAATTGCTATACCTTGAATTTTCACAGTAAAAGTTTGCTCAGTGGCTTAGAAATAAAGGCATTTATCCCCACTTCTATTCAGAAAAGGACTATACTGGAGAAAGTCAATACTCAGACTGAAGAATTCATCAGCATAAAAACTCCAAAGTTAGTGTTTAATTATAGATTCACTTCTAAATGACAGTATTGAAAAATTGATAATTTTCTGTGTTGAAATCTTGCAAAGAAAAGATGCATATATGATTCTGTCTCCCCACATACTACCTGAATGTATCAACTTCTGTTAGTCTGTTGGGCTGAAATAAGCTCTAAAACAGAGTTCCTCCTAGTTAGCTACTTCCTCAACAGGAAAAGACTTGTTTTTCCATTTAAAAAGAAGTTTTATTTTTTCCTAAAGATTTATTTATGTGTTGGAGATAGCAATTCTGCTGATATATGGGTGTCCTTTTTCTAAGTCTACCTGTCTTAAATCACCTGAAGTCTAACAAATACATCCTTCCTGAGACACTGTGAATAAGAACAGTTCGGCTAAAATTCTGCAGTCCTTCTCATTAAGGAGAGACATCTCCCTCTTTCTTCACATCTGGTCCTCTGTCTTGCACTCTTAACACCTCTCAATTTCATCAATCTGCTATGGGCAGACATCTAAGTTGATACAAAGCTGAAGATTATTTTATTGTTGCAGACATCTTTTTGAAATCGGTATGATTCCTAATAAAAATGACAATCCAAATGTAAAATTTCACTTAAAAATGATTACTGGAATCTAGGAGACTTATTTGTAACATTTCCTCGAGCATAATTATTCATACCTATCACACTGTTTATTCAAATGGCAAATATCTGCAAAAATCCTAGACAGTATATAATGCACCATAGTTTCTAAAAGCATGGGACATTTTTTGATCTTTTCCATGGGAAAAAAAACATTGCTGCACTACCTATTTTCCTGTTTTAAACTGGTTTGTTCCCTTCCATCCCCTCTACTTAGTCCTGATGCCCTGGCCTATTATTAAGGGCTTCTTACAGCTGTAGACTGGCACAGACCATCTGTCTAATGATGATTTTATACATGGACTACTTCCAACATGGGACTGCTGCCCATGATGGTCCCTCCTAGGACTCTCTTCTTCCTTTTATGCTACTGTACTTTATGTTTGTTTACAATGACCACACTAATGCTATTGGTGGTCACAAAGTAATAAAAACTTTAGCCACCAACATGTATTAATCTGTTGATAAATTATGTCAAATCACTCTACAAAACCCACATCCTTTTCAAGCTCAGCTATAACTACAATTCACTACTGTTGCTCACTTTTGTTTCTATTCTCCTTAATCCCCTGGGCGGCTGAGGAAATTCACTCCAATACAAAAATAAAACACAAGAAAACTACCTGCTAGCAGTGCTTCATTAGTATTTATTCATTGATTTTCTTTGCTTTGGAGAACAATCAGCCAGAAATGCAAAAGAGCTTTTTTTAAAAAAAATAAATTCCACTTTACTCAAGTTGGAGTATTTCTTACAGTGTTCCATCATCAATTTCAGCTTCTGTTTGCCAGCAAAACAACTCTTCACTTTATGGAACTTGTTCCAACTGTGATCTTAGATATATAAACCAAATATGAAAAATTACACCATAAAGAACTTTTCTTTCAAAACATATGGTGAAACCAAAAAAGTATCTGAGGGAGCCCAAATGTAAAGTACAAAGTGATACTCAGATATGGTATCAGATTTAAAACTAATTATAATTTTAACATTTTTTAATTAAATGAAACTATTTTTGTAAAGCATTAACCTAAAACCAACCAAACAAAAATCTTTAATTTGTTCTTTAATTACATGGTACTTACTAGGTAGTAGGTACCAACCAAAGGAAAATAATCATGCATTTCTAAGCATAGTAAATGCTTAAAAATGTTCAAATTTATTACTGGTACACTTACATACATCAGTCAAATTGGTAACTGTAAAAAAATAAAAAATGTATAAGTGATTTCTTAACTGAAAGCAATAAGAAGTCACTAGGACTTATGACTAAAAATAACTTTTTGTCCTTCAAATATCTGACTGAAAGCATATATGAAAGAATTTACTTTTAGTTGACCTTAGACTAACTTTTCAATTTCTTTCTTGCCAAAAAAGTGAGAACAGATTTCTATTGAAATATTTCTGTATTAAAGTTTAATATTTTTAATCTGTACATAATTTCTGTTATTTTCTATGTTAAAAGAATTACTTTCAAAATTTATATTGAATTTCAAGCATTTTAATAATGAATGTTTTGTTTATTCCAAGTTTTCTTTTCTCCAGCCAGGATTATGTTTTAAATTCAACTTGGTTTTGTTAATTATTTAGACATGAATACTGAATTTTTCAGCAAACAATAATAAAAAAAACCAAAAACCTAAATACAGTGGAAACTGAGTTTGATAATAACTTTTGAAAATTTAGACTCTGATGATTTTTGAAACCTTTTCAAAATTAGAGTGTAGGACATGATAATTCAATGAATAGTTCAGAGTAGCAAAAGCTTGATGGTAAGTGCATATACCACTTGAAAAAGACCAAGGTCATTTCAAGTGCCCAGCTTTGCAGAGCCTTAGTGGCAGCTCACACACAGCCTTGCAGAAAGGTTTTGCAGCATTTGTTAAACAGCTTCTATACCCAGGCTGCTGACATGCAAACACCTGTGTCACTGGTGGTTTAAATGCCGAGTGAACTCAGACACCTCAGGCAGCTGTAGCACACTGACACTACTTTGGCTGGCTGGGCTGTGAAGGGTCTGATAAGCAGCAGGAAGGTGACACCTCGCACTACTAGAGCCAGAATCAGAAGGCAGAGCAATAGACCTCTCTGGTGGCTTTTTCATTCCCCTGCGTGCATGCACACACGTATACCCTGCAAGCAAATGTAATTTGAATGTAGTTGCTTTGTTCTGGTCTGGCATTAGGTCTCCCCTAATACTGTGAAAGATAGAGCTTGTGTATCATACCATTGAAAGACAAGAAATAAAGGAGCTAAGATGCAGTTTTTCTTCTGCTTCCCCTCTCATGGCAGAGGACTAGTTGAATTGCTGGATCACAACAGCCAAACTACTCCCCTCCACACAAACCTCTGTTCACCTCAGTCTGCGAAAATTTGAAAATAAATTATTAAATTGCCACTCTTTCACACAAAACAGGAGGCAGTCCAGCAGAATTTCTTTTTCTACAGACTGGAATATACATGTATCTGTATATTAGACATCTTCTTATGCCCAAGAAACTTCATAAAACAAGTGGCTACTTTAACCATTTTCATCCAATCTGAAAAATTAATCACAAACAACTCATCTCAAGAAACTGGTGATTTACAGTAGAAGAAATATATTCATTAATCAGGACTAGATTAATGAACTTGTCTTCTGGTACCCATTTCACATCTATTCTCATTCAAAAATTTTGTCAGGCTTTGTTCTAAATGAACACATTTCCCAAATTCTCAGCTTGATAAATTACATTTAACTGTTTTTAATAAAAATTGAATACATGCTTTTTATCTTTCAGATAAATTGCAGTAAGAATTTTTGTCCATAAAAGGAAAAAAAACAAAACCAAAACCAAAAACAGCAACAACAACAAAAAAAAAAACAACCACAAAAAATTTTTAGCAATTACAACATTGACTCTGTTTTCTTATGTCCATTCACTGATTCTGTCTTAATTACAGGGGCCAGGACTAGTTTATCACTATGTGGGTATAACCAAAATGGTGTATTCTACACCCTCTGTGTTATTTCTGATGAACTGTTAATAATGGATCATTTGCAGCAGCTGCCCAGGGTACACCTGGCACATCAGGCTCCAAGCTGGGTGTTAAAGAACCCTGTGACACAGAGGAGTGTTTCTCTCTTCACATCGATGGCTCAGCTGTGATAACTCTTCTCCAGGGAGAGACTGGCATAATAGGCAGTTGCAAGACCTAGACCATCAAAAATTCCAAATATATCTCATGACTCACAGAGTTAAATCATCCACTGTGGAACACCCCGCCCTGGGGGAGGTACTGGACATTCCCACCTGAACATGAGCATATATAATCCATAGGGTTTGCAATTTCTGGTACCATTCATCAAATCCAAAGGAGAGCCAGAACCTCAACAGGACTGCAACTGCCACTCACAACAAGGCTGAGATCATCATCCTCATCAACAGGTTACCCTTCCTTTTACTTTATACTCATGAGGACCACATGGTGCTCAGCACAGGAGTTAACGAACACCATTCTGTTTGTGCCCCAGGGTGCTGGGTTCTACGTCTGGTTTTTGTGGGTTAAAACCAGTTTTTCTCTGTATCATTTTATTTATTGTAATTTTTTATATAAATTGTAACTCTGATTTGCAATCTCTCTTGAGTCGGGTTCATTTCTCCCACCGGTTTACTTTTAAACCAGCACAGATTCTCTGTGCTCTCTGTGGACTTCTCTTTTGTTTCCCTCTGTAGTGGATAAAAACCATTTAAAAGATTTAGTTATCTCTTATGTCACTTCCATGATCTCTGGTACTTGTGGTGTCATCTGTTCTAGCCATGTAGTTTCTGGTTAATTATGCAGGTGCACAGGTTCACATGAATTATCTTCTGGGGTTTTTTTCCCTGAATAATAAGAGGTTCTGGTTGTACAAATTGCCCTACACAGAAAAGAGCCCTACTATTCCCTATGAAAAGGAAGTTTAGTAGTGAATAAGCTCAGAAACCTCTTACACTGCCAGTGGAGAAAGTAAAACAAAATGAATCTTCATTGCTTTGCAAACCTGGCTAAGTTTTCTCATGAATCCCTCTTCCAGAAAATGAAGCCAAGCTTGCACTGTTCTGTCATTTAGCTTATATGTAAAAGGGTTTGGGAATTCATAAGTTGAAAGTGTCTTCAAAACAGCAGATTTCATTCTTGCCAGTTTAGTTTAAATGAATTAATTGTTGCTTTTTATTCCCCTTCTGCACCCAACTCCATTTTAATATTGCTTTTGCCAGGTTTTTATACCAGTTACTTTCTGGATGATGTAACTAATTTCTGGGCTTTCCTGATTGCAAAAATATATTTGCAATATATATGTGTAAGTGCATATCTGCATATTTACATATAAAAATTGGTTTCAAAATAGATTGTTTGAAAACAATCTCTATACCATAACACCTCTACTACAATGCCTGCAACTAGGAAGTCTGAAACTACAGCAAGTGCAAGACAATGGTGATGTTTTTCCCTTATCCTTGTCAGACTTGCTAGCACAACAGTGCTCTATCAAGTACTACTTTTCCAAAGGGATATATCCAATGAGTGGTACTGTCCTGAAAGAATCATATCCACATTTTTTAAGTGAAGGCAATTCAGTACATTTAAGATAGAAGTAATTCAGATGTGGGTCTCCATAGTTCTTGCTATTTTCTGGGAGAGAGATGAATATCAGCCTCACATTAGTCAAAAGTTGCTCTGCTCCTTCCCCTTATTATTTTGGCCTTAGAGGGACAGTTTCAGACTGCAAGTATGGAAGCAAATATAGAATTTGGCCTGGCAAATTCACTCCCTTCACATTGTATAAGCATTCCACCAGTGCAGATTTACAACTTAATTATTGCTATATTGTCTTGTTACTAATGTAAATACCTTGACAATCAGACCAGAGTTAATGGTTTTCTCAGTGACAGTGATGTGCACTCAGGCTTACACCCATTTTACCTCATTCACTCTGAAGAACTAACGAGAATAAAAGCCTTGAAATGTGCATTGCTCACCAAAATAATACAAGATTTCTTTGAATACAGCTATGGACTGTTACTTTGGAAGAGAAAAAAAAAAACAAAAGAAAACAGAACAGTGCCTTCTTCACATATGGAAATGTAATAGAAATAACAATACCTTTCAATCTTTCTTTTACAGTATCCAGTCACAATTATTTCTCAAGCCTGTTTACTCCTTGATTTCACAGAAATATATTGAAGTGTGTTTTCCTCTGAAATGTACAATGGCTAAAATGTGAGTAAACCAATAAACAACCTGGAAAGAAGTAACAAAAAATGTCATAAACCCCCACTAGAAGCCTTAGAATTGCACAACACACAAGTAGATGGTGACAGCTATTAAAACTCAATTGCATTGAAGCTCAGCAGCCCGTGATCATAATAAATTCTTTCTGTTGATAACTGATTAGGAGACCCTGATTAGGGTGTTACTAAAACTAAATCACATTTAACCTTCTGAGGTAAAAAACACCACTTGTGTTATATGTATACAAGTACTCCCTTTCCTGGGACCTTTCCTGTCACCTGCGTGACACAGACACTGAAACGATTTATGGCTTAAACATTGTTAAAATCACCGAAGGACTTTTGTCCACTGTAGCAAACTGTCTGAAGAAACAACTGCTCATTGAAATTCACTTCTCCCTGAATATGCCTGCTAATTTGGACTGTGACAGGAACTTGACATAAGGGTGGTACTATTGTCCCATTATCCCAGTAGAAGAATAATTCCACAAGTGTGAAAGACTGGAATGCTAATGGCTGCAACAATCAAGATGCAACCAGAAAATGTGCAAAGTAACCACCCAGGTGCTGAGGGTGCACATACCTGCCACCTCAGGTTACAAACTGGGTGTTAAACAAGATAAGGAAAGAGGCAAATCCTGCAAGACAGGGTAGTGTTTCTTTGTCCTCACACAAACAACTCAGCTGTGACAACTTGCCTTCAGAAAAGCATCAAGACAATTCACAAATAGCCTGAAGATTTTCATCTCCATTGATAGGCCATAATTGACTCACCAGTGCTGACATAACAGAAAGCTGTAACATCTTAAAGGGTGTCAAAGCTCCTGAAATGTCCCATGATCCAGTATTTCATCATCCGTTGTAAAAATCTCCACCCTAGGGGAGGTACCAGGGGCATTCCTACCTAGCCTAAGCCCCATGTGGTCCTTGTGAGTATAAAGTAAAAGGAAATGAAAACCTGTTGGTGAGGATGATGGTCACAGTCTGGTCAAGAATGATACTAGCAGTCCTGTTGAAGTTCTGGTCCACCTCTGGATCTGACAAGTGGTACCAGAAATCCCAAACCCCAAAGATTATATATGCTCATGTTCAGATGTAAATGCCCAGTACCTCCCCCAGGGAACAGAGTTCCACAATGCGCCCCATGCACTGAGATTTAACTCTGTGGTTCATGAGATATATTTGGAATTTTCGATGGTCTAGGTTTTGCAGCTGCCAGTTGTGCCAGTCCCTAATAGCCCATTAGCAGACATGACCCCTCAGGCTGGGTGTGAAGGTGCTGATGCCTCCTTGTAGGGGAATTATCACAGCTGAGTCATTGGTGTGAAGACAGGAACACTTCCTTATCTTACAGCATTCTTTAACACCCAGCTTGTAGCCTGAGGTGTCAGGTGTGCCCTGGGCAGCTGCTGCAAACAATCCATTATTAACAGCTCATCAGAAATGACAAAGAGAGTGTAGAATACACACTTTTGGATATATCCACACAGTGATAAACTAGTCCTGACTGCTGTAACTAGGACAAACCATCACTTAAACAAGACTGGAACTCTCATCACCAAGAAGACCACAAGAAGAGGATCAATGGGACACTGTCAGAATTTATGCAGTAGTGATATTTTTTCTCCTTAATCTGTCTGTCTGTCACTCTTTTTATCTCCTCCTTTTTTTTTTTTTTTCCCCCCTATTTCTTTCTATTTCTCTTTACTTCATGTTTACTGTTAAATAAAAATCCATACTATTGACTTTGGCATATGGTCTCTTTTGAACCTTAATTTGGGCAGAGATATTTCTCCAATAATTTTAAAGAACCTGATCATAACAACCTCAAAGAACTCCATTTTCTAGGCTACTAGAATTATTATATTTCAAAATAAAACAGAGACACATTTATTTGATTATTTTTCAGAGGTTATAGTGCATTAGGATAGGATTTTTGACTATTTAGTGAATATTTGTTTTCAGTGATTGCCAGACACAATTTATTCATTCCCAAATAGAAAGACAGGTCATCCAGCTTCTGGTCAAGTGCTACAATCAGACAGCTGGATAGGTATAGTCATGGTCAGATGCAGTCATTTGAAATTATTAAACAATTCTCATGCTGTAGTGGAACCCTCCTTCACAAACAACCCCAAGTATTTTCTTGCACTGAAAACACAGTATTTTATTTCCTATTGTTCCTACTTGAATTATCTTTATATAATTATATCTATTTAAGATGTAGTAAAATATAATTACTCATACTTTACCAAAGTTCAAACATACCTCTATCTAAACTAGAAAGTTTTTTAAAATACTGTTTTTACTGAAATCACATATGCATTCATCACTGGATGAAGCTGTAATCACAATTTTGTTTCCCACAACTTCTCTAAGAAAAGAGCATTTACTGTTGGTCCTTGCCCAGGCATCTGATCAGAATTCAAATTTTTCCTTGTCAACTTCTCCAGACAACAATGGTGTTTTGTAGGAAATAGGATGCCTTTAATTTTAAGCATATCATCTCATAAACTTATGTAATAAATATTTTCCTGATCATTCTTAGAGGGCACCATTTATACTGGATGCCTTCATGGAATTAAAATACATCTTAAATAAGTGATTAAGTGCAGCTAAGATACACTTTGAAAGGTTTTATCTGTGTTTGCTATGCATAAATTAATTAAAATTAACCTGTTAATATCACCATGATATTACAGATGGTGATGTAACAGGAGTTGCATAATAAAATTGGAAATATTCTTAGTTTATATATAAAAATAATAGAAATTGATAGATAAGTATTTGCTTCTCCATCTGTTAATAGAATACATTTGCTAGTAACTCATCTAGGAATATATCTGAGTCTTTCTAGCCACTTTACATAAAAAAGCTATAAAGAAATATGTTGCAATTTTAGATGTTACTCTCTGTTAGTTATCATTAAAAGCCACCATTTCTTCAGCAAAATATTAAAACTGAGGACCTTTTCAGTCAAGTTTTTAGCAGATCCACTTTTATAAATAGCATTGAGCTATATCTGTTTATATACTTGGACGATTCTTGATATTTTGGTACAAGTCAAATACCAGTTTGAAAAAGAAATTGTAACCAGAAGATGTGAAAAAAAGGCTCACCAAGCTAAGTGGGATTCCATAAGTTAGCCTTAGTCTGTAGCAGTTTGTCTTAATCACTGCTAGCTTCTCTACAAGTACTGGTAGTAGAGCAAGGACTAACAGTAATTGTTCAAGGAATTCATAACTTCTGCTTTATTAATTCGTACAAAGATTATTAGTGGGAAAACAGACAACAGCTACAGTGCATGAGATTTATTATTTTTCTGGTGTTCACTGAAACTGGATATCCATCTACAAAAATCAATGGAAGCTGACAGATCCAGGAGCTGAGAAAATGTTATCTGAAAACTACATGAGAGCTACACAGTAAGGCTTCTTATGATTTAAAATATTCTTGTTCCTTATGCTGAGAGAAAGAGGTACACAATATGTTTGCCAAGGCACAGAGGCTTTGGATAGGAACACAAGTGGCTTTGATATATCTCTCCAATGTCTTTCCAGTTCCATTATATGTTAAAATTTGTGAAATAAATTAGGTATTGCAGTGAAAAATGCATGTTGAAATGAAACTGCGTGGTGGGCTTTTTCATAAAAATGAAAATGCTCAAAAGAGGAAAGATGATTGCTTTTTCCTGTATGGATCATAAAGGTGAGCGGGAGCAGAAAAATCTAAAATTTAGATAGATATTCGTGTTTCTGGTTCTCTGCACTTGTCCTATCCAATGTACTCTGCCACTTGTACACTTCTGACCAATATTTTCTAAAAAAACATTTTTCAAATAGCTGAATATACACATTCTTAATATCTTCATTATGAAAGACTTTACTGAAATATCAGAAATAATATTTTCAATTAATATTTAGAGTTTCTGATTCCAGTAGAAAGGAATGCATAAAAAACTATGAGAACTGAGGACAAAAATATATTTAAGGTGGGGGAATACAGCACATAAAGTACCTCCTTAATGAAAAGTATAGAGAAGATCAAGTTATTTTAAGACATATGCCTTGCAAGACTCCATTCTACCCTGCCCTACAAATGTCTCTTACGTACTATATAAAAACATGCAAGAGATTTGAAAAAATTTTGTGCATCAGGCTGATACAACAGTTTCTCTTTAAAGCATCAAGATTATGATTTTTATGACTTAAAATAAAAAAACAGATTGCAATTCAGGTAAAATTGTTAAAATGTGACACACCTATGACAAGGTGTTTCTTTAAGCACCCTTACAGCAGTCACATGCCAATAGAGGTGACCAAGTCTAACAGGAAGCATCACAATTCTTTGCTATGACATAATGAACAGCTACTTTCAGAATTAGATATGATCATTTCCTAGTCTAAGTCAATCTGAAAATATTTAGGATTTTTGACCTAAAATGTTTCTTGCAAAGCAAGACAAAAAATCCCAACATATCATGTAAACCATAACAGAAGGCTTCTTTTTCTGAAGGCATCTACTGCTTTTCTTTAAATCAGTCTTCTGTCTCCCAGTTTTCATCTGTAAATTTGGAGCATAAAGTCAGTTATAGAAGGATTAATAGGTTCATTTACATATGAACTGAACACTAAACTGTATTTTTTTTTCTCTTTTCATTGAAGAGAAAGGACTTGTCACAATAAAACCTGGAAGTTTTAAAAAGAACAAGTCAAAATAGTATAGCCATGAATCCATAGAGATGTAACATTTCTCCGAGTATCAGAGACTTCTGTTTGAAAGCTTGCTTAAGCACAGGAAGAGACTCCAATTAAATCGAGTACCTTTGGGACCAGAAAAGGATGAGAAATCCCAGTAAGGTTTAGCAGAGTTGATACAAGGACATACAGTTAGGTATGGACTATACGGGATTTTAGTACTTTTAGTCTAAGCCTGAAAGTTTGAGAACACAGTAAAAACCAGAAGGCATAAAAAAAGATGATGTTCCAATTGTGTGATCTTACAGTGCCTAGGTGGCGCAATGTACCACCAATATGAAAAATAGGAGCCCATGTAAGGAAAATAGAAGCAAGACACTAGGCTGGTGACTGCAGTGCAAAGTTTTATTCTAAATGTATACACCAAATTAGCACTGCAGGCTTTCCCTTTTCATTAAGGTCCAAACCAAGACAGTCCATCGTACATACATAAGCAAATGGCAATCCCTTTCATTCATTATAAAGTGGATCTGCATAATGATTAAACTCAAAACTTGATCAAGAATTTTAGCAATGTAAAGTATTTTCAACATATAGGTAAGTAGTCATCACAGATACAGCATTTATTGCACAAGCAACAGCATTCTCAAAAGAATTAATAATTTTGCCATGTATAGTGGCAAAAAGAAAAAAAGGAAATAGCGAAGACAATCATCATGCTGCAACATAAAAAACACAGAAAGACAAATCCAGCTTTGAAAAAACCCACTCCTGAACTATTAATTAGATAAATTTTCATTTTAACCCTTCTCAGAAAAAGTGAAGGAGAAAAAAAAAAAATATGTGTTCCTCTTAACTAACATTATATTCACGTACATGTGAAGTATTCTCACAGATAGTAAAAAAAGTAGTCCCCTTATACTTTTCTGTAGTTTTCTATTTTTGTCCTCAAAGTAGATAATCAGTTGTTCATATTTCTCAACTTGGACCATAACAGCACTACAGAAGCTTCACCTCTGCAAAAGATATTTTAAATAAAACTTTTTTTCTTTTTTTTTTTTACCTAAATGTTCTTAATATCTTAAATTTTAATGGTCAGAAGTCACAGCATGAAGAGATGCATATATAATCCATAGGGAGGCAATATCTTGCACCAGTGGAAATTAGCATTCTTTTTTATACACAGGATGGGAATAAAATGGCTCTTGACATCCCTTGTTCCAAAGACAAGTTATCATTGGTTGCTCACGGTAGTAATGTTACACTAGAAATAGCAGCTGTGTATTCATGTTTACTTTATTAAAAATCTAATTAATACTATGCAAAATCAAACAAAGGTAGAAACCAATGAAATGTGTCTCCTGCATTTCCAGCTCATATTTCCCGTTCAGGTCTCAAATACAAAACACTTCTCAGCTGAGTTTCCAGCTGGGCCCATTCATAGATGAAGTATAGCAATACATACAAAAGCTATTATATTCTATAAATTCTGTATTTCTGGTTTCCATGTCTAATTTGAGGGCTATCTTTGGGTTAAATGTACTGTCATTTTATATGTGTCAATTAGGTACCTTATTAAAGTAATCCTGTACTTTGGATGACCCAAAGACATACAGAGGATGTCAGCATCCTTCAGTGTAGAAGAGCCAAAAGACTGGATTCAAAATTTTTTGATAATACGAATTCAAGACCTGGAACTGACTTTCCCAAAAACTGTCCTTCCACTAAGCAACTGAACCAGAGTCTCAGTTTTGATTTTAGTCTTTTTTTCCTCATATATATTTTCTCCATCTCTATTTTTAAAAAATCATATTCCTAACCCATTAAAGGCTGATTTCATTTTAGTTATTTTAATTTGTCTTCCAGTTGTTCAGCCACCTCATTTTGTTGGTGTTGAGAAGTCACCCATCAATCCCTCTGACCCTATGCAAGGCTTGTTAGCAGACTTTGCAGCCATTGTATAGCAGCAATCTGTGCACCTGGGCCAGCGAATAACCCCCACACCCTCTCTCTACAAAGCCTCTATCAACCTTTACAGGACTTTGGTCCCATGAGGTGCAAACAAACTCCATCTCAGTGATGACACAGCCAATGGGTGAACACCAGCTGTGAGCTCCTTCTCTTTGTTTCCCTAATAATGCACGACCTAAGGGGGGAAAAAACCAACAGCTAACAGTTTTTAAGACCAAGTGATCAAAAGGGATTAGAAATTTTTTATTATGAATTAATTTTTCATTTATTTCTTAGTCCAGATCTTTGTGTAGAGTTTTCAGAAACAGAGATTTTCATTATATTAATTCTAACATCGTTTTCCTGAGTTCCTTAATATAGAATTCAGTGTGTGTGTAACAAATTAAATTTTCCTGGTGTGTACTAATTTATATTTTTAAACCAGAAACCACTTGTCATGAGAATTCCCTCTATGCCTGGTTTATGTTTAAGATTCTCTCCCAGAGATTCCTTGGGGACATTTAGATTCTGATTATTTTGAATAATTTTGCAACTATAAGCATTCCCATCCATTCCCTCAGGACATTAAGGATCTAGCTATACCTACATATAGCACTCATTCTCCAAAGAGTTCTTTAAATAGCCAGGCATCTGAACATAGAAGCCCCAAATCCTAATTTAGCTCTTCCTTCGAGTGACAGTGCATGGGAGTAGCGACCCAGCTCCACACAGCGACATGTGATTGAAAAACAATCACCAAGATACATGTGCAGAGTCATTAATAACAGAAAAACTACACAAACAAATAGCTGCTGCTCAACCCCTCCACCAGGGTTATGGACTTTCAAGTGACACAGTCTTCCTACTCCATATGGTGAAACATCCAATTCCAGGACAAGCCCTTGAGTGAACCTGCATGTAAATAGTACAATTTTACACTGAAATGAATAGGCATTCTGCAATAAAAAGTAGACAGAAGAGGGAAAAGGAGCGGATTGTTAACACTTCATTGTGATTTGCCATCTGGGAGAATCTAACAAAGAAGGTTTTAACACAAATCTAAATGTCTAAATTTAGTTACTAAAAGACAAAGACTGAAGAACTCTTTAGAACTGCAACCAACCCCTTGCAGTTGCTCATGACAGAAGAAACAAACTTCCTTTTAATTGTGCCAGGCTGTTAAAAATTGCTCAGTCCAAAAGTTTGATAATGGACTGCATATATATATATATATATACACACATATATGTGTGTGTGTGTGTTTCCTTTATTGAAAACCACAAAATGTTAAACTATTTTATAAAGACAAAAACAAAATTAGAGGAAAGTTTATGTGTCCTTTTAAAAGCTGTTTTCCGTTTAAACTTGTGGAAATACTTTCCATATTCAGACATTTTCACTGGCAAAAAATGGTCCAAAGAGAAAACAAGCAAAGGGAGAAAGAATCAGATTTTTTTTCTCCAATGTTTGACTGCAATATTATTAGGAAATAGCAAAGTAACAAACTTAGAAAAAAATAAACTGTCTAGATTTTGTGTATCTATCCTCTTCTGTTGCAATAACTATGTCATATACTATTATTCATGAAATTGAAAAGATCCCTCTTCAGCTATTTTGGGGCTTTTGCTCTCTCTATTTCTCTTTTCAACACTTAACAGCTTTGCTCTGGAAATAACACTTTCACTTTTAAATTTTGACACCTTACAGTGTAGTTTTTAAAATGTGCAAAGTACAGTTTATCTAAATTTCCTTGTCACTTTACGCAGAAAGATACCAAGACTTAATCTAAGGGTGTTGAAAGCTGGGGGCTGGAAGCAGCACTTCTTCAAAGTTGGGGATTTTGTCAGGAGAAAAATTAGAATTTTTCAGCATCCATATTCTAAAGGGAGATTTTTTCCTCCCATTAAAAAAAAAAAAAAAAAAAAAGAAAAAAGACTTGTTTTTTAGACTGTCCTCGTAATGAATTATTCCCTCTAATTCCCTCTAATCTGCAGAAATACAGATGTCTTACCAGAAGTGAGATGTCAGGAATTGTATGTCTAGTATATAACCTACTACAGAAAACATTACTGTTGAAGTAGCACTGCTAAAGATAGAAAATAGGTATTTCCCATTATTAAAAAATAAAAGTATGATGCCGGCTAACAGAGGCATCAGCAGTGATTTCAATATACTAGTGCATTCTCTGGGAGTTAAAATTTGAAAATACATATTTAGAGTCAAACTTTACCACTCTCTAGCCAGTATGGGGAAAGACGCTTTCCAAATTGAATTTAATACCAAGCAAGTATGCAAATACATACTCAAAAGTATATGTCCTTCATGAAGAAATACACATGGAAGTGTACTATGCACAAATAATTAACAGGTAAGTGTAAACTCATATTATCAGCCATAACAAATTATAACATATCTAAAGTCCTATACTTGAACAAGATTTGTGATTTGATCATCTGAATAGGTAAAAGAGGTTCATGGACTGCCCAACTGTTAATATATCCTATAATGAACACTGTTTTCCTGCATAAAAACACAACTCAGGTCTTACTGAAGAGGACTGGACTTTCCCAAGGAGCAACCTAGAAATGCATAATCAACCACTCATTGACTTCAGTAGAACGTGGAACTACCTATTAAGAGGAAAATTAGAGAAACAACATAAAAGGACAAAAGTGTTCCTTCTTTTTTCACAAGACTGTCACAGGCAGAGGAAATATTAAGTCAGTAATGGTTTTGAAGAAAACCTGTTTAGAGTTTTAAGAGAGTTTCCCAAAGAAAGCTTTGTGCTTAGATCACAAAACCCATGCATTAAAAGAATAACCATAGAAAAATGCTTTTTAAAAGGACTGTAACTATTCCTTTCCACTCTGAAAGGAGACAAGGTATTGTAAAACTGGTCAAGGCATAGCTGAATCCTTCTAGTCTCAAATAAGAAAAATAAGCACAGGAAAGTGATATCAATAGAGCTTTGTGACCACAGAAATAAGTAAGTACAAATAAATATTGTGCTAAGGAGAGAGAACCTAGCTTCAAAAAAACCTTGAGAGTGAAGGTAGACTGTGTCCATGAACCACTGACAAAGTAGCATGAATGAAAGTCTTGATTTCAATCAGTCTGCAACTAGAAACAATTGGGTACATGAAGAATAGACATTTTAAGTCCAAACTATTTTCTTTATTGTTGAGCACAAAGTCACTAAAGAAGTGGCTATGATTATAGCATTTTCAAATGGGAATTAGAGTAAAATGATGGTACAAAGGGAGATTGTGTGTCTTACATCTGTTTAAGGAAAGAATCAAACAGAAAATATTGCAGAAATGCAGCCTTTCATTTTCTTCTGGGAGCAGAATCACCGAAGAGAAAAAAGGTGCAGAATGTTTTACGTTAGCATCAGTACTTGAAAAAGGAACAACTAACCACAGCCTACTGAACATAGTATGAGAAGACTGTTAGAAGGCGTGCTTTGACACTATTCCCTTAGCTTGTGAAGTTTCATTATTTATGCAAATATTTCTGAAAACCACCAGAAGATAAAATATTAATAATTTTGCATTAATGTATAACCACTGGAGGTAATTTGAACATGTCATAAGACTATCTTCTAACATATATTTAAATTTCATAAATGTTACCATAATCAATATTTTATTGCTATTTTTTTGCTCAGCACTAGAAGTAAAAAAAAATGAAACCTGGCCATAGCGAGAAAAGTTTTCAAATGTATTCCATCTTATATTTTTTATTTTTGATCAACTATACTCAATACATTTAACTGGGGTTGATTACATCTGCACAAACAGTAGACATGAAATTGCTGTTTTTGATAAAAATTCTATAAATCACTTAGAACAATAGCAACATTAGTACCAAAAGTGTTTGGTCTAAATAAATAAATGCATCTCAAAAATATACATTCCATTCCTGATGGCTGCCTTTTTAAAAAGTAAGTGCCTGAAAGTTGAACAGCTCTTTGTGTTAAGTACAAAAAATTGCAAAACCCCACGAGAATGCAAAGTTTTCTCATGCAAATATCTTTTAATTTCCCTTTGTGCACTTATAAATGAAGCTGTTATTCAAATCCCCAAGTTGTCCTGCATGACAGTGGCAAATGAAAGATTGTGTCCTGTCAGGGGGGAAAAAAAAGGTATTTTTTTCCCCAAATTAAAACAATGTCAACTACAGATTTTATCCAAAAGTAGAATCAAAAATAATTTTTTTTTGTGTGTGAAAGTGATAACACATCAAAAGACAGACTTGAGAGAGCAGCCAGGTATTCCAAAGCCTATACTGCATACCATTGATGACACTCTCCAAAGAGCAACAGGAAGCTGATTTAACATCACATCCATTCAGACGAGATCTGCAGAGAAGTTCAGAGAAAGCCAATCCAAGAGGTATCAATCCTGAAGCCCCACAAACTCAATACAAAGTTAACAGCCTGAGACTGGTGGCAACCACTGTATTGCTGGTCGATGACAACATGTTTTGTCAGATCAAAGTGTTTTGTGGATAACCATGTTGTAATCTTTCCTCTGATACTAGAGATTTAAAAATTTCTCTTTCCAATTCTTACAAATATATGCCACAGTGTATTTTAAAAGTAGCTGGATCCCAGTTCCATACTGATATTCCAAAAACATGGTCAGCCAGCTGAATTCTGTTGTTTGACCTTTTCTTGGAAAAGTGTGCTACTAGCATTCTCACTGTAAACAGACACCAGTGACTATCATGGAATTGAGCAAACAAGAAAGGAGGTCAAATATTCTGTTATTTCAGGTAAAACCAGTCATATGGGTTATTGCACGTCTATTCAGATTCAGCAACTATTCTGTATTCTGTTTACTACATGTAGGAGTCACAGTTTTAATTCTTACCCTTCCAAGAACTGTGTTTTGAAGCAATTAGCCCCCGAAAGCAGGTAATGTAGTCTATAGACTACGTATCACTAACTGTATCTACCTGGAAGGGATAGGAGACACTTTTTAGGAACTTCTCAATGGCAGTGCAGCTCTATGCAATTCGAACTGAAAACTGTGCCTTCAAGGCACTAACAATCTTGTCAAGTAAGACAGGGAAAAATTTTAAACTCTGTTACAGCTAGAGGTTGTAAAAGAGGGCTGTAGAGAAATAGACAGTGGGTTTTGTTCCTTGTTTGAGGATGAAAATTTGAAAGTCTTATGCAAAGTATATTTACCTAAAGGGTGAAATTGCTAGTCTATAGTAATAAATAATAGATGATGTTCCTTTAAAAGCTTGGGAATGAAAAATGCCTGGAGTAACATTAAAAATAAAGCTGTTTAAGTAGTGTGCTTAAGGAAAAACAGGAATACAAGAAGGTTTAGTTTTTACTGAACTTTAATGAAAGTGAACAAATTAAATGACTGCTAGTTGCACTCTGCTGATATAGAACCAGATAAGACCCTTGAGAGGCATGGTCGGCAACACAGACTTTTTTTATCCACTGAACGCTACAAGTATCTACTGTATTTTTTTGTTCTTAAAACTGTTTTCCATGCTTAGCTTCCTCTTTGCCTCTATAAGTACATTGGTCTTTAATGTCTTCAAACTAAGAATTGTACTGAGAACCATGCACCTTTTTGATACCTTGCCTAAACATCAGACTTACAGTAACAGAGTCTACTGACCTATACAATGTTCCAGTGGACTGGCAAAAAACAGCTCCTTCACCGTCACACATCCTATGAGAAAATTCAAAGCTTTACTGGGTTTACTGTAGAGATCGCTGGGTTTGTGTTTCATGACTTAAAATGTAATTTTAAGAGAAAAAGGTTTGTTTGCTTGCAGCAAAGTAGACTTTTTCCAAAAGATTAAAGTTAAATTTTCCATTTATTTGTGTCCCTCCAGGGATTTTGCAAATAACTGCCCTTTCAATTTGTCAGCAAAACTGAAAAATCAGATCCAGCCAGATATTGGGCAGTGGATTCTGGCCTTTAGCTCACAGACTCCACCATAAAAGATGTGCTAAATAAAAACTTTGTCATATGGATAGTCAAGATTTCTGAGGATTCCTGTGTTTAGGCTTGCAGAAGGAAAAGAAAATGTTAGTTTGCAGAATACCTTGTAGCAGGCACCCTATTTTTTTCTGCTTGAACCTCTTACTAGATCTGCCTTTCCCAGGAATTACAAAATATTTTCCTCTGCATATCAACAGCATCTTTTAGAATTTCTGTAGTGCCTTCCAAGTTTTGTTTCTGTGGAGTCTATCCCTTCTAAACATATAGGATACCTCCAGAGGCACTAATTCAAACCAGGTTGTGGATGTCTTTATCATTCAATGAGTGTGGGCAGTGGGCATAGATATTTCATTATACGGTTGTTGGTAATTGGCTGACATTTGATAAGTGCCTGTGGGTAGGACAAGTTTAATATTAATCGTCTCTGGCAGGGCTTAAAAGGGTTTTATATGAGTCAGTACACTTTGATCTGTAAAAATCTAGACCTTTGTTTTTAGGACAATCCTTTCTGAATTACTACGTTGCCAACATTTTGATCCAAGAATCATTTAAATTGTCTTGTGTAGTCACATAAATGAAGAAACGTATTTGTAGTGATAATATGGAAGTGTGTCATTTTACTATAGATAGAAAGCTACAATTATATCTGCTAGACTAGTAGGTAGTAGGACAGAGCAAAACTTTAAGCATCTGCATCCTTGCAGTAAGTGATTACTCGTTAGTTTTGGGTTAAGTTTTTTTTTTTTGGAGAGGTGTGGTTGTTTTGTTTTGTTTTGTTTTGTTTTGTTTTGTTTTGTTTTGTTTTATTTCAGTCAGTGTTCCAATCATGCTAACTAGGAAAAAAAAAGAATCAGACATGCAAAGCAAATAAGTAATAACTTCTACCAATAACTTTCAAAAGGCGATGCAGCTTCAAAAGCTGTAGAAGATGCCATATCTATCAACATGACCAAGGAATCATTTTTTCTGGTAACTACACTGTCACCATATCATTTTGTCATTATAATGATCACTTCCCTCAAAGTCTTTTCTGCTGTACCATTCTGCTTTCATTCACTCTGCATGCTTACATACCTACCAAAGTGCTGACTGACAAAGTTGACTCCTGTTATTTATAAATCACCATAACCTAATGTAGAAATTATTTCTGTAAATATAGAAAAACATAATTTGTTTTAAAAAATAATTTCCACAACATATGTTTGGCAAAGATTTCCACAAAAGTTAGGATTTCTGGCTAAAATCAAGATGCAAAATTACTGTTTCCATATCATCTGTGAGTGTTCCTACATATGTGGTTATCTTTTAGGATCTACTGCTGGTTTTTCCACATTCTTTAAATTTTTATCCTGATGTAGAATAGAAAAAGTTACTAAATCTTTATATCAATGTCAAATACAGAGAATGGAGAGCACTCCCTGCCTTAACTTAGCCTATTAATGGAAACTCAAAGCACTTCAGCAAATTTAAATACCAATATGTGAATTTATACTAATGTTGCATTACTCCTTAGTAATACAGGCAGAATTTCAGTGAGGAGTATTAAAAAGATGTAAAGCATATTCATATCATTTATTCAACTGTTTATGAAGAAATCCTTATGGTAGAATAATTTAGTATAAATATTTTACTCAATGATTCAGCTAATTTATAAATAACAAACTTGACTTGTTAATATTTTATTCAATGCTAAATGCCAAAATTCACTGGATATATTTTATGCAACACAATTCATCATATACACTTGCATATCAGTACTTCAGGATTTTAAAGAATAATTTTCTGTGCTGATATTTAACTAGCAAGGAATGAATGATCCTGGTTTTCTTTGTTTGGTTTAAACCTTATTGTCTGTGTTGGACAAGGTCTTACACCTTTGTAGTCAGTTCTTGCAAAGAAGCTTTTTATGTAACTAATAAGTCATTATTCCATTGTCAAAAATAGCAGCATCTTTGCTTAGACATTTCCCCTAACTCAGAGACCAGCAACTGGAAATGAAAAATCAGCAAACACTTACATAATGGTAAAAATCTACTCATTTATATCAACAATGAGCAATGAAGCATATAAATTAATAAAAAAAATTAAAATATCAAGAAAAAGTTCTGCCACTTTTATTTGGACATTAAGGAATATAAAAATAAATATTAATGAATATAAATGTAGCATAAACACGGCAATGATGCAAGCTTGCAACAAAAAAAAAAAAATAATAAAAAGCCTTTCAAGAATAACATAGGATAAACAGGTGCTCAGCAAATGCTTTCTGTATTCAGATATAGGTATGATATACCCTTATTCCACAAGTTCATAATGTATTTTCAATTGAAGACAATCACAACATTTATGACACAGGTAAACAGTAAGAAATCAAATGGGGAATACCTCCGACAGTCAAAAATGTAGCTGAGGATATCTGGTGTTACAAAAATCATAAAATAAATCTTCAGAAACTGTAGAAACTCAAAACATTTAATGAACGTTAATATTGTGTCAACTTTCACAAGAAAGAAATAGGATGACACAATTAATCAGTAGAGTCTGAAAAGTTTTCAAAAAAAACCCCACTTTCAACAAAATAATTCTGATTTCATCTTCCCATGTTTGGGGAGTTACTTTCTTAAAGCCTATATATATAAATATACACATGAGCTTCTGCATTTGATGCAGTACCACCTAATATTCCAGCTAAAAGTACAGAAGAATGCAATATCAACAGAACACACAAATTAGAAACCACCAACTGACTCATTCTCAGATGTGATTTCCAGGGACGAGTGACAGGAAAACTTCTACACAGATTTCACAGGGACTGATAAAAAATTTCTCACTATTTAACATTTACCAAATTTCCTGGACAATTGAACATTGTCTATGACACATAGATAACAGTGTCATTCACTTTATCTAGTATATAACTTTTTTTGAGGTCTTGACTGTGTTAATCAATCTATGGTCAACTATTTTAAGAGCTGTGAGATTTTTCAAAGAAAGCAAAGATTCTAAGAAGGGATTTTTATGTTCATTCTTGACAAGAAGTCTGGAAAAGACAATATTATGGCCATTAGCAACATACAATTGATGCTCCTACACAAAATGTCTTCTGAGGTCAGATTTTATCATGCATTAATCTTCATCTTTCATTTTGAGAAAGCCAGATTTTAACTGCTGCAGATATATCTTTTCTTAAAAGATGTCCTTGACCCTTTAATCGATAGCCATAATGTGAGATTCATGCTCAAAATGTGTGTGGGGGGAATAAAATCAAATCTTCTGGGGTATTAAAACCTAGTTTAAATCAGACATAGGAGAAAGTGAACTTGGGCTTTACTTGTTTCCTACCAATATTATCCTTTCTGAGGTAGTTCAGCAGAAATAGTTTAACTTAAACGTGGCACAGAAAAAAGTTCTAAAATACTGGAAGCTATTTGAAAATAAAATTGCCCTTCTATATTCATGCATATCTTAATAACCTTATTCATTTCTTATTCACATTAGATTTCATCCTAATGCATAAGCATTAAAGTCTCAACCACAGCTTAAGCTCTGCTGTATACAACTTGGTGCTGGATATAGACCATAAAGAAATGTTCATGCTTGAAGGGATGTGGAGGTCAAGACCTTTACCCTACAAAGGATCATTCAGATTAGTTTTATTAGCTGTGAGAAGAGTGACAACAATGTAAAAGCCTGCATAACTCATCTGCTTAAAATTTTAGTTAAGGAAGTGGTACCAGTGATCTCAGTGGAACAGCTCACAGAATATTGTAAATTTAAATAACAGCATATGTCTTCGAGAGATTGAAGGTCATATGCTTTTTAGTTTCTTCCCTTTTACACTGCACATGATTTATGTTTTTTCTAATGGTGTGTTGTCAGACAAGAACTGCTGTAAGATGAATTATTGTCAAAAGTGTTAGTCTGGTCCCTCGGGTGTATGGTATACTGTGAAATGCTGGCTTGAGATAATTCAACAGTCCGTCTCTGACTAACTTGTTTCTAATGGGACTACACTAGTCTATTGCCTGAAAAATAAATTCACACTGCAGTCTGCTTTGTCAATAAATCTTTTTGTATCAAATAGTTGTATGTCAAGTAAGTAACTTCCATTTCAGGTTACAGCTGTAAATAGTAAATTGGAGTTTGTACATTTCTTAGCAAAAAAGATTTCAGGTTAATGTTCTTCTTGTCGGTTTATGACAGCAAAACTCCAAATCATATTCATGTTATTTTAATATCAGTTTCTAAATTGACTTTTACTATATTATTAGTGTTCATAACAGATTAAAAAGAATGTATCACTAAGTCAAAGAATCAGTGAGTAAATATCTGCCTATATATATGTATATCAATCTTTGAAATAATTATTAAAACTTTTTAGCTATCAGCAAATTTAAGCATCTGTCAGTATCTGCTGTAACTTAGAGGTAAGAAAAACACAGAGAAAAAAATCCAAACTTTCTTTTGCAATTTCATCAGTTCATGAAACCTGTGAAAAGTTTGATTAGCAATTATTCACAGAGGTAAATTACTCAAGTGCTACTTAAAGTAAGTTGTCAACAGGAAAAGGATAGATACATTTGGCAGGCTCATGAAATAGGGTTAAGACTTTAAATCAGCAGTGCAATTTAGCATTCAGGTTGCTAAGGATGAAACAGTGCAAAGAAAATCTCACAAAATGTGGCAGGGAAAGAGAAGGAACAACTCAAGTGTAGAAAATAGTATATGAGTTATTCTATCATATTTGGTGATATGAATTCAGTCTTCTGTAATCTTAGGTAAATACTAGTAAATACAAGAAAGATGGAAAATTAGATGCTTTACATTACTGGTATGAATACAATATAGTATTGCAGTGATATGATTAAAACCACACATTACTACACTGCAGCCTTTATACAGTAATACAGAGTTGGAGTATTGCATATATATTACCTGAACCATTTTTCAGCATGTGTAAGAAAACCTGCATTCATTACAGGACTCAGGTTCATTTATAGAGCTATTAATTTGAGTAAAATCATCCCTCCAAAAAGCAAAACAGTTTCTTTATTTGCAAAAAGAGTTTTCTCTCATCAACTATTTCATGGCAAATATGACCAGAGAATTCCACACTTTATTTCTAAAGGACCAGTGCAGATGCTCCATTTTCATAGAAACATGACATTTTTCTGTTTGCTGCTCAAACTTTGCTTTAGTTGTCATCCTTGCCATCCCTGTCCCTTTGCAATTACACAGAAAGGATACCAGGGTGGGGAAACCAGACCATATCCATTTCATTAGTAGCACAGCTTTTTCTATAGACTCCAGCCTAATGCTTAACTCAGGTAGCTTACTAAGGTAAACATATCAAGTCCAAAGTCTACCTACAGCACATGCACACACTTTTAGATGGCCTAAGTCAAATAGCAAGATTAACATGCCACCTTCTATGCAAAATATCTCACAGCACAGTTAAGGGGTGTGACTAGTGCTGCTTTACATAGCCTATTGCACTAACTGGATCAGAAGGAATTGGTTTTCAGTATATGATTCAATACAATAATGACACTAATAATAGTACTAGGATCCATATATTCCACATCTTGTTTAGATTTAAAACAGAAGGAGATTCTTCCCTCATTTTTTCTTGAAATTTTATGAATGTTCTGGTAAGCAGTTCAAACTTTTAATTAAACTAAAATTATATATCCCCACAGAATTTTTTCTTAACTTCAAGGACATCCTTTTTTATGATACAGAAAGCATTCATGTATAGAAACACACCATGTTCCTTCAGCCTATTTCTAAAGACATGACAGGAAATAGACAAGTATTTCAAAGCTGAAATAAATCAGTTTCAATATCAGTAGCAATGCTTAAGTACATTGATAATATTGTACAGGATGCATAGGACAAAAAATACCACCCTATGCACCAGCTGAAGATATTTTGTAAAAGGCAGGTAATTAACTTGGTATTTACAGACAATTTTTTTTTTTTTTTTTTTAATTAATCAGAGAATCATGAAGTTCTTGGAAGATGTTGGAAGAGACCTTAAAGACCATGTCAGTACAACCCCCCTGCCATGGGCAGGGACAACTTTCACTAGACCAAGTTGCTCAGAGTCCTCAGTTTAAGTCTGGCCATAAACACTTCCAAGGATGGGGCATCCACAACTTCTCTGAGCAACCTGTTCCATAATACTGATAGTAAGTGTTTAATGAGGCCTTCCAAAGTCAGAATAGAATCTGATTTTAATGGACATCTTCTTTCTATGTTCAAGAGCTTGTAATCAGATCTTGGGCACTTTACTTCATGTAAAGCCACACTGCAGATTCTAGTCAGATATTTAATGACATGTTTTCCCATACAATATTTATTCACTTTCTATAGAAGCATCACTGATGAATACTTTAAGTACATTGCTGTTTTTGTTGACAACCACAAGAATTTGTAACAGACACAGTTGCTGCAGCTAAAATTATCTACATACATATTTACAAGACTAGGGTGAAAGTGTGTGTACGCACATGTATGTATGAGTCAAGGAAAAATTTCTTCATGAAAATGTACTATAATTTGCTGAAAAAAAAAGTACAGGCATAACACTAAAGTGTAAAATTTTTAACTTAAAAAGCAGATGCATTGCTGAATTCAGTGCAGACAACAAATAAAATGTCTAATATTAGAATTTTGTAACACTATCAGTCTGTTCATATTAGTTGAAATTTTGGCAATCTTTCATGACTCAGGACTAAATTTTGCTAAGGCAGCCAGTCAATTTGTCATAAAGAAATACATGATCTTTTACCAAGCTAAAAAATCAAGAAAGTCTAGCTCTCTGTTTAGAAATATATCAGGAATTGTCCTAATTTCAGGTGAGCCTTGTGTCATTGGTACCAGTTATTACCAAAGAAAAGTTATGCATTAAACATTAAGGACCCTAAATAGTCAAATCCTGGCAGTTTTGGCTCTTTTTTGTTCTGCTTTAACAGTGAGACTAAAATATCTTCAAAAGGTTCTGGAGAAAAAAAAAAAAAGGTTTAATGTTTGCAAAAATGTTGACATTTCAGTGACAGCAAGCATAAACTCATAAAAAGTTAGTAGATCAATATTTGAACTCTAGATGCAATAATTAATGTATCAAACCACAGGAACAAATACTGAATTAAACATACCATGCTACACATCTCCCCCTTGTGGAAGGAATCCCAGCTATTATTAGCTTAAAGGAATCACTAGGGTAACTGCCCTTGCAAAAAAAATTCCTTTTCAGAACTAGCCTTAAGATTTTTCTACTTCTCTTTAAAGGTCTCTATTTCTGGATGATTCCACATACTCGGATATTTGCTTTCGCTGAGATAATCTACTTGCCCAAAACACTCACTACTGAAACAAACACCATATGCTTTGCAGTTCTTTCTCAATTCAAATCCTCTAATGCTCTTTCTGTAAAATAGAGGGTTTTCCTATACCTTTCAAACAATTCCTCATCTGCTTCACAGTGGGGAATCATTTCTTGTTTCATTAGGCTACGATGTTCATAGGCAAAAACGTGAATATCAGTACAGAGATCATTGACTTGGGAGAAACTCCTTTCAAGAAGGGGTTGGAGAACTCAACAGTTTTGTGAACGTGACAGCCTAGTCCAATTACTGAACAAGAAGGATACATTTCAGTAGGAAGATCCATGGATCAAATAATCAAAGAGAAATCTATTTATATTTCAGAATTGAGCTCCTGTAAAATGGTGTTTCTAAAGAATGTTAGATAGGAAGAACAATTGACACTGGAAATTCAATAGCTTACTATAGCTTTAAACTTCTGTGCCTAATACCCATGAGACAAACTATTACTCCATTCCACTTTACAAGTTCCAAATTTGAGGCTTGAAACAACAACTATCAAAACTTCTGTCAACCAGCACTTACTGTGAATGATCCAGCAATAAGAACCATTCAAGAAAGCTGTTCCTGATCTTGACCAAGCATTTTTCAGGACCTTTTTAGATTCAAAACAGTGGAGTAAAGGTTAGCATCATTTAGTCTTTTAAATATAGAACTGGAATTGGAGAAATTTGGACTAAGTCACACCATAACAAAAACAAAAATAAAAGTAAGAACCACATCTCCTGTGTCTGAGACCATTAGTTTGTGCTACACAGCAAAACACTATAATTTTTATTCATATTAAGTAAAAGACCATAAGTAGAGACTCCATTTCTGGAGGCAATGTATATGAATGGATGCAAATCCTTTAAAGTCACTACCAATTTTCAAATTACAGACACACCCAGAAGAGTGACAAATACACGAAGTGTCTTTGCAAAGTGATATCTTGAAAAGAACCAGTATTATGGCAGTAGGAAACAAAGTTAACTTCATTCTCAGTGGGCCAGGATTTAAATAAGAAGAATAAGGTAGCTCCAAAATATCTGATTAACCTGATATTTAGACTTGGAGATGATCAGAGTAGCAGGCACAAGAATGTGATCTTTTGTTAGTCATTGAAATCCCACTTAAGTTATTTCAGGCTAGCCAGCTTTATAGAAAACCTTGCCAGCTGATACCTCTGGAAACAAAAATTTCCTGTATCATTCCTTCTGGTTACCTTCAAAAAACCCCTACAATTTCAAAAACAAGCTCTTCTACTTCTGACCCCTCTACAGTCTTCCCAATAACTTTAAAACCTCTTTATTTACATGGAAGGGCAATTTGATACATATTCATTATAAACATTTCTAGAAAATTGTAGAACATGTCTACAAACTTATATAGCTGGTCATAACGCAATGCATTTTCAAGCCTGCTTAGAAAGCAAACTTTAAAGACTACTCAATAAGGTTTTGGTGTCTCCAAAATCTGTGCTCAGACAAGAGTAAACATCTGAATAGATTTACTTAGCTGCACCAGAAGATTTTAACAGATTTATTTCTTTCCTCCATATGTTGTTTGTTTCATAATTGATTGTTGAGAATAACAAACTAAATCATAAAAGGTCAAAAGTCTTTTTGTAATCCTATTTTATCATATGCCATGATTACATTACAACATAGCAGAGAAGGGGGTTTTAGTACTTAATCTTAAAGTGTTTTATCTCTTGCTGACAGACTAAAATATTTCTATCCTATTCAGAAAGACTTTCATTTCTGAAAAAAATACTTTAAAAAAATTACTATGTGATGTTTTCCTGGATCCTGAAAGTTTTAAACTTTCAAAGGCAAATACGCAGAAGTTTCTTCTCTCTTACTTTTTCTAGGAAATAGGTTTACTACTATTTAGTCACTATTTATTTCAGTCATTGTGAAATTATACAGCATATACCAACAGTTATTTTGTAGATCAAATTTCAACATAGAATTGTTATTCTGTTTCTGCAACATGCACACACTCTGAAAAACAGTATGCTAAAATTTGGTAGGCTCTTGACTCAAACTTTCTTCCAGATCTGCAATGAGAAATCATAGTGAACTTGGAAATTTTTTTAACAAAACCTGACAGCGAACAACAGCCTAAAAAAGCCACCCTGAAACAACTGGTTTTATGATGTACATTGATTCCTCTTCTATCCTTTCCTTTATAGATCAGTGCCATGTAGGCAACCCACAAGCTGACTGGGAATATCCCTTCCAGGCAAGCCTGAAAACACACTCATCCCTCCGTTCTCTTGTAACAAACCTAGTTTTGGTGGTGAGAGGTAACTTTTTGAGATTATTCCTCACAGCCTTACTATAACAATTAAGCATGTGCCTTAAACATTTTTCTTGAAGAAGTGTTGGAGTGGAATTAAATTATTGTTCATGTCCTTGGTGTTGTGAAACAAAAAGGCAGGATGCTCTGCAAGGAGGAATATGAGCCATGAGTCAAGGTGACCCCACAATCACCCCCTTTACAGACCCACAGTACCTGAGCAAGATTAGTGGGGACAACGGGTCGAAGCATCTAAGGCATAAGGAGGAAAATTACGGTAACTCAGGCTGACCAGAGAATAAGACTGAATTTAATTATAACTGCAACATCACCCATGGAAGGAACAAACATCCCAGGCAGAGCCCAAATGGAACCCCATGGCACATGGGTAGGAGAAATCCTAGGTGAGGCAGGTCAGGACCATTAAAACCTAATAGTGCCTGAAGGGTCCTGACATTGAGCAGGCTCTTGTCAAATAAATGCCACCTCAGAGGAGACAAAGAGTACAGGCCAAAAACTGAGTGAGGAAACTGCTTGTAGCTCATGTAAGATGTGATTGTCACCTGGAATTCATCTGATCTGAAGTAAAATAAAAGTGAGAATGTGGATATAGATGATGCCACTTTTGCATTTCCACCTTTTTCTAGAGGTAATCCTCCTCTGAACCAGAGTAAGCCAGTGATTCCCTTTCACAAAATACACAGAAAATACAATATAGTTTCTCTACAGTGTGTTGACTATTCATCCCAGATTTCAGTTGAAGGGATTTGACAAAGAATTATTAATAAAAGTGTATCTTATTTTAAGTAAAAATGCTACAGCAAGAAACCTGAGAGCTGCATGTGTGATCCAAGGACACCTATTTTGGTGTGCAGGCTACATGAAGTTAATATACATCTCCTGAGCATTCCAGAAATGAGAGAAATGGCTTGACTGCAGGCCCTGTGGGAGATTCTGGGCAGTTTTGAAGTCCTAGAAGGCCGTTGTTAATTGAAAGTCCCCTTGGATTTCTCTGATTTACAGCTCAGGCTATAGTCACTGCCTTGCAGCCCTGAAAAAAGTACACAAAGCTGCTCTGGCCTCTCTCTCCTATCGGACAGAGTCTCACTGCCCAAGAAAAACAGAGGGGAGCTAGCTTGTAGAAGGGCTGATTTTGTTTCAACAGAATTGGTGGCAAGAGAAATGAAAAACACTTTTAAAATCTCTCAGCTAACTACCTGTCAAAATTACAGGTTTCCTGACCTAAGTTTTCATGTTATAATTTAGTTGCTTACACCTTCCTCTGGTGATATCAGAGGAATGAAAATATTTCTTATTCAAATAAGAAATATTTGCAGAGAAGATTCATGTAAGTTGGGGGGCGGGCGGGTGTCCCCATTTTATCCTGTTAACTTTGCCTACAAAAAAACTCTAAACTGTGATCCTATTCACTGGTATTGGAAATCTTTGACTGAAATCACCAGTGCTGCAATTATCTCTGTAATGAAGTATTAGAAAATCGACCACAGGGAGAGACAACACTGCAGCTCTAATTCACAATATTTGAAGACCATGCAGGGTCTATCCTGCGGGTCAGAGTCATCAATAGCCATCAAGGAGGTTTCCTGTGCTGTTCCTGCTTGGAGAAGGTTTACTTCTGGGATGCCAGCCACAGCTCACAGTTCTCCCACTCACTTCCCAAGATCAACATTTATTTCCCAGGTTGTCTTTCAAAGTGTCAGCATTTCAGTTGCCCGAGGCTGTGAGCTGCTGCATACAGTGTGACCCCGGGGCCAGCAGTTGCCTCTATTTAAAAAAAAAAAACAAAACATCCCTAATGTAATTAAATAGAGGCGTTTGGGCTCCCTGCTGAGTTTCTGATGCTTATGTTTGTGTGACAGAAACCAGGGGCTGCAGGGCCTGGAGTCTCCCAGAGGTGTGAGGGCAGGGTCTGGCAGCCAGGGCAACAGCTCCTGCTCCAAGCACTGAGCTCCTTTCTGGGGAGGGCATGTCTTTATAGAAAGAAAATTCATATTTTGGAGCAGTCACAGTTACCGCAGTTAACGACAGTTGTACAAATAACATAGCTAAGATAACAGACTAACATTGCATGCATTTGACAATGCCAACTACCAATTTCTGTAAGTAAGAACCTCACTTGATTTTCTTTAATTCCTTTAACAGACATTAACCCATAAAATTCTCTCCTGGCACAACTTGTTAAGTAAGATTTTTCTGGAAAACTGATAAGTTTGAAGAAGCAGGTTTGGGGCAGGATAAACCAGTGAAGACTAACTTTTGCCTTAAGCCGTTGTGTGAGAAAAGTCTCTTTTATTAAATTTAGAAAAATGGCAAATATCTGTGAAACAAAGAAATCCTATGAACAGGAACGTTCTAATACAGTGTGCGCTGGGTGCACAGGTCCCTAAAGTCCAGAAAGCACCCCTCCTGATTCAAAAATCACACCTTTAAAGGTTTCCAAGGTTAACCCTAACCCCGTCTATGTAATGGGGGCATTGACCTTTCTCAGATTGGTCCTGCTTTGCGCCCCCATATGACGGGGCGGAGTCCCAGGCAACATGGCAGCCTCCATGTGCCCGCATGGCCAGCCATGTGGCTGAGGCTGCTTCAGCTACATCTCTAGTCAATATAAAATTCGCCTATTCCCGACTGTGTAGTCCCTGGCACCTGCCCCAGACAGGACTGGCTGCCTCACAGCTTCACAACATGCCTATAGGCTAGAAAAAACTAAAAATATAATCCCTAAGTTAGTAAACCTTTTGTTTAATTTATTTGCTTGTAATAAAACCATGTTTTTTATTTCTCATAATTGTGCCATTGATGGTAAAAAAATTAAGATAAGGCTGTATTTTATGAACAGAAATATTTTATACAAGTCTGTTAAACAAATTCCCTGACACATCTTAGCTTCTTCAGTTCACAGCTTCAAATAAAGATAAATTGCATCCAGCTGCTTTCTGACCTATTCACCAGTAACCAGGAAGTTACCAAGAGTTAAAGAAGCTGTCAAAATATGCTAAAGGGGAGAATGACCTATAGGAGTTTAATCAAAGAAAGAGTCTGAGTAACTTCAGAGTGACCTGAAAAAATAACATAATGCCACATGACAATCAGTATTGATAAACTGAAAGGACACTAAAGGAAGAATATGAACATACAATTTCTGGGTTCTAATTGACAATATTTTTCAAGCTGCAGTATTTAAAAGGAAACATGGTTTAAAGGTTTAAAGGTAAACCTGCAGGAGAAATTAACCCAACTCAAGAGAGATTACAAGTCAGAGTTACAATTTATTAAAAAGATTACAATAGAAAAACTGGTTTTAACCCATAAAAACCAGATGTATCACCCAGCACCCTGGGGCATAAACAACAGAACTGAGTGCCACATGGTCCCACTGAGTGCAAAGTGAAAAAAAAAGGAAACCTTTTGGTAAGGATGATGATCACAGTCTTGTTGAAGTGGCAGTCACAGCCCTGTTGAGGTTCTGATTCTCTTCTGGATCCAGCGAGTGGTACCAGAACTCCCAAAACTTGAAGATTATACATGGTTCAGGTGGTAATGCCCAGTACCTTCCCCAGGGCAAGGAGTTTCACAGTGGGTGATTTAACTCTGTGAGTCCTGGGATACTTTTGGAATCTTTGATGGTCTAGGTCATTGCAACTGCCTATTATGCCAGTCCCTCATGGCTCATTAGCAGACATGACCCCTCAACCTGGGTGTGAAGGTGCTAAGGCCTCTCTGGAGGAGAGTTATCACACATGAGTCATTGGTGTGAAGACAGAAACACTCCCCTGTCTCCCAGGGGTCTTTAATACCCAGCTTGTAGCCTGGGGTGTCAGGTGTGCCCTGGGCAGCTGCTGCAAATGATCCATTATTAATGGCTCATCAGAAAACACACAGAGGGTGTAGAATACACAGTTTTGGTTATACCTACACAGTGATAAACTAGTCCCGGCCTCAGTAGCTTGAACACTAATAAAATATTTTCGCCAAGTAAACATACCAAATGCATCTATACTTGTCCACAGAAAACATATAAACATATTATAAAAGTTTGCTTTTAGCTGAGATACTGTAGAGTATCATTCCTTCCTATATTAAAAAAACAAAAACCAAAACAAAAACAAAAAAAAAAAA
>JAWWTY010000106.1:11216946-11306390 GCA_035222235.1 Margarornis squamiger
AAAAAAAAAAAAAAACACAAAAAAACCCAAAAAAACCCAAAAAAAACCCAAAAAAAACCAAACAAAAAAAAAAAGAACCCACGTGAAAGAACATCAATGACTGGTAATAATAATTATCAGCCTCGGAAAACTCCTGCTTGAAAAAATGATTTAAGAGATTTGGATTACTTGCCTTATATAGGTAAGGAGTAAGAAGGTTCATGACAAAATCATATAAAGTGAGAATTGGTGAAGAGATAATAAGAGAGGAACTCTAGATCTCCTTTCAGGAAAGGAACAAGGAATCACTTAGTGAAACAGAAAAATATCAAGTCAGGATGAAAAGAACTAGTCTTTCTCAGAAGGCGTGATTTTAGGCTTTGGAATTTACTGCCACAGCATGCCTTTCAGGCCAAGAGTTTAGCAAACTGTCATAAAAACCTTGTTACTTATTTGGTAAGAAGAGTGTATATAGCTAAATAATGAACAATAAAATAGTTTTGGAAAAGTTCTTGAGGTGGAAGACTAAACAGAGGATATGTCCTATTCCATTCACCTGTGTTACTATAACAGATTTGGGTTAGTATTTTGTAAGAACCCTTAAATAAGTTTTAAAAGTATTGAAGTGTTGTACTTTTGGCTATTTGCATGAAGATATGATTTTGAGAAGAAAAGAGGGATACAGACATGGTAGAAATAGAAAAGTACTGACTAAACATTGGTTCCATGAGAATTTCAAGTACTCTAAAAGAATATTTTTGTAGTGCAAAACCAAATAATCTAGAGAGTAAAGGTTTTTGTGTGAAAAGAGACAATTTTAAGACAGTCTTTCAGGTGCAATATGCTCATGGAGCTTTATAAGCTCTCATGTCCTACAATTTTGATTAATATAAAAATATTTTTTCTTTATTGCAACTAAGTCATGGACTTTACCACTTGTAGTCATTAACCTCATATATCAATGTAACTTATAGCACGTTCTTTCTATTTCCTTCTAACACTGAAGCATGCACAAGTCAGTATGAGAAGTTCTTTCCAAAATTGTTACAAGCTTCATGAATTTTCAGATTGATTGGCTAGAAATTCACAGGCTTTCTTTATTAATTATTATTGAACATTGTTGCAAGAAAACATTTCAACCATATTTTCCAAAATGTTCCTAAATTCCAACACTAATTTGTGACAAAATATATTATGTTGACTTACCTTCTAGCATATCCACTATACTGGCATTATGCTTTTTTTCTTGTGTTTATGAATTAATTTATGAAAACTTTTTGCTCTCCTCAAAGTTCACAGATGCTTTGACTTCTCAACATGTTTGGAAAGCATCAGGTACCTAATGCAGTAGCACATCTTGGGAGATGGAAAGGAAAAGGCTAGTCCTCTCTCTAAATATGCGTGACTGCTTGAGCCTGCCAAAGGACTGAGTATTCACACCATCCATTGGCTTCTGTGACTGAAAATGCCTGAGAGAAGGGCCATATGTTATATTCACCGATGAAAACTGCAATAGGTGACATTCTGCTCCACTGAAATGAAGTTTGATGTCAGTGAGATATGACAGTAGAAAACTCTGGGCACACCAGGATAAACCCACTTGCCTAGCATATACTAGATATTTTTGCTGCCTTTTACAGTATAATACTATTAAATCTAGTTTCTCTAGTTTTCATGAGTAGATGCTGCAAGACCTCAACACTATGGAGAATAAGGATGCATATGAGAAATGTTTAAGAGCTGCAGATGACCTGCTTTTCTTGACAACAAAGTAAAATGCCTGTAAGGAGAATATGATCTAACCAGTGCAATCATATATTTTTAAACAAAATAAAATAGTCTAATGTGATTTTTAATGTAATTGATGTTTTCATGGTTGATTTATAAGGTTGTATGCCTTATTAATCATTAAATTCTACCTTAACATGGATGCATAAAATATGATTCAATGGAAAAATAAATTCTGATCAAATACTAAATTGAATTTAAATTCATCCCATCAAGATGCTGAATTAATTTTAGATTTAATCTATGCATTCAATAAATTGATCAAAACCTAAAACATGTTTGAATGCAGATTCATCTGATTAAGATAGTGAACAACTTCACCCTAAGTAACTCAAGTAATGGACAGTTATGTAGAAAACAGATCCAAATACAGCTGTATTATTTTCAGTGTATCATGTATTTAATTACTTTCCTTGAAACAGCAAGAATCATAAGAAATATGAAAGTAGAGACATAGGGAGTGTTCCAGCAAGAAAAGGAGGTCTGAAGGGACATGGAAGCTGAAACTGAGACACCGCAGAAAACTTAACCCAAACAGTAGTTTTATTAGCAAAAGTGGCCAAGTAAAGAGGGAAAAACCCAAGAGAGAGAGAGAAAAGAGAAAATAAGCCTCCAGCTGCAAATACCCAAATTGCCCAGGTGTTTCCCATGGAGTTGTCTCACCAACCCCCAGAATGCCCAGACTTCCCCCAGCAGTGGCTGCATCCTCAAGGGTCAGCAGGCTCACAGGTGACGACGGGTGTCCCTGCCAAGGCAACGCTGGCCTGTCATGTGAAGCAGCGAGCCCCAAAACCTGAGCCATCTGCCTTTTATCTAATTGGCCACAATGACGCTTACCTCAGCAACATAGCCAGGGCTGCCCGAGCAAAGGTATTTGGCACTGCCTCTCCTGTTACGTAACTGATATTTCTCTGTGCTTGCGTGGGTCTCTCTGCACTTGCACAGTCCACTTCAGAGGGTCTTCCTCAATTGAGTCTGGGGGTTTACTTCATCCTCCTCTTCTCTTTCTCCTTCATGTGCCCTTGGAGGGCCATCAGCCAATCATGAGAGACCAATTAATTTTAGTTTACACAGAAATCTCTCTCTCAAGGCCAGAGACTGTCTTTATCAGCCTGTTTTGCCATAACTTGGCAGGACAAGCACAACTCCTCACAGGTGGCTGCACCAAACACAGACCAAAAATACCCACATCGAATTCCACATGAATACAGAGAGAATAGTTATTATACTTAAATATTTTTTCCTGATATATGCATATCAGTATCACCCAGTAACAGTATATTTGGAACACCTTTATTGTGGAATTTCTCACTGGAATTTTCCACTGTTATTTTTTGACAGAAATGCTGCATCATATACATGGGTGTTTTGTGACAGGTTTGGCACTGTCATTTTGGAAATGCACATGTAGGAACTGAGTGGCTTAATGAAGAAACATCCATTTATTCTCGAAATCTAACAAACAAATTGTCCCTAAATCACTGATGATATGCCTTAGGAAATGGTTTTGATGGCAATTTTATACAACATTTGCTCTGGGTTTCATATCTCAGTCCTTGTTTTATGTTTGGTGAATTATCACTTAAGCAGGGTGCAAGAACAGAAGAAAAAATGAGGACAACCTTGAACAATGAAAGAGAAGGTTTAATGGCCAAAATGAATATGAACATCAGAAACAAATGTGTTGAACTTTATGCTATCATTTCAATATGAAGACAAACTGTTTTCCATGGATCTTTCCCCACTTACAGTCTGCAAGCAATTTTGAACGAAAAAGCACACAAAGTTTACCAATAAGTTGCTAAATATAAAGGTGAATGTATGTGGTTCTGTATTTAATTCACAACAAATTTTCTCTGATGGGACTATATAACTAATTTTGGGAAAATATGATTTAATAATGTAAGCTAGGAAACACGACTTTAATTAAAATACAGACATGATAAACAAATATATTTTCTTACTTGAACATTATTAAAAAAGGTATTTTTCAGTGTGGACAGCCAGCAACAAAGTACAGACTAAACATTTAGTTTTAAATTTTAAGGTTTTTTTCCATTCACATCCAAGATCATGCCAATCTTTGGACCAGTTTTGAACTCAGCACAAAAGATTTTCCTTTGCAATTGAAACTAGTATATTGATCAGAGCTGCATCCAAGCTTAAAATACAGCTTTATTAAATGCAATGATTAATATTTGAAGGGGTTTTTTTACACTAAATAGTAGTGTGCATGTCAAATCTCAAAAATTATTCTAATTGAGATAGGTAAGGAAAGCCTGGGGAAATCACTAGAATTCATGAACAAAGCAGTTCAATTTATTGAGTCTTTAAATCTTGGAGAAGGATCTGAGAGATGCACCATGCAAGCAACCTCATGTAGAGAGGGATTTAGTCCACTTGAGATGGATGGGGTTGTTCTCTGAAAAATTAGAACTGTAGTACAAGCAACTAATGATTAACCAACCGATGATAAATTTGAAGGAGGAGGACTGTAAGCTAGAAAATATTAGTTAGCCAGATGTATTATGAACAGTTATAATCTACTGGTAATGAGAGGGTATTCAGTTTAGAGGGGGCGTTAACAGATACACAGTAGGATTTCTAATTCTGTGGGAAAGAAGCACATTAACTCATCTCTATAATTCTATCTCCCATTAAGCTTTATTCATAATACCATAAATTATATGTAAGTATATTCCACTAATACCACAAAAACTGTATCAAAACTGTAATTTAATGAGATATCTTACGTGGGAGAACAATCTTTCACCGAGTGGAAGAGGCATCACAGAGCAGATTGCTGAGGCGTGAATGGAAGAAAGAACACCTGGAACAATAAGCTATCCAAGCACTGAAGAAAATAGCTATATCTGGACAATGTTTTAATGGCTCCCAATGTTATTACATGATTGCATGGTTTTGTATGTTTATTGCTATATATATATACATATATACTATACTGCTCAGAATGGTTCCCCAGTTCTCCCTCATGTTGTCCCTGTCTTCCCATTGGTCGAGATCTGCTGCGGTGAGGTCTCACCATATATGGTTGTCTCCTCACCAGTTATCCCTATAAGGTTATTGCTCTTCCTCCTCCTTTCCCCTTAATTGTAAGACTTGCATGCTCCTCCCAATCTCCACCCAAGTTCTGGAACCTTCCCATAATCCCCTATATAAGCCCAAGACTCATTTGAATAAACTGTCATTCTTTGTTTGACCCTCTCTGGAGTGAGCTATCATTTCTTCTCTTCAAGGACCTCAGCAATCTTAAACATTCGAATACTCTTACTAAACTTACTGAGTTTACAATCCTTCTCAAAATTAAGCATATAGGCAAAAATGTACAAATGACTTCCCACACAAGCACTTTCATTCACCTTTGTGTTTCCGGGTATTAACACTGTTTTTTTCTTTTAGTCCTGTCCCAACATGCAGTTTGTGTTCCTTAAAATTTTTTCTGATTTCTTCTTCATTTTATCCCTTGTTACAGACATCCTAAAGGAGGAAGCTGACTTTTCTTCATTTCCAGAATCTTTTTCCAGCTCTTAAACCAGCTGAAAAGGAGGAATAGCACACTACCATTGTGCTCTCCTCAGCCAACCAGTAAGTGGTCTACAAGTCCTCACAGAATAACAAAAATAGTAAAGAACTATAAAAATGAAGTTAAATATTTTTGAGTGACCTAGAAGATATGCCATCAAATGGCAAATGCTACAATTCTGCAGATTTAAATATAAAAACCAAACCAAAATGAATAAAACCAAACCAAAGAAATAGAAAGAAACCAAAACAACCAAAGTTTTATCTGTTTAGTCGGTAAGCTGTCAGTGTTTTGTCATCTTTTCCTTATGGATTTGAAAGCCTAAAGAGGTCAAGGGCCCATAAACACTGGTTTTCTTGAAGTGCAAAAGAAGACAAATATACTGTCTTTCAATCAAATGATCTGTCCACTAAAATCAGAATTAAAGTCACATGGCTATACTGTTTTTCTTTATTTAAAATATATTTTAGATACTTACATGTACCTTAGTATAAAATATTATAATAAAAGTAATGAAAAAAAGAAGTACTTGAAAAAGTGTTTATACTAAAAATATTTACTCATCTATATTAATAGTTTTGCTAAGCAGAGAAATGGTTCCTTTGAAATTATTCTTTTGCCTCACTACTTCATTTTGCTACTCCCATTGATTAGAAAAAGTTACTGCTGTTCTGTAACCAAATTTAGCTACTGAGATGTTCTTGATTTGCTTTCGTGCACAGAAGAAATACATGCACCAGATTTACAGACAAATGAGGGGGTTAAATGGAATCTTGTTTAAAAGGACTACATATCAGAAATCTAGTGAATCCAGAGTGGAAGAGGGAGAGTCAGGGTCCATGTTCATGGGAAACCGAAAGTTTTTACAGGTTTGAGCCAGGAAGTTATTATGCTTCTGCAGGGTTTCCCAGCAGGGCCCAGAATTACAGGAATGAGTCAGGGAAAGGAGGCACACCGTGTGATTTAGCAAAGTGTGAACGAGCTATGGGCCCTGCTGGAAAAAGTAACTTCAACTTCATACATGTTGTCTTTCCTCCTTGTCTTTTTCCTTCATCTGACAGACGTTCCTGAGCCAAACAGTTTTGTCATCGTGAAAAGGAGTTCCTTGTTCTGTTTCTTCTGTTGACAGTGTCACCCTGAACTTAAAATGCTTGTGAAAGTGCAGTTTTAGATAAACGCTGCTAATCTGTGTGGTCTATGAATATTCAACAAGACTGATTTTTACAGGTTCCTTCTGACCTTTCTTTCTTCTAAAAACTGCAGAGAGAGAGAAGACAATGATTCATATAGCTCTATGTGATTGTTGTAGACATCAGTTTCCTAGATCATGGATTTTCTGTACAGTTTATAGGAAAAGGCAACATGTTCCAAGGGAGATGATCAAGACGCTAAATGTGTCCTGGAGAATACAACAAACAAAGATTTTTCATGATGGTCTCTTTTACTAATGGCTTTATTGATCCATCCTGACAGCTGTGGACTTCATGGGACAGTCTCACACAATTCCCACCCTCTATTAACTGGGTATGAAACAGGCAATTTTATTAACAGATAATGTTACCAAGTCATGATCATATTACAATGAATACCTAGGGTGATGTCTGGGACTTCTTGTTGCATTTAGCACTGTATTTGCTGTTATACTGTCATGCAACAAAATTTCTCCCATATAGAAGTCAGCAAGTCAGTTTCAGTTTATCCAGATGATCCAGCTTCTTTTATGTGGAAATATGAAAAGCAGGTGATTTATATGTCTGTTATTCTGATCTTGTATTGAGGTATTACCTGCACATATTCTTTACTTTTCTGAAAAACTCTCCTTGTTCTTAAACTTGCAAGCCATTTCAGTACTCTAAGTAATAGCAGAAATGATATCTCTAACAAAAGGAGTTAAAATTCTAATGTTGTTTTTCTGTTCAGGCCAGAAATAAGATAAGGTCGTCAAAATATGACTCAAGGCATTTCTTTCCCTTGGCTGAGCAAACACCTGCATGGCAGCTCACTTCCAATCTGTCATCTTGCTGGAAATATCATAACCAAAGCAGTAATCACACACAGTTAGCAGAGACTGCAGTTAGCACTCAGGGTCTGTCCTCTGTTGAGTGCCTCCAAGGAGATCCTCACTTCTGCAGTAAAGTCTCTGCAACTACTTCTCTTTGTTAGTCAATCCACATAATCTGTCAGAGATTGGAGACAAATAGATGTGTCTCTTTCATACCTATAGCTTAACATCTTGTTTCTGTGTTTAGCTGAAGAAATAAAAAATAATTTCAACAAATACTTGAAGTAGTCCAAAACTACTTTTCACACAAAACTTCACTTTATGCTACATAAAATGTTTTATAAAACCTGAAGCTAATTTTCCATTTTGTCTTTTCTGTTCATATACTTAATATGCCCAGAGGGATCAGATCAAAGGTCTGTTTAAGTCCTCTATCAGAGTACACACAGAGCTGTCTAGGGAGATAGTGAGGACTGCCATGTGTAAGCACCCTAGTTCATATGTAGTTGTAGTCTAGGACAAGGTGAAAATACATTTTACCTTTTCCCCAGCCTCTAGCAGCCATTTTAATTTCAGAGTCCCCTTAATCAGTGTGTGAAGGAATTTTCTAAACATTTCTCTTCCATGAGCTCGTTCCCTCTTTAATGAAACCTGTACAAATTCGTGACTGAAAATGTAACAGTCAATGGTCACACAAGTTCATCAGTGTTACACCTCCCCATGTTGTTTTCACCACTAGGTTAAACTTCTGTTTTCTAAGATGTATATAGGCTAAGCAGTTGTTTAATGTACATGTTAGTATTCCAAACTGAACAACCAAGCAGATGCCAGAAAGCATTACCCAGAAACAGGCAACAGCTTAGGCTATGCTGCCAACCTCAGAAGCACCTGCAATTCAAATCAGTTTTCTGAATTTGACACATTAAGTAGGCATTTTCCTGAAACACCATGGTAGGTGTGTTGGTTATTGAATACAAAGGTAAAGAAATCACATTTCTTTTCATTTTATTGTAATTTACTCCAGAACTTCTAAAATTATTTGCCTTAAGGTTTCAAAAACTTGTTTATGATCTTTTTAGTTGGTCAAAAATTGGATAGCCATATGAATACAACCTGTGTTTTCTAAAATACTTCACCAAAAAACCCCACCCAAATATATTATACTCTATGCTTTGTCATAGCATTGGACTGTGTCTAGCCAACCCTCCTTTATAACTTATTTGTCCCCTTCTTTTCCCATTTGTTAACCTGTCCTTACTTTACAAGTTGTTGCCCACAGCTTTCTTTCTGTTAAAGAGGTACGTCTTCCATTTTGATGAATTTTCTCTACTTGTTGAACTTTCATGCGTTCCTCTTTCAGGTAGTATTTTTTTAAAGTACATTATCAATCACCATGTATTGAGTTTTTTTCAAGGCTCAATTGTCTTTTACTTAATAAGAATCGAAATATTTTAAAAGGCTGATTTTTATTAATCGTCAACTTTTAAATCCCAGTGCACTCAGCAGAGGAAATCTGCAGCAGCATTCTGCTGCAGAAAGGGCAAACTGTTCTCTCTAATATAGGGCAAAATGGCCTTTGTAATGCATTTTAGCAAAGTCTTTACTCCTAATGCACTAGTTTACCGAGGCATGCAAAAGTCATTTCCCCATTAATCTACACCCAAAAAGGCTTCTCCGATAAGACTTGGCCTCAGTTAGTAAATCCTTCTCAACTCATCTTAGTACTACTGCACGGCTAATTGCACAAGCAACAATCACATATCTAACCAGGGGACTGACTTAATTTTAAGCTTCTGTTGGAGCTATATTCTTGCACAATTCACTGCTGATTTTGTGTCCAGAGCATTACATATAAACTCCTGTGCTCAGTTTTTGCTGACTTTATTTTTAATAAAAATGAAACATTTTCCTCCTTCCACATCCATACATAAACATTTCCAGTTATTAATGTTAAACCCTTGTCCATCTATCTATGTTAGAAAAGTTAAATTCTTTCTAGCAATTCCCTTCACCACAATCACTCTGTGCATGAGAAGAGCAGCAGATTAAAATGACTTCTCAAACTGGTGTTAGTCACAAATGCAAAAGCTTTGACTAAAGTTAATCCATATCTTTATACACAGTTCACTGAAATGAGAATTTGTAATGTTTCTGCAGATGACTTTGATATCTGATAATGAGTGCTGCAAGTTCTATGTTACAGGAAGAGATTCAAAATACGAGATGCATTTTATTCTGAAGCCAGAAGTTAGTAGGAAGAAAGGACTTTGTGAGTAATGAACAGAGTGCTGGATTAAAACCCAGAATAATCAAAACATTGTGACTACTGGATCTAGGACAGCTCACCTTTTCCCCGTCATAGAACATTGGAGTCTTCTAGTATCAGAAAATGCAACATGATAGCTCTCCCAAAACATTGTGATCAGTAAATATAAACATTTGTTTCTTTTCTTTTTTTTTTTTTTTAAACATTTTATAATTTTCCTTACAAATATGTTTAGGTCGCATCTTTAATCTTTTCTCTGCAAGCATGAGGACTTCTTATTTTTTCTAGAAAAAAATGGAAATTTATTGATAATCATTCAACTCCCAGGGAAGGCATTAAGGAAAATTTCAAATATATGAAGATCAAGATAAAATTGCAAAGGCTGGCAACAATGATTCCTCTCCAGCTTGCCAGCACTGACAGTTGGTGTGTGGGTGGGATTCAGAGGCCCCCACCTTCCTGCACTAGAGGATATGCCTGCAGGGACTACTACCACAGCTAGGACAAAACACCACTTCTTGCATTCCTTGAGTCTATGTGCAAATAGAAAACTATCATCATATCCCCAGAGCTTACAATATTCTAACCAAGAAATAAACAAAATACAAACTGTGCCCGCTGTGCATTCAGGTGATGACCCACTTGATCTGTGCCATCACAACATTTCCCATAAGTCTGAAGGTCTCTCTGACTTTCTCATTGGACCTGAGTTCTGCCTTTAAATCTTGTCTGAGAAGAATGACAGCAAGCCAGCATTTTATTATTCATATGTACTTTTACAGCACCCGATGCAAAAGATTTAGACAAGAACACTGTAAGAGAGAAAGCAGTTTGGCATATTCTGTCAGATGAGATTGTACAAAAATTGGGTGGGCTGGCCACTCCTTGAATATTGAAAGACTTTCAGATGCTAATATGGATGTGCAAGAAACTTGCCAGGCTAGGCTGGTTCTAAATAACAGTGTTGTCGATTTGTAGAACAGAAAATATTTTTTATCACTACAATTTTGTACTTAATGTGGTTACCCAATGCTTGATGCTTGTGAACTACTGCTCAGATAAATGTGATTTATATGTAACATTATTATATCCTCTAATGAATCACATGGAAGCAAGAAGGAAAGAACAAAAAGTGTAAGCAACTATTGCCTACTGCAGTCATTTCAGAGAAAAAATTGTTAGTCTGCAGTTCTATAGTGGGTGCATGGCTAAAACTGAAATATTGCTTAGAAACAAACAGATGTACTGAAATCAGAACTGATAGTAAAATAATGTGATTAACATAAATAAAGAATAAATATTAATAGAAACAAATACCAGTGGATAAGATTTAATGTTATACAGCCTCAGGAGATGAAATATTTAACTGGTTTATTTTCCCCAACTTAAATAATATTTTCTCATCCACTGCTCAAAGGAGTTCTGAAAATTAATTAATGTCTGCTTTTAAATGCCAAGTTTTATGAATAGTTCTGGATTATGGATTTTTCATAGGACTTTACCTTCATTGTTTTTTATTCCCATATGAAAACTTCATATTTTGCAGGTTTTGCTTTACTATTTCAAAGTATGTTTCACAGCTTGCATGTAACTACAACTACTATAGTTGCCCATATGAATATATATATCTTTTTAAAAAGAATTTAATTTTTATCCATTTGAAAAGAGATTTATCTTTTGTTTCAGGTTAAAGCACACATGCTATACAGAAATAGCCCTTCTGTGTTGACCATGTTTCACCAGGTAGGTTGAATTTCTGCAGAAGAATATGTGCCTCCTCAATGCCAAGTCTTGAACTCCAGCTGCTCCACAGAGCAAGCATGGAGAAAAAGTAATTCACACACACACACAGAGTTCTGTGAATTTTTAGGTACATGAGTCTCATTGAACATGTCATGGAGAAACTTCCTGCACTCCTAGATCTCATATATTACGACTGTGTGTCCCCGAGTCCACCAATTGAAACTGGTTTTGCTTTGATATGGGATGAAGAATCCCACAGAATGACTGAGTGGTTAAGATTGAAAGGGACCTCAAGGTTATCTTGTCCAAGCCCCCAGCTAAATCAGGGTCACCTAAAATAGGCTGCTTAGGACTGTGTTCAGATGGCTTATCTCCAACATTGGAAATGGCACAATCTCTCTGCACATGCTGTGCCAGTGCTTGGTCACTGTCACGGTATAACAATGTTCTCTTACGTTCACATGGAACTTCCTATGTTTCAGTTTGTGCTTGTTGCCCTTGGGCCTGTCTCTGGAAACTACTGAAAAGAGACTGTCTCTGTCCTCTGTGCATCTTCTCTTCAAGTATTTGTATACATTAGCAAGATGCTCTGTGAGTCTTCTCTATGATAAATAGTTCCAGCTCTCTCAGTCTTTCTTCAGAGGAGAGATGCCTCTGTCCCTTCATCATCTTTATGACACTGTTGGACTCTTTCCAGTATGCCTATATCTGTCCTGTACTGCTGAATTCAGAATTGGGTACAGAATTCCAGGTGTGACCTTAATGCTGCTGAGTAGAGGGTAAGGATCACCTCCGTCATATCTCATATTCTTCTGGGGAAGGTTTCTTAAAATAATGACAAGAAGTAAGAATAATAGTAAAGGTGCAAAAGAGCAGTTCAAATGAGCAGTCATAAATTCAAAGGTTTGAGCTGTTTCCTTCTCTTTTGACTCTAGCTGATAAGCTGTGAAAAGCAGCTCCCAAGCTAAAATAAGGCTCAATGGAGCACTTGTAATTGAAGGCAGAATTTTAAGGCAAAATAAGAGGAAAGTGACAAGCTCCCAGTAAATATGAGCTTTTTTTTTATTATTATTATTCTGCTGTTAACTGCACCTTTCAAAAAGAACTGAGTATTAGTTCAGATAAAGTATATTCTAACAGAATAGAAGAAAAACTTGCCACACAGCACACTCTGTTCCAATCCATAAAAGAACTAGGAGCCTGACTAAAGAAAGTATTCATATCAAGCAAGTGACTAGATAAACAAACGCTGTAGACTGCTGCATAACAGTGTAACTATATTAAAACATAGATATACTCTATAAAAATTGTATGATGGAATTTCATTTCCATCTCACATTGCTTTATGAGCACAGCCAGCGGTAAGTAAGGGAGACCTGACCCTTTCAAATGTCACTCCTTCTACGACAGGAGAAGCTTTTTGGATTTCTAAAACCTGTAGTACAAATATTCTCACCTACTAGCCTTTTTCCCATGCCCCCCCCCCCGCCCCTCCTTCCCCCTTTTCCCAGGTTTTTTTGTCTCTTTTTTCTTATCTGCTGTCTTGATTTTGATGGTCAGCAATGAGACCATAAAAACATACTGAACATAATTGATTGAGGAAGCTGGACGGAGACAGGCGCATGGACTGGTGGCAATACAGACTGGGGGGACCTGGGAATGGTATGAGGTCTTCTTAAATTTGCACAACCTGTTAATTAATACTTTATACAGAGCATATCATAAATACATTTTTTATGTCACTCCATACATATTACTGGCTTTAACCTTGCACTTCAAAACAGTTGTATATTTCAATGTTTCACTTTGTTTTTAAAGTGGAGCATGTCTTCAGACTAGTAGGTATCCACATGGAAACCCAAAATGTTTTAGAAGGTCTGAAAAGCCCTATAAAAAAAAAAAATAAAAAATTGCTATAGTTTCAACATTTTTCTTTATGTCCAATTAAATTCCACTTTTAGTGGTTATATTAAAAGAATTTCTCCTTTGCCATGTTTATCCCTTGGACAAACAGTATCTGGTTATGATGTTTCATACATTCTCCTTTCTAGTTATAGTAACTCTTTGTATTCCTGTGTAACCCTGTAGTCTTCTCACTGACCTCAGCAATGCTGGCATTAATTAGCATTATCTTACGAATCAAAGTAGTTCCATTTAGGAACATCAATGCAGATTTAAGACTCTGGCTCTAGACACTCAGTCTCGAGATTTATTAAAATGCAAACAAACCAATTTTTGCTTCCATTTCATTGGTACCTGGCAAGTCTCTTCTATTAGTCAGTGTCTGAATGATATTTATTTTGAATGTTTCATTAACAAAACAGAAAAATCCATGTATCTTCGACAAATTTGTTTTATTACATTCTAACATTTAAAAAAAAATTACAATCAAAACACTCTGTAAAAAACAACTACATACTGATTCGCTCTTATTTCAATATAGCTAGCAAACATTCAGAAACAGTTTGAATGGGAATCCCAACTGAAATTAGAAGTATAAAAAACAAAGGGGGTTGTACCTACTTAAAGTATCTCTACTCAGATCTTCAAAATTATATAAGAACTCTGAATTACTTGTGCCCAGTAAAATATATGAACTGCCTAATGATGTTTTTCTGGTGAACCTAATGCCAGAACCTAAGTCCTGAGATGCCACCACTGATGGCATGAATGCTTCCAGTCCATGTTAGCATTAAATCAAACACATCAGCTTCAATTAACTGTAGTGAATTATGAGCCTTCACACAGTTACCAAATTTTAGTGTAAGACAACTCAAAAACAACAGCTGAAATCATGCTTTATACCACTCAGCTAGATTCGTAAGACCATGTCTGTCAAGGTGCTGAGATTATTTATATGTAGAAGTGGTGAACAGTGCTTTAGGGAAATGATCACTACTAAACCTTGTTTTAGAAAAAGCTGCCTCTAGAGACTGGGATTTATCTGGCATAGGTAACAGGATAGTTGTCATAAGCTATAAAAACACTGTGAAAACAACCCAGGTGTTTTGAAATTATATTTGCTGTGAACTGGAAAGTAGATGTTCTCTGCTTGTTCACATTTGGTCATCTCCTACTATTGTTATTTGGTTAAAGTTTCTCATTAGAAAAACAGGCAAAGTATAGATTTCTAATCCTTACCTCCTGAATGTATTAATGAACGGGCACACATTTCTAAATGTGTCAGCTCTACAGACAAAAATTCTTAGAACCAGAAAGAAATCCGTGACTGATGCCTATCAATTCCAGTGTAACTTTTTGAAAGAACTTACTACTATGAACTAGTCTTATAAGCTGGAAGGGTTTTCCATCCTGTTTATAAATACTGAAACTGAGATATGTAGATATGGTTCTTCTGTGATTACACTGCTCTTGGCACTACAAAGGAGAGTACTACTTGACAGATTAAATATATAGGCTGCCTCTAGAAGATAATACAAAGTATTTTATTATTTAATATTTCTCTTTGGTATTGTTTTGAGACTCTGACCAGGACTGCAAGGGTCTTAAAAATTATTTTCTTATAAAGTGTGTATGGACCTGAGGGGAGTATCTGTGCAATAAGACTACAATCAAAATAGATAGAATACGCAAAAAGAACCTGAATACAGAAAGAATTGTGCAACATCACATAGAAGATCAGTTTCAAATTTTCAGAACACCACAAATATATTCAGAGTACTTGCTGAGTTCCAGTTCAGGAATGAACTTTCCAAGGCTTGAAACATCCACTTGGGCATTGCTTTAACATCAAACATATTTGATGAGATATAGATATATGAGTTCTGTACAAGCTATTTATTTTTCTGGAGATGATTACAGTATGTACAGTGTGTGGTTTATGAGACATCTCAAGCAGCAGACAATATAGGAATGAGAAAAAAAGTTATTGGATGTCATCCCAGAACTACACATTAGTTATGTTCCCAGATTTTTTTTTATTTTTTTTTTTTTTTTTTAACAAAACTACTTAGAATAGATGCAGTTCTTCTCCGCAGACATGACCATGCAAAGTAAAAGTCTAAGGACTTTGATCCTTTTGTATCTACAGTACATACAGACTAGTACTTTTTCTTTCCCACCCTTTTCATTATACAGTTTGTTTTTGCTTCAGGTGGCACTGAGGATTGGAAACTCTTAGGACGTGAAGTTATGCCCAGGCCATTACAGAATAACACAGTTATACCTATGTACATCTGAGAAGGTTCTCTCCCTTAATCTGTTGATAAGACATAATAATTGTGAAATAATATGGTCAATATCACTAGTTAACACTTCTGTCCCAAACACTGATTCATCCTCCTGAAAGGCTCCAGAAACTGGAATACTCCGGAAGCACCCTGCCAAATATTTTCTTAATTCTTCACAGCCTAAACCAGAACACAAATATTTGCAAGAGAGGCAACTAAATGGAAAATAAATTTATTCTCCTCCTGCTTGTGCAATTTGCATGAACTTAATCCTTGTTCATAACCCACTCTGACCTAGATCAGAATGGTAAAAAAAACCTGTTTCATCATACTGAAGAGTCAATAACAGTCATTTTTTTCCTTATATATTATTTTTATTTTAACCAGGCCACATTATTAATTAGAAATATATTCATGATGTGCCTTAATCACTGCTATGACATAAAAATGAGGCCAAAATCCAGAAGATCAATTGTTATGACTGAGTTAAAGTAAATTTTATTGAGTTGTGAGTTTTGTTTTAATTTTTGTAACATTAGAAAAAATCTGTGGATGTTAAAAAGGAATAGCTACACTACAAAAATGAAAAGTAAATTATTATGAGAATCACCACCAAATTAATGGCACATTAACAATAAGTTCATAACACTCAAGAAAGTAAACTGGTCTAAATAAAGAGGGACACATTTGTTGTGGGTGTTTATTTCTTGAAATGTTTGATAGTCATTGTACTATCATTGTAATTTTTATGCTGTTCTGCATCACTGCCTTCTTCACCTCTGATCACAGAAGGCTGAGAGGGTTGCTCATGACTGAACACACTAAAAACATTTAATCTATTTATTCCAAATTTGCATAAGATTTTATACTCCTGTTCTCCTGTGTTATGAATTTAAGGAAGAAGGAAGGAAAGGGCAGAAACGCCTGTTCAAGAAATGCCTTTTTAGTTTCTTTATCACAGTAATGAATTTTTGCAAACTTTATGTGGTAAGACAGGGATAGGAGCAACCACACATACTTTTTTTCTCTTTCTAAATGTATAACTACACACACTATGCATAACATATGATATAACATATATTTACTGTGTATAGATATATGTATGTGAGTGTGTGTGTGACTTAGATTAAGAATGAAATATTTGATTCCTCAAACATAAAAGGTTCAGATAGTTCCTCCATTATTGACTAAATCACAATGTACATTTTGAGTATGATTTTCAAATTATCTTGGTCATAATTTAAATATGTTCCCATAAAAGTTAATGAATAAAATCCCAAAAAAGTGTCATAAGCCCCTTTATAGTTTTTACATGCAAAGTGGTATGCAGTAGTAATGTATAATACTGGTCAAGATCTAATTTTTCATCATAAAATCATAGAATGGTTTGAGTTGGAAGGGACATTAAAGATCATCTAGTTCCACTCCCCTGCCATGGGCAAGGACAGCTTTCACTAGACCAGGTTGTTCAAAGCTCAATCAAACCTGGTCTTGAACACTTCTGAGGATGGATCCACAACCTCTCTAGGCAACCTGTTCCAGTGCTTTACCACCCTCACAGCAAAAATCTTTTTCCTCCTATCTAATCTAAATTGATCCACCTTCCGTTTAAAGCCATTATCCCTTGTCTTATCACACACCTTTGTTGAAAGTCCCTCTCCAGGTTTCTTTTAAGGCCCTGTTTAGGTACAGGAAAGTGCTATAAATTCTTCCAGCAGATATCTCCAGGCTAAACCAACCCAGCTCTCTCAGCCTTTCTTCACAGAAGAGGTGCTCCAGCCCTCTGGTCATCTTTATGGCTAGCCTTTGGCCTCACTCCAGCAGGTCTGTCTCCTTCTTATGTTGGGAGTCCCAGAACTGGATGAAGCACTCCAGGCGGGGTCTCACCAGAGTGGAGCAGGGGGGTAGAATCACCTCCCTCAACCTGTTGGCTGCTTTGGATGCAGCCCAGTAGCATCAAAGCTCCAGCTGGCTTTCTGGGCTGCAAGTGCGCATTGCTGGGTCATGATGAGCTTCTTGTCAACCAGCACCTCCAAGTTTTACTCCTCAAGGCTGCTCTTAATCCATTCTCCATCCAGACTGTATTTGTGTTTGGGATTGCCCTGACCCATGCACAGGACCTTCCACTTAGCCTTGTTTAACATCAGGAACTTTCTTTAAAAGGTTAAAAAACCTTATACCACAATAACAGCTGCAAGTTTAAAACAGACAAAAAATCCCAAGCGAAGCCCCAAGCTCCCACAAAATTACTATTAATGTTAATGGCTAGATTAAATCTTTTACTAACTCAAATTAATGTATCTGATTTTAAATATGGTGGCTGTAAACTCTAAACATTTTTTTAATGGCGATGTCTCTATGGAACATATTTTATTTTTTTTAAATCTGAAAGGAAGTATACTGAAACTGTTCGGTTTTCAAATACGCGAACTATTCTCACCATCAGCCTCCATAAAATGAACAAACTCTGCATGTACAGCAGGAAACCCCAACCTTATGTGAGGCTGGTTGAATCTAGTCAGTCATCCTCTCAACAATGAACCAACAGTAAACCAACATCTTCCCAACCCAGTATCGACATTTTCTGAGGAGTTTTATGTGTCCCAGATTCTGAGTGCTGAGTTAGAGCCATAGACAGTGCAGGTAGGACTGTAATGGACAGCTGTGATCCAGCACACTCAAGGGGGAAGAACAAGGGAGATGTGTCATCACAGGCATCATCATTAAGAGCAAAAGGCTTCTTTCAGGTGCAGGTAGATCTTAGTATTTATCTGCCTCAATGACACAGAAGAAACATTGTCATTATACAGGTTGCTAGCTCATGTGAAGTATAGCATCAATCAACAGAATAAATGGAATTACAAAAGGAAAAAAAAAGAACCTAAAAAGGTGAGTGCAGAATCCCAGTAATGTTTTCTTTTTTTATTTAAAGATCCACTTGAGACCACTGAGATAATTTCAAAGAATCTCTTTGAGAATCTTTAAGAATCTTTTAATCTATAATGCAGTTCTTCACAGTGGAAAAGAAAAGGTTGGTTCAATAATCAAATCCCAAGTCAATTGCTGTGATTACTGTGATTCCCTTTTTGCTTTTGATAAAATAGACAATTTTCCCTTGGGGGTTGTACAAGCCCCAGTCAATGAGCCAAAATTGGTTCCAACACACCAATTTTGGTTCATTGATTTCCAGGCCAACATTCCTTTTACTTACTAGACAAAATCTCAACAATCTGTCAGTAATATCTGTAAGCCTTTTTGTTTGAACTTATTTCAGATGTTTTGTCTTCTTTTCATTGTTCTTCTATCATCAGTAATTGTTTCAAGGTACTGTAATATTTTACAGAAACCCACTTCTCATAGTTGAATGCTCACATAAAGTGTATTTCAGGGTACCCTTACTGCAACTCATACACTATATTGAGCCTGCACTTGTGTTGGAAACAAGAACTTCTACTGATTAGAAAAAAATTATAAAAATATTCCAAATAGGTAAAAATGGTAGGTTTTTATCTTTTATGAAGAAAATGGAAGAGTTATATGCGCAATTAAGAAAGATAAAACTTACTATTCCAAGACTACTGTTGTAAAAGCTAAGTATATTTTAAACTTTGGTGTGTTCTAGATTTGCAGCAGCACACTTAATTCAATATTGCTTTAACTAAAAGGCTTAATTGGAGTGAAGTCATACAGTTCAAATGTGTATTTTGCTGAGCTTACACCTTATTAATGTCATGTCAAGGTAAATGAAAAATAACACTTTTCTCAGGCAACAAATGGATTGTTTTTTCCCTTTACAATGGCACATAAGAAATTTTCACAGTGTTAAGGGCGAAACATCACAATTACTTCATCTACTTGAACTTTTCTGATTTTAGTTTTTCCTCTTTTAAAAAAAAATAATATTCCCTTGCACTATCATGGCAAATGTAATATTTATATGAAAAAGATTTTGTACCATGTATTTGAAATATGTGATTGATATCACAAAAAATCACTCCTTTTGTAGCCTGAATGTTCCTTTCAAAAACCTAACAGCTAGAAAAAAAAATCTAAGGAAATAGAAATTATCTCAAATTCCATTTTAAATCACTGCTTGTAGCTGAATTTTATCTGTTTTGAAATGTCTTTTTTTTCTGTTTCAAAGAACTTCAGAAGAAATGCCTGTTTGGGTTTAGCTGTTGCTTTCAAGAGAATATAGAATTAAAAAAGGCAAGTGCTCATACACTGATGAACTTGAAAATACATATTTTAAGCTACAACAGAAAGATAAAGGCATTTGATATTTTCAATATTATTTTCTTTCAAAAATGAAGCAAAACCTCAATTCATTGTACACTGCTTTGACTGGTAAACCAGGAATGCTACAGTAAGTTGGATAATTCCTTTTCTAATTGTTATTCCCTTGTGTTTAAAGAATTTTATTTCACATCCTGGCTTAGTTCTAATCCGTTATATTGCATATGTAGTTTGCATTTTGGAAAACTTTGTTTGTGGGGGGTTTTTGCATACTTATTAAATGGATTTTTTTAACAGAGATGACAAATGTCTATCTCGAATATATTCCTTTATGCATATTTTATTGTCATTTTTTTCCCATTCTGTTCCATTCATCCTTCTATCTTGCCTTTTCGTTTTCCCACCCTGGCCTGATCCAAAGCTAATAGAGCTCATTGAGTGACTTCCATGGTTTCAGAGAACTCCAGGTTAGGATCCTTAAGTAAGTGTTAATGAAGAACCAAATGCCTGCTTTTACTTTGTGCACAGCACCTGAGCCCTACATTGTAGATATGATTTCACTTTCGTGATTCTGAATGTCGATTTTGCTTATCACCCCTGGCCAAGGCACTCTAAACTTTTAAATAGTACAATAAAATGAGTTGCAAAAATAAGCATGATGAAAGAAGTAAGAAAGAAAAGAGAGTACAAACAAGGCTTATGAAAGAACAGGTGAGATAGAAATAATAATAGGAGAGAAGAGATGACTTGGTTTGGTTAATGAGCTGCTGAGAATAAATGAGCTTTTAGAACAGATTTGAAAGAGCACATTGATGTAAGAGAATGAATTGAAAATGGGAGCTCATTTCACAACAGGCAGGCAAGAAAAGAAAGAGTGTGAGAAATCAGTAAGGATGAGAGAATTAAAACTGCCTTTATGTTCTTGCTTTTTGCATCTCAACAAACAGTATTCAGCAATCAAAGGTTAATAGCAAAAAACTTGTCATAATTGGATAGCTCTCCTCCCAAAATGGCACAGAAGCACCAAGGCGAAACATTCACACTTGCCAGCCATGACATGCCTTGATAATTCCAAAGTAGTGCTGAGAAAGCTAGAAATATATTAATAGAGAGCATAGCAAATGGAAGGAATGATAAACAAGCAGACTACAGACTAACCAAAAGCTACTCAGAAAGAGTGACTAAAAAAGGAAAGGGTCACTGCTGTTTTATGAACTCTGACAGCATATTTCAAGGGCTGTTAATATGTGTGAGACAGTGGCTATAACATTGAAGTTCTTTAGAGAATTTGTTTACTTACTGCAAGTTTTCCAAAACTATAGCAGCCTGGTTTCCTGACAACAGCATATTTGTCACTGTGGTCACTGTGGCAGGACAAGGATGAGGACAATTCCAGTGTCTCATGCATCATCAACAGAATTGTCATGCACTTGTTGATTACAGAATAATTATTAATGCCTGTAATCTCTGAAACTAAAAGAACACAGTGTGATGTTTCTGATGTACACCTGGCCTTCTTATGAACAGTATAACAAACACTACATGGATCTCATATGAAAGTTTCACACACCTTATATGAAAATCAATAATGGAGCATAAATGTTATCAGAATGTTTTTGTTTACAGTGTTACTCTTCTCAACTCTTCTGAGAACTGAGGTGAAAAAAAATCAAGCAAACATGGTAAGCAAAGACATCTGAACCAATAAAGGCTCAGCTTGTAAGCAGCCACCATGGCATCCTGCAACAAACAATACAAATATAAGATGCAGATCATTCAATTTGTCCAGAGGAGAAAAAAATAACCTAAGCATCACTGTGCTTAAACTTGTTGGGATTTTTGGGGGGGTTTGGTTTTGGTTTTGTTGTTGTTGGTTTTTTTTGTTGTTTTGGGGTTTTTTTCAAGCCAAGATAAATGCAGCACAAAGATTTCTGGGTAAATGCTGAAGTGTTTAGGGCAAGATAAAATCTGCATAATGTTCATAAATCGTGTAAAACAGCAACAAAATCCTTAGTTTAACACTGGGTCCTACTAAAAAGATGCAATGCTTCTAAAAGTTATTAAAGAGGTGAATTTTTGTAAGTCAATTCTTTTAATATGGTAAATGAGTTTCCAAGTAACTGTATGTAGTATTTCAATTTCCCCTAGCAAGAGCATTTTTATTTTCCTTCCTGATATTATACTCTGCCTTTTTTTTTCTTTTTTTTTTTTTTTTTTATGCAGTGATAAATTATCTGGATTGCTGCCTTACAAATATTAAAAGAGATCATAAGAGAATAAGCAGGTCTTTATAGTAGAATTATTATTTTCTAGGCCAAAAGTATTGTTTCGTGGGCCCCATTAAGACATCAATAGGAGCACAATATCTCAAGAATCAAATCCTGACAGTGCAATAAAGCAAACTGATGTAATTTTTTCCTTCTCTCTTTGTAAAGCAAGGATGGTCTAAGATATCAAATATTGCAGAAATTCCCTAGACCAGTCCTGCCTGAAGAAAGGAGAGAAGCTGTGCAGCATGAGTCATTTTTAGGCAATTCCTCTTCATAACATCTTCTCCCCTTTGTGCCCCACCAGAACAGGCCTATTATTTCAGATGTGTTCTCTCAGGGTCTAACAGACACAAGAGCATCAAGAGTTCCTTGTCTGTGAAGCTGAAGGATAAGCATTAAGGATCTTCCTGTAGGAAACCAGTCAGTCACTTCCAGAAGACTTCATACCCTGCACAGTGATCAGTTGGAATTTTCTAAACAGAAGAAAGAATTTGCTAAACCTTAGCACCAAAAATCACGCAACAAAGTCCTTGCTCCAGTGGTGAGAGCAAGGTGGTAAAAATCTCATTGGCTCAAACAGGGACAGAATTTCACTCCTTGTCCCATTGTAACAGTAAATCCAGAAAGGACACAGTATCAACCCCTGACAACTCAAGTCCCCCCATAGCAAAGCGTGAACAGGTTTTCATGTAACCAGCATAGACAAGCAGGTAAAAAGGTACATTGATCCCTCAGAGGTTCAATTTTAATGCTGATGTTCATCCAGAGCAAAGAAAACTCAGACTGCATATGCTTATATATTTTTCATAAGGACTGTATTTCATCATGAATTTTTCTTCTACAATGTAGCAGACCATACTAATCCACTGTAGCAAATGGTAAATGCTTTTTGTGTATGTGTGTGTGATCCTGTGCACCACTGTCACAGTATCATCACGGGAGTAGAGGAAAACAGTGGCATCCTACAGACTCATGTCAAAATTCTTGAGGAAGTTTTTCTTTTATTTATTCACAAAGAAATACAGTTAGTCATAATGTTCTACTGATTTGGTTGCCATTCTTTTATTTAGTTTCTAGAGTGATATTTTTACTCTACATACGAGTTACATGACTTTTCACAAAACAGTGGTGGGAAAATGCTGATTTTCAGAGCTAAATTGGTTCTTTTTGCTCAAGTAAAGCATATACAATAGAATATAAACTGCACCATTAGATAGTTGGGTAAGAATATCTGGTTTGGTGATTCATTTTCTGAGTTTTAGAGCTTTTTTTTTTTTTTTCCCTTTCCCCAAAGTTTTGGTTTGTTTTCTCATAAATATATAGAGAAAGGGCTTGAAAGCATTAGTTACAGAACTCAGCATCGTGTCAAAACTAGAAACCATTGTTGTTTTCAGCTGAAGAAAAAAAGGCTATCAGATATTACATGGTGTAGGACCATACAATGTTATTCCACATCATATTGATGTGTTTTGTCCATAAATGTGCCAAAATCAGTTTTCAGTTCAAAAGAAAATCCAAAGACCATTTGAAACAACCATAGTTGGAGTATGTGAACAGAGTAGCCTTCAAAGACCAGAATACATTGTTCTCCAATTGCAGGATCTCTCCTTAATGCTTAAGAGATAACTCTTATGCTGCTCAATCCACATTCTCTAAAACATGCTTTTAAAAGTTATGTCAGACTCCTCTTCTGCCTGTGATATAACATCAGGATATAAAGCACAGATATGCATGTTTAGCACTGGACTTACAGCTAATATAAGTATAAGCAACATAACAGTAAAATAAGGCCTTGAAATTTAGAACATCATCTGTGTGGTTCCTGGCTAAAATTACAGTTTTAGCAAACTGTAAGGCTCAATAACACACCAGCTGGTGGCAGAGGTTACACTGGCAGTCCTTGCACCAGAGAGTTGTTAGGGGCATGAGCGAAGCCTGATGCAGGAGAGGATAAGTGATGTTCAGGCACACAGGATCCCTCTGCACGAGAATGCTTCACTGTTTAAGTGAACAGGATTTAAGAGTACTTCTTTTTGCAGAGGCAGCTGTAGCTGGCCTTGGGCTTGGGTTCAAGATATCCATTTTTTTTTTTTTAATCAAATACATAGTGAATAAGCAGTGTTTAAGGAGTTTGTAGTTTCTTAGTGTTTTGCCAAGAAGAAATGGAATAAGTAGGTTTTCCAGTCCAGTTAGTTCAGGAACCTTAGTAATCCCCTTTCCCAGTTTTCCCATTATACACACAAACACACACACACACGCAAACACACACATATATATATAGATTTGAGAGTGACTTGCAGTAAAGTGGTTCAGACTAGGGGCATTTTACATGTAATTGGTTATTATTGATTTTATCTCGATTAATGAATGGAAACTCTAGACAGATTATAAAATATGTAGAGAATATACCCAGACCTGGTTAGGGACAATAAGCTTCTCACAAGCAATATTAAATAAAAATAATTATTTCTTGACATTTTCTCCCTTCTTCAAATGTCAACTTAATTTTTTCCAGATTTTTACTTATTAATGTGGCAGATCCTATCCATCATGTCATGCTTACTCTTATTTTATCAGCAGTTCAAGCCAGAGGTATAACTCAAAGTAATTACATTAATTGGTCAAAAGCAAGGTAGATTCTAAAAGATCTTTGCTCAAAATTTAAAAAGAAAAGAAACATTTTACTTTGTGAGAGACACAACAATTTACTTGATGAGCTTGAGATTTATTACCATAATCTTTTCAAGAGTGATCTTTATGTCCAGAATTAAACACACAAATCATCCACAAAAAATAAATCTCAGTAAGACATTATTTATTATTATTGTGGATCTCAATTATTTATTATATTTTTTCATATAATATTTATGTGTGTTAATCACAATCATAAGATTTTATTTCTGACTTTGGCTAATGTTTCTGCATACCTTTTTCTTATGCAGACTGTGCATTCTTCTCACAAGACTGCTGTATGATATGACTTCACATCACAGTACATGTCCTTTAACAAATATTCACTTGTTTGCTTTGTTGGATTAAATAGATTAAATATGAAATTCAGTAACTAGATTTTATAATTCTGAGTTTCTCACTTGAATGCATAGGGAGCAATGGGAAAGTCATTAAAGCTGTAGATATCTTGCTGCTTCTATTTCTAAAACAGGTCTGTACAGAAGATGACTAAGCAATGTAATTCCATTTTAACATGGCAAGGAAAATTTGTGGAGTGCTGCATTTTCTTGAAATATTAACAAAACTAAAGTGAAAAGTGTTATGGAGCTGTTTACTCACCTTTGACATTCCACCTTACAGGTACTTTTCTAGCTTCATAGCAGCCTAAGGAAGTGCTTAAACCTATGTACAGAAAAATAGAAAAATGCAGTTAGCACTTAGAATTTGGAGAAAGTCCAGGTGATGCTTGAGAGTCTGTTAGACCACTTATTTGAGGTATACAGGCAAAAAAAATCCTTGACTAACAAAAAATCATTATGTCTCTCCTTACAGAAACTAAAGCAGAATAAAAGAAAAATTAGCCTCATCTAAAAGGCTCTTCTAAGGGCTGGGGAAAATGATTGGAAAAGAGAGCAGGGTCTGTCAGCAGAAATGCAGAAGCATTGATCTGAGTACTGGTAGTATAATTCAGACAGGTCAGGAATGTCACTTTTGGAATCTGGAAAGAAGGATACTCAAAAAAGAAAAAAATAATAAATAGTTCATTGTCTCTTTCATGTTCATGTTTTATTTGGTTTTATTCATAATGATATTTGTGTTTGCATAAGGACATTAATCATAGACATATACAGGTTGCAATGCTCTTATGTTACTACAATGTGCAGAGTCTTTGAAAGAAAACTGTGAATTTAATGTGTACCAATGAGATGTTTGTATATTTTGGAACATATAGAACATATATGGAAGAAGCGTTCTCAAAATGCATGTGGGTTTCTCTGTGCAGCTGTTTCTGACAGCTAAAAGAGGAACACTAAGAATTCCAGAACCTTTCAAATGCATTTGCTGTTCAAATTCTCTTTTTAATTTCTTCAGTGATTGATTCTTGGCTAACAATATATTATAGTATAATGGTCTGTGAATAACAGCAGTTTCTAGTTTGTGTTTTGTTAGTCAATTAGAGAGCTGACATACAACTATACAAATCAAATTATACTTTTCCTGCATCCTGATTGGATACTTAGTAACTAAGATTATGTATATAGTGATTTTTATATTTTTTTCTTTTGATGGCTGATAAAATTCAAACTTTCATCCTGGAAGCTCACCTTTCACAAGTTTCCATGTAAAAATGGCTCCAAGTATTGAGTTCATAGAAAGCAAGTGGTAATGAGTAACAATCATATGAACCTTAACTCATAACTTACTGCATGAAACAGAAGGAGTAGTAATTAATAAATTGTTCTGTAGTTAAATCTGCAGACATTGTACATTGGAAGGAGTACAGTAAGTCTCAGAATTTGGTCATGCTATAAAGTCTGGATAATGGTTGATGACAGGGCGGATAATGGCACTTTGATAAAAAATCCATAGTGATGGAGAAGGGAAGGTAGGGTGGAGGGCACATGGGACCTGGGCAGCAGCAGCTCTGCTGAATGTGCAGCCTGAGAGTAGGGCACATCTGAACAGTCTTGACACCAGAAGGCACCAAAGTGCCATTTGAAATAGAGATGAGTCCCATGAGGTGGGAGATTGGGACATATGGTAAAAAGACTAGGCCTGGGCCCCTGTCTGCTCATAACATGCAGGGGGGCTGGAGTCCCTATCGCTCAAGGAGTAACAAGTATGCATATGACTCAGGATTGTATATATAAGCTGTAGTGCCAGTCTTCTTCTCAGATCTTGTAACATTGTGCAGGTCCTCATGATTTCTGCTGTAGGCCACTGTTAAACCAAAACTAAGCCAAACGTAAAATATCCGTGTACACTGTATACCAAGTGTGGACATTCAGGACTTCATGCTAAATGAAAAGTTTTCATTAAATAAAAAGTTATATGGCTAGTCATGCTTATATTCTCAGCTTTGTCAGGGGCCAGGTGGCACCAAGTAGTCATCCATTCCCTCTTCTGCATTGCCCAGCATCATTAATTGCTACTTACTATTAACTGCACTTTTAGAAAACAGTGGATTTTACCTTAAATTCATTTATGCCACTAAAACTGGAAAAAAAACAAACCCCACGTGCTCAGATTTACAATATCACTGACTTGGTTTATTCTTTGCTTTTGCAATTTATCTGGTTTGTGAAATAACTATTCCTCCAAGTTGATGAAAGCCTAAAGCAGCCCATTTTCCTTCCTTTTGCTACTGTGAGGGCACTTTTGTACCAAGCAGCCTTCTTCCCAGAATGTCATAATTGCCACAACCAGTTTCTTTTTATTATGTGGCATTTTCTCTCCATGAATATATCGCTTCAATGAATTCATAAACCAGCTCTGTCTGGTTCAAATCCATGAACCTACACTTATGATAATATAATGAATGCACACTCATCAAGCAGAACCACACTGAAAACGCTGTGGGCAAATGTACAGTACAATAAATTTTGTTAAATGAAGATGATGCATTTTTAGAGGCATCTCACTTCTCAGAGGTGTTTGTTCACTCATCCAGCCTCACTACACACCACAGAAGGAGGCTTTTGGTCACTGTGTGTTCAGGGAGATAAAGTAAAGCAGCAAATATAAATAAAGGAAGCATTAATGAATATATACATATTGACATAGTATTTAATTAGTGACTGTTGGGAAAGGGCACAGCAACGTGCAAAACTGATTTGAAGTCCTTCATATGTTACCATAAAAATTTAATCAGTAGGCCATATAATGTCAGGCTAAAATACAGAGCTTTTAAAAGAGCAGCACAAAACATTGGTTTTGTACATGTAGTAAAGGGACGTATCTGCAGATTTTAATGACTTAATCCACATAAGCCAGAAGGCTTTATTTCCCTGCTAATAAAAAAATGGGAGAAAAATAGAACCCACTCCTCCTCCTTCCACCAGTGAATGAATAACACAATGTACAAAAGTTACCACATCATTATCACTAAGGTGATGAGGTCTCTAAGCAGCTTTATTAAATGTGTAGTGCTTTGTATGTAGGGTAGATTTAGATGGGATTTAAGAAAGGAAATTTTTTACGGTGAGCTACTTGAACAGGCTGCCCAAGGAAGGGGTGAATCCTCCATCTAAGGGTCTAAGGAAAGATGTTACAGCCTATGTCCAAGAAGAAGGTCCCAACTGTCTTTAATGATCCCTTCTGACCCAAACCATTTGATGATTCTATGTAATAATCACCTTAAGAAAACACAGGTTTGGCAATAGTTAGGTGGGGGAAAGGGAGTGTCTCATACAGGCTCTCAGAGTCAACTTCAGCTCTAGTTTGATCACTCAGATATGCAGACTCAGGATATGAGAATAATGACTTTAAAAAGGGATGATGAGATCAAAAAATACAGAATGTCCACCATTTATCTTTCTGAAAACTTAAAGACAGCTCAAAAAATGTGTCTTCCTCAGTAGATATGCAAGATATTTAGCATCTCTAAGATCCGGTGGAAAACAAATCACTTGACATTTCGCAACCATTTGGCATAGCTTTTTATCCATGGGTTCTATTCCAAAATGCTATTAAGGCTTCCATAACATAGGAGTTTTACAATCCAAGATAAATGATGGACATTTGCCATGCAATTTATAAAGCATAAAATTTGCTCTATGATCTACCATGCCTGGAAAAGCTTATATCCAGGGTCACCAGATCTGTCAGAAAGACAGTGTTCTGCTTTTTCTCTAACTGAAGATTTGTCCTGAGCAAGATTGTCAGCAAATTGCAGGCACTATGATATATTGTCTAACAGAGGAGAATTCATTCGGGAGCAAACAAACCGAGTTCAAAACTTCATTGGGTTGCACAATCAGATATGTTACGTAAGGCTATGTCTCTTAACAGGAAAAAGCCCAAACCAGTTATTAAACTAATTACACATACAGAAAATTTCCTCGGTTTTTTAAATCTTATTTTTGCTAATGAAGGAACAAACTTGTTCATTTTTATAATGTAGAGAGAATGTTAAATCTTCAAATTGAGAGAGTATAGAGCAATTTTATGTATAATTTTAATTTTTATTTTATAAATCTGATTTCCTGCAGATCTCTCATTGCTATTTTCATTGATTTTTTTTTAATGTTTTCCTGCTATGTCAATCTATATCAATTCTTTCACATTTCTCCTAGCATTTCCTGCCACAGAGCTATCTGACTCACTTAACACTCTAGAGAAATATGAAAGGTTCCTTCAGGCAGCTTGGTCAAATGAATAATCTTCTTGAAGGGTCACAGGGTGATCTAATGCCAGAGTCACAAGTGCCTGTACATACATAAAATACAGAATACTGAAAGTATTTTTGCAGGTTCTGAGGTCCATCAGTGCTGGTCACTTTTTAAACATCACCTCCACAGGGCAGAGGAGCCAGTAATTCCCAAATGTTGGAAATCAAGCAAGTGAGGCAGAAGGCTGGCTTGGCTGAGCAGGGATCTTCTCTTGGAAATAAGGCCAAAAATGAAGGTGTATGCCCAGTAGCAGCAAGATCAAGTGACATGGGAAGAATACGGACATGCTGCTTGCTACTGTAGGGGGGAAAATTTGAGCAGCCAAAGCTCAGCTGGAGTTGAAGCCAGCCAGAAATGTGGAGGACAATAATTTTTTTTTTTTTCCCAAATATATTAATGGCAATAGGCCATATAAAAATATCAGCCTGGCTGAGGCTGGTCACCTGACAAAAAGGGACAGAGCAAAGGCAGAAATGTTCAACACTTTCTTTGCCTCTGTCTTCAACACAGATGACAGACAAAAGGAGTCCCCATGCCCTGAGCTGGAGGACCATGACTGTGAGAATGATCAACTCTCAGTTAACCCTGAAATTGTGGGGGATCTGCTGCTCCAGCTGAATCCCTACAAATCTGTTGGGCCTGATGGGATTCATCCAAGAGTCCTCAAAGAGCTGGCTGATGTCATCACAAAACCTCTCTTGATTTTTGAGCAGTCTTGGGAATACAGAGAGGTCCCAGCTGATTGGAAACTGGCAAATGGTGTCCTGATTTTCAAGAAGGAAAAGAAAGACAACCCTGGAAACATCAGGCCTGTTAGTCTCCCTTAAGTGCCTGTTAAAGTTATGGAGAAGACAACCTTGGGTATTGTTGAAAAACTTCTGAAAAACAATGCAGTCATTGGTCACAGCCAGCATGGCTTCATAACAGTCAAGTACACTTATCCAACCTGATTTCCTTTTATGACTTTGCTGATCAAGGGAAGCCAGTTGATGTAATCTTTCTTGATTTCTGTAAAGCTGTTGATACTGTCTCTCACAGGATCCTTCTTGACAAAATGTCCAGCACACAGCTGGATAAACACATCATGTGGTGTCACAGAAAGTAGTAGTGAATGGGATAATATCAGACTGGTGACTCTTGGGCCCTATGCTCTCCAACATCTTCATAAATGACTTGGATGCAGAACTGGAAGGGATAATAAGCAAGTTTGCAGGTGACATAAAACTGGGAGGAGCTGTTGACTCCCTCAAGAGCAGGGAGGTCCTGCAGAGACAACTGGACAAATTGGGGGACTGAGCAATCAACAGCCATAAGAAATTCAAAAAGGCAAAGTGATGGATTCTGCACCTGGGATGGGCAACCCTGGATGTGCTTACACACTGGTGAATGAGATGCTGGGAAGGGACAAGGGGGTCCTGGTGGATGGCAAGTTGAACATGTGTCAGCAATGCCCTGGCAGCCAGGAGGGCCAACCATGTCCTGTGGGGCACCAGGGAAAGCATCGCCAGCTGGTCGAGGGAAGGGATTGCCCTGCTCTGCTCTGCACTGGGGCAGCCTCACCTTGAATATTGCGTGCAGTTTTGGGAACCGCAGTGTAGGAAAGATACTAAGATATTCGAGAGCATCCAAAGGAGGACAACAGAGACAGTGAAGGGTCTTGAGAGGAAGCTGTATGAGGAGTGCTGAGGGCACTCGTTCAGCCTGGAGAAGAGGAGACTGAGGGGAGGCCTCATTGTCACCTACAACTTCCTTGTGAGGGGAAGAAGAGGGGCAGACACTGATCTCTTCTCTGTGGTAACCAGTGAGAGAGTCTGAGGGAATGGCCTGAAGTTGTGTCAGGGGAGGTTTAGATTGGATATTAGGAAAAGGTTTTTCACCCAGAGAGTGGTTGGGCACTGGAAGAAGTTACCCAGGTAAGTGGTCACAGCATCAAGCCTGACTGAGTTCAAGAAGCATTTGGGTGATACCGTTGGGCACATGGTTTGACTCTTGGGGATGGTCCTGTGCAGGGCTGAGCATTGGACTCAATAATCCTTGTGTGTCTCTTCCAGCTCAGAATATTCTTTGTTTCTGTAATTCTGCATTCAAAAAAAAAAAAAAAAAAAGCACCAGTAACATCCAGAGCATGTTATACTTGCTCACTTCAGTAGACTTCCTATAGGAAGTACAACCACATCCAAGAATTTTTTGATGAACTTACATCTGAATATATTAAATATTATCATTGGTTCTATAAGAATAATATGGTAGCCTGTTACACAATAGGCTCAAAGTGCATTGCAGACTTGCATTTACCTTCCCTAAAATTCTATATCTTTTCAAGCCAACCTGTTTGACTCAGCTTAAGGTTGTTAAAAAACATATTCTGCAAAGATGGTACATTACAACATCTTCCCAGCTGAATTCCCATAACTATCTTATGAGCCATTCGTGCTTGTAGTCAGTCATAATATTTTAACTTATGCGTACAGACCCCTTTTTTCTCCACCTTTTCTCCTCATGGGAGATATATTTCCTCTCCCTTGAACTCATGAAAAAAGTCCCCAGTCTCTCTAATGGATTTTCACTTAAGAAAAATAGGCAGCACTTAAAGACAATAAAGTGGGGTTGCTATGTTTTACTTTTTTTAAGTTCCAGACAGCACAACTAACTTACTGTAGAAAGGACACAGTATTTTGATTACAGGTGGTTCAAAGAAAGCGTCTCTTCTGCCTACGGTTATCGCCTCTGAGTCCTTTCCTACACAGCTTGCTGTTTAACAGCATAGAACAAAACAGATAATGAATTACCTGAGTCCTAGGAGCTATTTTACATGTAGGAGAAGATTTCAATGGTCATGTTCATACATCATTCAGAGTGAGAATGACACCTTTAACTATCGGGACTTATGAATCTTGCTTTGTTGTGTCCAGTCTCCACAAACCTAAGTGGTGAAAAAGTCAGCCCCTAGCTCTGAAAAAAATGTGGTTACAAGTAACTTCAGAGATGGTAGTGATTCACTGAGAGTGAACTGGTGTTCGATACTAAGTGTACATTGAACTCTGCGAGCGCACAGGAGCAGGTATTACACCATGAATTAAAAAAAAACAAAACAAACCCTCATGACCAATAAAGCACATAGCATTAATAACACAGTGTCATTCTTCTCATAACATTTTTTCCCACTGTAATGAATATCCAAAACCAGCTTATGTACAGAGAACGCAAATAATAGGCAATTTCATCACAAAGACCCTCTAGCTCTGCATTTTCTATTGCTTTCTGCTGTCAGGAAAAAGGGCTACATGGCTTTAGGCAAAAAATTATGAGCATCTTTTCCAGAGAAAAACTCCAGATAATTGTTTTTATTTTGATCAAACCCAGTATAGATTCATGTTTTATAATAATACAAAACTGTAAGTAATCTTGAATTACCAGACCAGCAACCTTAAATATTTAAAATTTTTACTCAGGTTGGGTTAAATAACAAAGAGCCATTTGTTATTCCAACAAAGAACATATAACAGATGAGACAACATGAACCCTTTTAGATCAGCAAATCATTCCCTCACTACTGTGTCAAAAGCTTTCTCTACTTAATGCATATTGAGTCAGTTGTCAGGTCAGTTGTCCTTAACTTGCATTAATCAAGAGCAGAGAATGTAATGAGCTACCAAGAACATATTTAGGAGTTAGCTAAGAGTCAGGCTAGAATGATTCAGGTTTTTGTGGAGAATGTTACAATTTCAAATACGAGAAAATATGAAACATGAAACAACAGAAGTATGAAGCAATGATCAGGGGGAAGGTAGGTTTTGTTTCTAAGAATAACTATGCTCTGTACCAAGTAATCTGGAACTGCAGAACTAAATATCCACCTACCCGGCCATTCTGTGATTGCTTGAGACTACTTGCTGTAATAGCCAACACAGCTTTCAGGAACACTTTCTTGGCAAGGCAGGTAATGACATTAATAGCAGTGATAGAAAACACTGATCATTACAGCTCTTGATATGTTCTGCACACGTTATTCCTTGCAAGAACATTTAATGACCAGCAAATGTGAAGTGTCTGTGAAAATTGTAATTCCTCATTCATTCAAATACTGACTGAGCTAACTCCAATTCAGACTCAGCAGAGAAAATTGCTGCTTTCTTATGGCCCACTCCTACCTTCATCACATGTTGCCATCGACTTTGGTGAAAACAAAACTGAGTCCAGTGATTTGCAGCCTGAGTTGCAGTCTTGACACTATGTTTATTCCTGTTTGTAACACTAGGGATTTTCTTTTCCTTCTTTTCATGAAAAATGAGCTACTTAATTGATTAATGAAATTTGTGCTCCAGTTTCTCAATTTGTGCTCCAATTTCTCAACATGATTTTACACACCTGTTGCTAATTACAGTGTGATTAGTTATCTCAGAATCGGCATTCAACTCCTCAAAGTAGAAAGATTATGAAAGGCCACTTATTCCCAGCTATCCAAAAGGAAACATCAACTGCTACCCTTGCTCTAGCCAGTCTTAACACGTGTGGACCAGAAATAGCCAAAATGTTACATCTTTACGTTATCTTGTGATTGAGGTATAAGGTGTTTCTTGAGATTTGTAGATCTTATTTAATTTCATTTTATCCCTGGTAATTTGCATATTCAGTATATTTGGGTGGAAAAAGCAACACTCTTGACCATTCACATGCTTTTATAACATCAGAAATAAACTCAGTTCGCTCACAGTGGTCATGCTCAGCTGTTTATTATTTTAACTTTCCTGCCATGGCTTTTCACAACATGGGAACTGCAGAAAATTCATATTAGCATTGTTTATATTTATCTGAAAAGAACATACCTGCCATAATCAGTCTTTCAGTACTGATTTCATCCAGATGCTATTTGATCAATGTTATTTATCCTTAAATGATTTGCCTTCAAAATTGTGTTGAAGAAAAAAACATAGTGTATTTATTTTAGGTGACAAAAGACCCAAAATAACACTACTGCACTAATGTTATTTGCTTTCAATATATTGGCCTGTTGGGAGAAATTCCTGCTACAGCACATGGAAGACCGAGAGAGAGGAGAATCCAGACTACACATCATGGAAAAACATACCCCTAGAAACAAGACCATCACTGTGACAACTTCTGAAGGAGCAGAGCCTTTAGAATTCAATATTACCTTCGACCTTTTAAAGTGCAGGTCTCCCCCTTTTTAGACTGTAATCCCTAGGACCTCCAGCACACATGTGAGTTTCTTTGGAGAGATATGTTCCCTTCTTCTCAGATATCCAGCCCTGCCCCCCTCCTGACGTCATTGGATATCTCACCTGTCACTCCCCATTCCTGGGCTTCCACTGGGTTTTGGTCCTCCTGTTCCCTTATTGGTTCCTGTGCTCCCAAACCACACCACTCCCTCTGAACCCTTACCCAGTCACATCCTACCTCCTAAAGCCCACCCCCAAAGGGCTTAAAAACCCTTCTCACATATGATTAAACGCTTTTCTGCTACCACTCATCCCTCGAGTGTTTGCATCACTTTACTCCTGCCCACGTGGGGATTTTGCAATCCCCTCCAGACCCGGAGAAGCTGTGGAGTGGAGGAGCCGTTCCCATCATGGCTGTTATTCATCTAAATGATTTGCCAGTAAGAGAAAGCAATTATGAGTGATACAAAAGCCTAGAAATAATAACTTTTATAATACCAAACGTCATATTATATTAACAGTGATAATGAAATTAGGCTTCTAATGAATGTTTTTAAAGAAGTCATTGTCAAAAACAAAAACAAACAACAACAACAACAACAACAACAACAAAAACAAACAAAAAAGCCCTTAAAACCTCTAATACATGTATAGTGATGTTATGTGCAAGTCAGTGCCCTCTGCTGGGTAGCATAAGATCCAAACTGGTATTTATGATTAGGTCTTCACAGAACAGTAGCTTGTTAGAACTGATGTTATTCAGTACAGAAGGTGAAGAAAAATCATATTTCCATGGCATATAATGGAAAAATGGTTGGGAATCTATTGTTCCTAGATTTTGTCCCCAAGGTCCATTGCAAGTTGTTGAGATAAGTAGCTGTGATCTTTCTGTCTTGTGTCAAAAGAATGTGCAAGCATACATCAGTTTGTCTCTTTATCCATGAGCAAGTGTACACCTCTACCCAAAACCTTTCACTGTGCAGTATTTCAGTATGGAATTTTATTTTCCTTTCTTCCTTAGCTATAGCCTTCTATTTTAACACTATATATTACATGAATAATAGTGGCCTTCAGAAATGTTTATTAGCTCTTTAACAGAACATGTTTTGCTGCTGCTGAACTAAATTTTACAGAGATGACATAAATGCTGTCCCTGCTTCACCTGCTCTAGGATAAACAGCATACTCTGACTTCAGGGCTCTTAATCTGACTGCTTCTAAATTCATTAAAAACTACATCCCAGTCTCAGCTTTATTCCAGATGAGGTGCTGCCCTCAGGATTATTCATAGAGGCCACCTGTGAAAAAGGTTTCAGTCTACTATTCCCAATATGTTGAACTGGGGAAACCAAATGGGTCAAAGGCATTACCAAGGAACAAATGCATTAAGTAGCCACATGCTTGAAGTAAGACACTGATTTGGTATTGTTGTGTCTTTTTTCCTCTGAATACTGTTATTCTTTTTTTTATTCTTAAAGCAAATGTGCTTCGTTCTGGGTGCGCTGTCCACTTTCATTGTAGTACTCAGTTTTTCTACTTTGCATGGATACAAATAGCCGTTTATCATCTGCTTATCAGCAATTAGACATAGCACAAGGTAGCATCCTCCTCAGAGCCCAAAAATTAATCAAAAGCTGGGAACTGCTGCCTGGTCAAGGGGTTTGCTGCATCCATAGGGATAGCAGTTCATAGTTTCAAATGCATCCTGTACTCTACTCAGCATTTCTCCACTTCACTCACTGAAGCACACTTTTGGCCAAAAAAATGGCCAAAAAAAAAAGCATTTCACATTATCACCAGGAGGATCATGCCAACAGCATTAGTCTTATGAGTAGAAATGTACTGTGCCAATACAGTACCCCTGGTTTCTGTCAGGCTTAATATTGGTTTTGTGGTATCTGTCCACACTCAAGCAGATGGCAATTACAATTTTGAGATGAACTAAGCAAGTATAGCCTCTGCCCCTCTCAGGAGGAAAATGTCATTAAATGAAGGACTAACAGGGACAGATTTACTTGGACCTCAGCCAGGTCTGGCTCACTTCTTCCTTATAAATGCTTATAAAGCTACACATGGAGAGTAACCTGAATGGGGATGGGTGAATGTCTGCACATAAATATGGGATCAGTGTAATGTTTCCTCATTGAGATATGCTTGGTCAGTCAAGATGTTGTACTGAGCCTGTCCAAGAACTGCTCTTTTTAGTTCTTAGTGTAAACTGATCCTCTGCTTTCACTACAGTTCAACAATTCAAGTTGAACAGTTCAATTTGAGCAACACCTTTTTGACCAGTAAGAACACATTAAAAACCAAAGGCTGAATTGCATTGATCATGCACTTTTAAAGCATCTATGCTTAGATGTTAACTAATAATACTGAGCTTTTTGATTCAGTAATTATAATTCCAAAATCTACATTGTAAAAAAGAGCTTTTATTGTTGTTTGGGTTTTTTTAATATTTATTATTCTCATCTTTTAGCCATAATAGTTAGAAACATTATAGTTAATTTTGAGGGATAGTGATATGCATCTCAGTTGCCCAGAAAATCAAAGAAACATCTGCCTTTTTATGTGGACAAAATTGAATTTTAGTTTCTGTTGAATGTCACTTGGGATAAGTAAATCTAGTCACTCTGGAAATGTTTGTCAGCTAGACATGCGTCAACTGGTGATGATCAGCCATGAAAGTATTTGCAATTGAGCCTAATTAGTCTTTGAAGTTTAATCTTATTAAGCATCAGATTTTGCCAATCATCTGCAACCAAGCTTCTCATTGAAATCAGCAGGAAAATTATAACAGAAAAAATATTTAATCTGACCCAAAAGGACTTGGGAATGTTTCCAATTCTCTTGCAGAATAAAAACCACAACACTGCAGCAGCTCAACCATCTTCATGATTTCATATACTGCAGTGACAAACATGCTATAAATGACCAGATAGAGTTTCAGTCCATTTAATAGATGTTAAAGGCATTGGAAGTGACAGCAAATGATCCAAAATCCATGAAAAAATATGCAATGGTCTTCACCGGAGTTCTGGAATGTCATCAAAAGTAGAGGTGTCTAGGCTCTGCTCTTGGGGGACAAAACAAAACTTTATGAGATATCTTTAGTCTGGGAGTAGTGTGCCAGTGTAAACATTGTGGGTACTAGTCTGAAATAATGGCATATATAACCAATTACCTTTATATGGCATTATATTTCCATATTTGTCATTACTTTTAGACTTAAATATTCAGTGGAGTAATAATCTGAGTGCAGTTCAGGTACAAATATAACAACAAACTAAAGCTCCTATAAACCATGTGAAGCACCCCATGCAAAGGACCCCACTGAACAGTAGGTAAACATCTTCAAAGTAAAATACCAACTGATAATACAAAGAAAATTTGCAGTTTCCCATAAAATTATAACCTATTTTCAACATCTTATGGAAAGTTAGCAAAAAGTAAAGGATTAAGCTTATTTATAAATAATCCGTAAGTATTGTTTTTATTAACCAATATGTTAATAAATTCTGATTTATTAAATATTGGAAATGTGAAACATGTCAACACCTTAATATTTCAATTAATTCATAAATGCATTATTTATTAGAAATATAATATTATTAGAAACCTGATGAACTATTTTCTGCAACTTTACCATATTAAAAACAATGTTATGGTTTATTTATTTGACTGTCATATGCATATCAATAAATGGCATTCAAAAGAAGAAATCAGAGATATCCATACTTCAGAAATGAACAGAGTAATCTCATTCTTTAGTACTGTGAGCATATTGTTTTTATTAGTTAGCTATTACATGCAAGTGAAGAGTTTGTATGAATATGCAGAGGAAATATAGCATCCATGAATAGCCCTCAAACAGTAGTTTCAACAGGAGGATCTAGAGTTTTTGTCCTAAATTAGCTGTATACATTTGAGAAATTTCAAGTTTATGAATATTTTTAAACTTCAGAACTTCCACGAACTTCAGCCTCATGGGTTATTATTTTTTGAGAAATATTTCCTTTTTTGCCTTTTTTTTTCTTTTTTGCTTTTGACTCATTGATTGTTATTTGATAATTGTCTGTCATTTATTCTCTAATTTCCCAGATAAAGGTGTTCAATATCCTCCTTCAGAAGTAGACCTGGCAGCATAACATACAGGTACAAAATTTCTTAAATAACCTACTCAGTCCAGTACAAGGTTGTTTGTACACTTTACTTGAGCCTTGTACTGAAAAATAGAAGCTGAACATCAACATGAATTGTCTTCCTAATGTGATTAGGATCAGAAATTAACTGAATGACAAATAAACAATTTATAAACACTACTCAGTTCAACATTTGTTCACAGTGAAAATTATCTCTGAGCAAATGACCCAAATAAAGCTTATGAATCTCCTAAATTCCCACCAGATCCTCAGCATTGGTGATGCAGTGATTCAGGAGTAAGCACACTGCACTTCTGAGTCCAAATCCTTGATCTTGTTGGTTGGGCTATTTCTTGTCCTCTTAATTTCAGTACTGCATTCGCTTTTTCAAATGAGATCATCATCAATAGTGATTAAATGTGGTGACAATCTGAGAGGTGATTGGCAGATCTTGTGACATCATTGTCACCTCATTCCATCATGTTCACAACCAGCTCTGTCATAGAAGGGCCCTAGCTCTGTTCTTATGAGATAGCCCAATGAAAGACTGGTGGTCACAGCAAAAATCCACCATCTGCAGCTTCTCTGTGCAGAGCTTCTGGAGCCATCTGCCTGGTGTACTTCACAAGCACTATATTGATTTAAAATTAATTAGAGGGAAAAAAATCCCACATTAGTTTTGCTTACATGTATTACTACAATTTTCTATAGCCACAAATAAAACATTTTAATTACACAATTTTATACACCATGACTACAGAAATAACTGAAAGTCAAAAAATACACTTTTATATCATCTGAGAGAGAATTCATTGCTATCAACTATGTGCTTGATAAATTTAAAGTGGGTGGAATCTGTACCTACTATGCAGAAGTCTGCATTGTTTTAATGCATCAACATGTATACATCATAAATTAATGGTCTATTTCTTAGCCACAATAAATGCGTTTGTAGCATGTGTTTTTATGAAACACTCCTAGACATTTTCCAAAGGAAGAATATTTAGCAATTTTTATCTAAAAGTATCACTTAGCTAAAAGCTGATATTGCTAGGCATTGTATAATCATGCAAGACAGCCACAATATATGAATTACTGGCATGTAGTCCAGGGTGCCTGTATGTATAGGTCCAAACTGGAAAAAGAGTTCATTGCTGTATTCTTAATACAGTGCTGCACTTCACGTCTACTAAAGACCCGTTAACAAAGACTAAAGTAAAGTGGCAGCTTCCAAAGAAAGAGGCTTTAATGCTACATGATGTGTGGCATAGACGATGTAGGCAAAACTGCAACAACTGCTCAGGCTCATCCATCAGGATCATCTTCACAGGTTCATCCAGGAGAGATTTTTAGACTACTGCTCACTTAACGAAAGGGTGAATCAGGAAACATAAAACAAGGACTGCCACTCTGCAACAACCAAACACACCCTTGCTGGAAAGTCATCTATGGAAACCAGCCATTTCAGTATGATAATTCCTAGAGCATCCCTCTCACTAGTATTTATCTTTCTGGCAAACTATCTTCAGTATTAAAGGCTGGGGAAAGATCTGCAGGCAGAAGTTAAGGTCTACTATATACATTTACAAAATGTGTGTGTAAACAGTAGATATACAAAGATATGGAAAAGTGGTTTGTCTTGTCTCTTTTTCAGATGACTCAAGCTCAGAGTCTGATAATTGCCATTTTTAAACATTTAAAATGTTTCAGCTTTCAGCCTAATACTGGGGTTTTATTGGTACTTTATACATTGACTCACAGACTCTGGAGGCAATGCCAAGAGCCTAGGTATTTTTTCCATCATGAATCTGAAGCTTTTACAGCTGCCTCCTCTACTATATATCTGATGTTTTGTACACACTTCAATTTGACAAAATAACTGGAAAGAAAATCATAAACAAATACATAAAATTGGCAAAATTTGTCAATGTAAGAGTTTCATTTGGACCAAAAATATTTATTTTTTTTTTTTAATGTATTCAGCAAACTGTAGTGATCTTAAAAGTCATGTGCATTGGCAAAAGGTAAGAAAGGCTGTCAGGCATGTAGACTTCAATCTTGACAGCCTATCAGGATCCAGACTTGCGATCCAAATATTAGTAAATATGAAGACTCATGAGACTACAAATTCCAACAGTTCTTAATGAGAACTTTTTACTATAGGATTAAGTGTTCTTCCTTTTTATTATATAATTTATAGTACAAGCACAAAAAGTCACCTAATAAAATATTGGAAAAGGGGGCAAAATACATTATATGATCAAAATATTAACACTTACTACAAGATTTACTTTATTTAGAAAAAATACATGTGTCTTGTTTAAGTTGCTCATCCTGACTTCTTTCCACTACCAATACACACAGACAAATACCAGCTGAAGGACTGTTTCATCACACCAGTCTTGGATATTTGTCAGTGGGATGGGGTGGACAGGAGACATTTCCTTTAAGACCCCAAAAAAGTAGGTTAAATCATTTGCCTCACTTTTATATTATATTATTTACACTAGAGATTAATACCACGCTTTGTTTTTGCAGTCCTTTTCCAATTACAGCTATAGAATCCTTTTTTCACTCAGTTGATTACGTTACTTCTGTGAGCAGAAATACACTTGGCTTATGCACAAGTAGTGTTTTCTACAAGTTGCCACAAGAGGTGGTTTGACATTGTAGCCTAAGTATATGCTTTGACTAGGCTCCATATTTAGTTTAAACAAATGAAAAATAATGAAGTTTTGCCATTCTGTATTGACTGGTCTTTTGGTCTTTGAAGAGAAATACTTGCAAAGAGTAGTAACATTAAATCAAACCTCCATACATTGTCTTCCATTGACTGCATAAAAATTCTACATCTAGACAGATGGGTAACTCCAATAAAGATAAATATGATTTTCTAATCTACTTACACTCTGCTATTGTATCAGACAATAATATTATAAATAATATTAGAAAGAATTTACTTCTACCATCTTCTTTGACGATACTGACTTGTGTAGTAGCACTCTCTAAGCAGAACTTTATACCACACTTAGCTGGCTGAATATCTTTTCTTATAACTGAACTTCCAATTTACATACTAGAGCCCAATTCATCTTGTCAGAAAGAGAATTCAGAGCAAACATGTTGGTCTCCATATATTTTAGTATAGAAAAATTGTCTCCCAGCTCAGAATGAGCTCCCCACAAAATAATGAGCTAAAGTCAACATTGCAGTTTTTCCACTGACTGTCCTTAACGTTTCTTGACTCCCTGTGATTCTGGTATGGATGGTGATGCTGCTGCAATGCCACAGTGCTGTGTCTGCCAGATTCTTAGTGCTGTGGTATTGCTAGGAAGAAATAGCTAGGAAGAAATACAGTTGACCCAAGCAAATAGTTACCAAATTATTTGGAAGCACTGCCAGTACTGATAAGAACATATATTTCCCTTGCAGTTTTTAAGTTAAAATTTATGATTAATGTAAAACAGCCTAGTGTTCAGCTTTTGCTGCAGTATATGTAATGCTCATCTTATTAAAATGAATGACCCCATGAAAAAGCATTAGCATTTGGCAATTTTGGGGGTGTAATGAAGCATAATTAAAATGATTAAGAAATAAATTGAAAGAAAATAGTCAAATGGTCTGGAGTGAAATCCAGCAGTGCCACAGGAAGCCTGCAGTTATCATGTTATTCCAGCCATTTCTGCAGCTCACCAAAGCTGGGGAATAGCAATTTACATGGGGCCAAACAGTATCAATTTTTCAGCTGCTGTTCATCAGAAGCCTGGGTATGAGCTGTAAAAGTGCCTCTTACATTTTTGGAGGTACTATTGACTGCTATGGGTCTAACATCATCTAAAGAGAATTAGTGTGCCTGGGTTTCATCAACAGTTTTACTAGAATCAACGACACAAATCTGTATTTCTGAAATCTGAGCAGTTCAATATTACAGCTAGTATTTCCCTTTTCAGGATTATTTCCTAATACATTGATGTGTTAGGTCCTGATTTATCAAGCCATCATCTACTCTACTCAGAGTGAGGACTTGCTCTCCCTTTCATGTTTCTATGAATGCTCTGCAGAGAAGCAGTGCAGGAACTGTACAGGCAACATATAAATAACAACTGCAGTAAACAGGCACTTGTGTAAATCTGTGAAGGTCCATTAGGTATGGATACAGACAGAAAAATGGCCATTGTTGTTTGGCAATTGTAAAATGAAAGCAGAAATTTTTAAAAGCAGACCAGTCTGGGAACAAACACTTCATGAAGTATTCCCAGATTATCCCAAATTATCTTAATCAGGAATAGGATAAGAATGAAGTATGAAATCGAAACTCCTTGCTCTGGTTTATTTCTATGTTGTACATAAAAATTTATATGGTAAGAATGAACAAAGCAAAGATTTAAACTCAGCAACATAGATCATTAATGGTAAAAGGAATGTAGGTGTGTGTATATGGATATATTTGGTTCAGAAAGCCAGAGATATGAGTGCAGTTATTTTGGCTGTCTCGCCAAAATACAGAAGCAGTACTGCTCTACACCAATACTCACAAGTTGTCAAGTCATTCCTTACATTTAAAATTATTTCTGCTAAAACTTCTAATGACTCTCTAAATAATGTTGGGTGAAGAAAAATGTTGTCCTTCAAGCAAAGCTATAGCTATATGTGTTCATTTATTGTAAACTACCTTCATTTAATTTTATATATAGATGCATTAGGAAAATTCCAAGTAGTTGGAAAATGAAGAGAAATAATAGCCTGACACCAGAGTCAAACCTTTCTGCAGTATCATCAGCTGAGAATGCAAAGGTCATTCTCTTCTGATATTGAGGCAGGTTCCTTATTGATTGTTTCTATGCCAGGAAAAAAAAAAAAAATCAGATTAAAATAAAAGGAGTTTCTTATTCTCAAGCAGAAATAAAAAATAACTCTTAGGGGGAACAAAAGAAAGGCAATCGAAATTTACTGTGTTGTGCCAAATGCAGGCAGTTTCAGTTTGTTTTGAAAGATCCATTCACATAATCTTAAGACTTTATAGCAGAAGTACAATAATAATCAGTGTTTTGTGTAAAAATAGGTCATTAATGTGAGTATTAGGTGAGATTAACTTTGCCACATAATTGTTTTGTTCTACTTTGGATTATTTTGTGTAAAGGTATGTTTAAAAAAAATCAAACAACAAAAAAGTATTCTGAATGCACAGAAAATTATCAGAAGGAAGCCAAAACTCTCTCTCTTTGTATTTAGATAACACAGGGGCTCTCTACATGGAGTGCTCCTCTGCTTGTCAATTGGCAAAGTGCTTTTAAAGGAAATCTCTGTCAAGAATAAGGGAATCATAATTTGCAGGATATCAATACTCCTGGTAAAAAGACCCCTTTCAAGAGTATTATTTTTCTGCGAAAAAAAGTAATACAGCACTATAAACTATGCCATATGACTGTTTTTTTCTCCAGCCACAATCCCCGTTTTCAACCTAGTGGTGTGAAAAGAGCCTTTCTCTGTTCTTTACAGTCATAGCATGTAACCTGTATTCACACCTGTGCTCAAGATCTAAATGATACAATTATCTTCAGCATTTGGCAACACTTTAAATGTCTTGTTCCTTTCAGGTGAGATGAGCTATACCCTAATTTAGATATATTTTCAAAGCAAAAATCACTTTAATAATTAGTGCTATTTACAATATCAGAGAATTTTGCAGTAGACAAGGTAAACCAGTAAACCTGATAGATATAAGTTCACCCCTGTTCAGAGGACACCTGCAAAGCCTGTGAAGTGCTATCTATAATTCTGAAAACAGCATATAAGTGAGAATTAAGTGCTGCACTGATTTAGGGCTGTCTGTCTGCCCAGAGATAAACAGCAAACACACTTGCACTGAAATTTATGTTTTCAGGCACGTACCAAAATCTAGCTCAGAACAGATAGAGCAATGTATTCTCTTTATTTGCTTGGGCTCTAATGAGTAGTACCCAAGCTGTGTATGTAAAATGTTGTCAATTTAAGTTTACTTAAATCCTTTTTTTTGTCACAGGCTAAGATTTTCCAGGTATAATTAGCTTTTGAAAATTAGTTCATTAAAAACACAATATCCTTAGGATTCCAAATCATAGCTATAATGAATGTCCTGAATTTTAAGTTGTCTGGAACTTCAAATCATCAACTAGTGGACTTTTCAAAGTCTTAATTATCTCATCCTACTCTATGGGAATTAGGTAGCCAGTGTTTTTCAGTGTCATCTATTTTTTAGTGTCACAGGTAAAATTTCTCTATTTAGTCAGTCAAAATTATTATTTTTTTCCCCCAAATCTACACAAAGGTCTTGGTTGCACAAGTTTACATTAATGTCATCATTCAAAAATAAGCATGTCAACCACTACCATTTATATATTGCAGAAGAATACTTAATTGGAAAAACTGTTTCTTCGCTCCCCCAAATCTCCTAAATATATAGATTTTTAGATTTTTTAATTGTATTAACACATATTATATGTGTGTATCCATATTTTTTATCTGGGTTTTAGCAAAATGACAACATATCAAAAAGAAAAAATAAGTTTTACTACTCATTCTCAGTTTTTAAAGCTTTGTGTTTGTTTTTTTATTTTTTATTTTTTACAGGTATCATTTAAGTAGTTGAAAGTAGTTAATAAGTTGGTGGTAATCAAGGATACATGTCACTCTTCCCAAATAAATTTCTAAAGAATTGCAGAAATACTGATAAGTGTTGAAGAGTGGTATTACAAGCTGTCTTTTATTTATTTACCTGCTAACCATGGATTATTCATACTGCACAACTTGTGCCATGCTTTGTTGTGTTCACAGTGGGGTTACATGAATTAGCTGAATGAAGAGCCCAGGAACATAGGAACTGCAACTCCTCATTAATGCGCATTACTCACAAGCACTTCTAGTGAAAATGCTATGCTCAGTAATCATGTTTTCAAAGGGATTGTCTCAACAAATCTTCAGCAACCAAACTGCAACCCTTCACAGAAACCAGTATCTGCAATGAGTACAAAACTATTTTGTAATCAAAGTATTCATGCTGTAACACTTGGATGTCAACTGCAAAGCCCCTTCCTGATAGGTGATGGCAGGAGGGAGATTGAAATCCCTGTCACAAAAATTTACAATCAAAATTTGTGACTGGAACTGGGGAGGGGGATAAAAATAAGATAGAATGGGCACTGTTCCTAGACAGTCAAAGGTAAGACTTATAAAATGCTGCCTTCTAAGTTGTTAACAAGCTACAGGTGTGTTCAAGTATTAGAAGAACAGGGACTGGAGAACTGATTTACCTATATTTATAAAGTACACATCTATTTTCTTTGAGGAAATTATTCAGCAGCTTTTTTTGAGGCTGTTGGCAATGGGTAGCTCAGTACAGAAACGGAAGGGAGGCTTCTACCATGTCATATCTCCATATTCCCATAGCAAAGTCCAGAAGCAGGCTGTTTACAGGTCACTGCTCAAATACCCCTGTTCCTTAGCTTTAAATAATAATTGAATAATCAACAATATCTAATTAAATGTTATGATAAATTGATTTGAGCAAAAAATTCTGGTTTATGGAGCATCTAGAAATTCCTGAACTTGGTTTTGTTGTGATTTGATTTTGTTCTGAATTCTCTGCAACTAAATGGCTATGGGCATACAAACTCTTGGCTTGTCTTCTGAAGAAATTACCAAGGGAGAGCAGAGCAAAAGCCACACAGGTCTCACCCAAATTTTGCATGTGTTCCATCATAAATGAGATATAATCCAGTCACCTGAATGAAATCTACCACTTATCTAAATAGCAAATTTTATGGAGAAGAATATTTTTCTGACTGGTTTTGCAATATTATGCACATAATTTTTGAGGGATGATATGTTGTTTATTGTACTTCAGTATGATGCTTGTTGGTCTTATAAACAGCTGATAAACCATATTCTGTGATACTTGTGGACATTGCTACTGTAATTAGGCACTTATATCTGCCAAAGCTGTGTAACAAGCTGGAACAGTAGCTGAAAAAATTAGCGTTCTACTGTGTTTAACCTACTGCATTCAAACGACTGCAGGTTTTCATCCCTGACAGCACCAGCTGAGTTGGGAATCATAACCATATTGCAACTTAGATTTTCTAAGCTTCAATGTGCCTGATAAAATGATCACTCTTTTTAGTAAGACCTGAGAGGCTGCCTTCCCTCAGCGAGACGTCACAAATGCCTGTGCTTTTACAGGCCCCAGTTAATGCTGCCTTGGCATTTTGTATCAAAGCTGTATGGCAGGAGTGCCATGCTAGGTTACGCACAGCCAAAATGAAGTCAGAGTGAAGTTGTATCTTCTTCTTTATGGTTTGTTCTTGCCTTATAAATATGTCATAATGCAATGAATCTCTTCTGGTGAACTGTCTGGAAGTTTAGCACTAGCAGGCCTGTTCTTCACAATGTATATTGCTATTACACCCCAAAAAACCTGCAAAATGCTGACATTCCTTGTTCAACTACCTCTGACCATGCATGGTTTTATTCACTGTAGAGAACTCAATGAAGAATGAACCTCTCTTCTATGGAAAGGTCAGATACCACTAAGTATTCTTTACAAGTTGATCTATGTAATCCTCTGAAGATATTTGTTTATTTGTTTATTTCATTTTTTGTTTTTTAAAAGAGTATAATTCTAAGGTAAATAATAAAAGGTCTCTGTTTGTGAACGCTCTGATGCTAAGGGAGCCTTGCTGTGAAGCTGGCATCTGCTTCGGAGCAAGGAGGAACAAAATGCAGGCTTGTATTTTTCATACTCCAAGATTAAAGGACAGCAACTATAACCTTTTATATCACCAGTAGAAAAGCCTGGCCAGCGAGCAGAGGAAATTGTTTTCATAGAGACTTTGTTTTATCAGAAGAGAAACACTCCAGAAGATGTGCTGAAGCTACTCTGTCTCACCAAACGCCTACTGTTTTTCTTGTGTGCCTTCCATCTCCCCCTTAGCATGGTAACTCAGGAGTCATAATTCAGCAACAAACCTATATGGTTGGCTTCATCAAGAACAGATTCCCTTGCTATATTAGATATGGCTAAAAAAAACAGCATTCTGAAGCCCAGGTAAATCTACTGAATTTAATAAGGTCATGAAAAATTAAAAACATACAAATTACTCTGGAGTTAAGCCTTGAATCCAGAGTGAGATGCTAAATTTGATTTTTTCCAAGTGACTTCTTAGACAGACTCCTTTTGCACCCTATAGTATCTTTTTTAAAAAAATACAAAAGGAGAAAGTATTTATCAGTCTACCTTGATAAGTTATGTGTAGAAATTATAATTTATTTCCTTATGGAAATAATCCCTTTCTTTCAAATGAACAAATGTAAGAACTGTGTTTAAAATTTAATATTCATGTGCATTTTGGAGTCAAAATAGACAAAGTTCAAATAAATCAGGGGCATAATAAACTAATTTTCTTGACTGACTAGACATTCAGGCTGCTGAGGCAAGAGACAGTCAGTCCTACTATTGCTGTAGCCATCTGTTTCCCTGTGTCTCAGAGCAACAATGATTCCTGATTAATGCACTTCGTGCAAAAGCACAGACTTTACAGGAAGTGACCTGTAATTATTTATGAACAGCCTAATGAAGAAATTAGTCACTCTACTAATGTGGTAAAAGTATCACTAAAAACACTGGCCAGATCAAAAGTGAAGGATAGGCGCACTTTTTCTAACCCTTAGACTTACGACAGTATATAACATCCATGCTCCAGTGGGCTTATCATTACTTGTGCCACGATCTTCGAAGGTACTTCCCAGACCATGGTTATGGGTGTTACATAAATCGTATGTAACACCAGTGTTACATAAATAGTGGACAAAGGTGTTTTAAAGCATTAAATTTCCCAGTGGAAACTGATGCACAAAGCCCAGAACTGGTGAAGAGAAGAGCAGTGAAAAGCATCCCTTTATTTCCTGCAGCATAAGCAGAAGTCATTGCCCATATAATCCTGCTTTAAGCATAGCCTTGGAATTATTCCTATTTTGTTCTTTCAGTATACCAATGGGCTTATGGAGAAGTAAGGAAACAGAACAGGATATATCTGTATATGTAAGGCTTTATCTTTTGAGTGTTCTTGAAGCAACACGGATATTCAAGGAGATGGACAGCAAATGCAGGTTCAGCAAATAGGGTGGGAGAGGAAAAAAGGATAAAAGAAAAGGAAAAAGACTGTGATGCAGGGTTCATATAGTAATTTTAATAGGTGCTAAAAACTCTCTAAATCAAACCACTATCTGCAGCTACTGTGATAAACTATCACAGCATATGTGTCATTACCTAATTAAATGTTCCCATGTCATTAGTGTAGCTGATCAATGGTGGTGCATTTTTCCTGTTCCTGAGACTGTTCATTTGTCACGATTGCTTACATTAGTTTTGTTGCACTATCCCTGGGCCAGCCCAGCTGTGGTAGTCATGAACTGCCCCACCTGTCCAGCAGTGATTGCCAAAGTGCATCAGCAAGACTTATATCTGCACTGATGTGCAGACCAACCTGGGATATCACTCAATTCTCTTGAAGCTAAAATAGCCATGCCTGTTAGCAGTCTCCTGTCTACCCTACAGGAGATGTTTTTTTCTGACCAGTAGGTGCAAAACAAGCTATCAGATACTCTATCATTTCTTGTGTGGTGATATAACATAGGGAAAGAAACACGGGAGAGTAAATTGGAAGGATGGAAACTGAGTCCTTTCATAGATCTTCAGCATGGCACAGACAGTTGTAATTGATGGCACTTGAAGAGAGGAGATGGACTGAATCCCAACTGAAAGCATAATAATATAAGGACAAAAGCTAATATCATTTTTAGCATAATTCAATGTACTCAATTCAATCATACTCAATGTAACAAAATAATAATCTCATATTTTTATCCTTGTTTCCCTAGCAGAATGTCAGCTGGGCCTTTTTGTAATTCCTAGGTTTAAGGAATAGCTCATTTTCTTTACAACTTTGGCCAGCCTGCTAAAACTTTCAATTTGTTTCAAATACAGAGTTCTCTTGTGTGGCATGAAAACCCCTTATAGTGGTTGGAGTATACTAAGTTGCTGTACACAAGTCAGAGAGTTCACAGACAGGAATATATTTCAAATGTAATCAAGCTGGGTGAGAATTGAATCGGAAAACCAGAATCCAGGTGGTCTGTATCCTCCCATCTCCGACCCACTGAGCTATCATTTTTTGTACTAACTATTCCTTGAAGTCAGGACTTCAGTGAAGTTTTGCATTTGCTGTCTAAAAGTGCTACAAAGTGGTATGAAGCAAAAACCTTCACAGTAAGTAAGAGTTAAGGAGGACTTTATAAAAATAATACAGGCATACAGAATTAAACAGAGGACATTTGCCTGACTGTTCTCAAAGGATATTCTAGAGTGCGAGTCTCTGCTGCATCCACTTGAGCACTGGCATAAGACTCTTCATGCAAGATGAGCTAAAAATGCTTATAAATTATTGGCTAGGATGAAAAATAGATTCTCCCATACACCCCAGACTCTCTAGACAGTCCATCCAGAGAATTTCAATGGGGATCACAAGTAATACATTGTCATCTAGACATTCCAAGGCATGGCTTTCTTTACAGCACTTAATGCATCTTTCAGCATTTGTCACAATTTTTTGCAACTATGGTCTTTTTTTCACTCCTTCTCCTACAATTCATAACAGTGAATCATTTTTTTATCAGAGTATAAAAGTGACAATTTTGCTTTTACTCTCAGATATAGAAAAAATTATATGCAAAATAATGCTTTTCCAATTCACTCGTATTTTTTCCTCTGTATTATCTCAATTCTTCTGCTTTAATGCCTTATGAAAATTTCAAAAAGAAATCAAGAAATACTGCAAGCTTTGCAGTGCTAACCCTGTATTATTGGTTTAGTGAATTTCATCAAGGAGACATTAAAGTCTTTCTATCAAGAGATGGGTTTTATGTTTAATTTCAAGTTGATTACAAGGCAAATAAGGTTGCAGAAGTGTTTTAAAACATTTCCTGTAAAAACTAGAGAAGACCAGCTCTTCCACCACTAATGACCCAGTAAAAATATTATACAACAATCATATCAAACTCAGAGGATTAATTTACTTTTAGACATCATGGGCCCTGAAGGACTCATTTGCTAGCTCATGGAAATAATTAATGCTAGTGGTCATGTGATCTTTACATTAAAATGTCAAGAAAATAAATTCCTGGGAATCTTTCTAGCACAAAGCAAACTAGTACACAATTTAATCACCTACATTGTCCAGTCCAGACTTCATTGTTTTTTATTTATCTATTTATATTAGATAATTTGAGTATATATAAAAGCATGAACTAATATTTAATTTTACAAGTTTTTTTATTACTATACTTGCAGACTATTTAATAGAAAAACAAGTAGATAATTCAAAGAGCTGCTAATGTGCTAAATATTGCTGACCTGCTCGAAAGACAATGAAGAAGATATGAGATGCTCCCTATTATATATAGAAGGAATGTGACAATATCTTTCAGCCTCACAAGACTTTTGAAATTAATTCAAAAGCTCATGCACTCCTTTAAGGAGAAGCTCCAGGAAGGTGCAGCTATGGCAGGCAGTCAGGCGCTTCAGTGTGTGTAGTGTGCACTGTTATAAATGGCCATCTTTAAAGCTGTAAAGCCAAGAACTCCAAAGGTGTGAAATACCAGAGTGAAGTCTGTAGTGCCAGTTTTATCGGAACCCTTTGTTTGGGTGTATTATGAGATACTCTTTAATTGCATGAGCAGATACTGTTTTTCCAACAGAATTCCTGCCTCAGGGAACAATATGGATGTGGCTCACTTACTGAGCAGCTAGTCAATATTTTGTGTTTTCCTTCTTGTTTCAAGTGCTTTATTTACTACATGCTACTCAAATCCAGCACTGAAAACTGACATTGTTTTTTCCCACAGTTATTTCTATGGTGCTTTCTGTATAGCATTTGATTGCTTCATAAATATTAATTATATTATTTTCACAGTGCATCTGGAAAATGAGAGGATAGTATTTACACATCACACATCTGAACTCAGGAGGAACCTTCTATTTTATGTCATTACGGTTCTGAGAAGGAAAGATTAGCAGGAGGAGGTACTACTACCCCAGGACCAGGCACCTATTTACCAAGCACAGGCTCATTTCACCATACGGATTTCCTTTTCCTGCTTATTCCTCTACAGTGAGCATTATGATATATTCTTCTGCCCTGTTTTTTACCTAGCTGTGTCCAATTCCCTTCTGCTGTTTGAAGTTCCTGTCTCCAGTTCATCTTTCTTTCTCTAGTCTTTAGTTAATGATTTTAGCTCTTGCTTCAGTTCATGTATTGTGAAATCTTGTTCTTTCTCTGTGCCTGGACTTCTGACCTTCCTCCTGCTTTTGCCCATTTCAGATGTCCTTTATATTTAGTTTCTCAACTAATCAACTTCAGGTGAGCATTGTGGCTGCACTCAGCCTCACCAGCAGCTCCACCTCATTTACTACCACTGCTCCTATGAACGCAGCAGTTATGGAAATTGGTTGTTTTCTCACACAGCTAGACACATTTAGTGAAGTGTACAATTGGTGATCATTGCTAAAAAAACTCTTTAAGAGCTAGATCCAGTGTAAGACTCAGAAAGTGAAAAAGGAACCACCTTAGCAAAATCTTGCCCTCTCTCACATCTTTACATGAAGGCAGAAACTGTCAGTGTTTATGTCTTCAGTAGTTCAGTTACAGTACAGACACAAGTCTACTTAATAGGCTTTAACCATACTGAAACTATCTCATCAAAAGTACAGCAGAAATTTTCCTCAGGCAAAGGACCACCAGTATGGTGGATATCTCCGTATGGACCTGACAAATAATTCTGTATGCTGAGCAAGTATCAAGGATCCACCTTAAACGGAAAGGGCACTGAACTCATGGTGTAGCTGTTATCCCTTAAAGACTGAAGTTTTCTATGGCATAGTGAGACAAAGTGAGAGCAAAGAAAATCTGTTCAGGAGGAAACTAGGCAGTGATTACATTACAAGAAAGATTAAGTGCTTCTGGAAAATATTAAAGAAATACCAGAACTGACTTCTAAATCCTTTCTCTTCATTACAGCTGAGAAATAAAACATAGTTATGTTATCTTAATCAGCTTATATTATACAGCTTGAAAATCAAGCCCACTTCTATTCTGTGCACAGCAGTTTTTAAAGCTGCAGAAGATTTATAAGTTGTTTCTGTTTTGGAGCAATGCTTTCCAAAAAAGCAAAACAAAGAAATCCAGATCTTCTGGAACATTTCTTCACACAAATAACCCTAATTAAGCAGTAGAAACTCTTACGTAATGAAAAACTCACATGATTGAGCTTTGCCCAGTTGTGGAATCACCCCTTCTTTTCCACATTACTAAAGCTGCATTTTGTTGGGGGACTGTATTTTGAAGCCATTTTTCTTCTGGTTGTGCTGAGGGTTTTTTTCTGGCATAGACTCTCCCATGTCTAGAACACTGATTAATTACTCAGAACTTGAGACTCTCTTTTGGCACTAGTAGGACTTCTGATGCTCTCTCACGTTGTAAAAAAATAATGAAGGCACTGTGCAAAGTATATTTCAAAAGTCATTGTTTCAACAGGCTATTTACAGGTATGGTAACAAAAGTTGTTCTCCTTTTGTCTTTTTATGTACTAAGGTCTTGCTGAAAGTTTTCCCTGTACTGCTAGAACTTTTCATGATCCTAAATTAGTTATTTATTGCTGAAGTTAAAAGTGACAACCTTCCTTAGGCAGCCTCCAATTCAATAAATAAAGGCACCTTGAACATAAGGAGCTACTCTCACAAGTTACAGTCACAATCTCATGGGTGCATAGATGTTATACTCAAAATTTTTGCTTTCTTAACAATAACAGCTCCAGTAAGTTAAGCATTTGAGACATATAATGAATGTCACTGTATTATTTCCAAGGGATTACATTATGAGTACCTATTTTTTGTTATGATGATGAGCATCTTAATCTCCACCAATAGGTAGACATACACATGAGTACCTCACAAATACCTTTATACGGAATGTACTGGAATTCAAGAAGGAAACAGTGGCTTGAGTACAATGTAATTAAAACACAAGTATTAAGGAAATACTTGTTCATTGTGAGTTACTATGCTTGCTCCGTACTGAATCACTACAGAATACCGATCACATCTATTTACCATATGCTCATCAAATTGTATTTCTATTTGATCTAATTAAAATATTTCACATTACTATACCTTTAAAAAATGGTGTCAACATGAAAAATGCCAATTGGTAATGGCAAATCTAGTCCCAAGACCACAGTACTATTTCCAAGTTTTTTTCTGCATCATTTTCTATGAAGCTCCCATAATTTTTTTACTTTGAGCCCCCTGCCCCCATGCCCAAAAAAAAATGTTACAAACTCAAATGGGAAACTTGCTGTACTAACATTTTAAGGGCATAATCTCCAGCAGCTTTTCAGAGCAGACCCAGTAGTGATAGAAGCATTAAATATTAAATACAAGCTAGTGCCATAAAAGGATTGCATGCACAGGGAAATCCACAGTTCCAGGTAATATCAGAAATTAAGGTAAGAAGATGGCAAGCTGCTGGATGACAGTAATGCCCTGGCAACATTGGAAATAACTTGAGGCTTAAAAATTTCTTTAGAATACACTATGAAAGCAAATCAGAGATTAAAGCTTCGCGGGTTTCACACCCACAACTTCAATCATTTCATATGGTTGAAACAAAACCACATTTTTTATATGGAAAATACTGTTTCTGCATCCAGTCTTCATGAAATTGGTCTGAAGTCTGATGGGCTGAGGCAGAGTTGCAGGCAAAGACTGTGGGTAGCCAGTGTCTTTCCAAAGCCCAAAATGGATTAATGAGTTGCTCTAGTGCATTCCACTTGGAAAGCTCACTATCTAAGGTGTGTTGTTAAAAAGAAACCCTCCTGCTCCCTGGGAAAAAGGTCATGAGGATCAGTAAGGACAACTAAAGCATACAGATCCATAGTAGAAGGAGAAAATGTTAAAATAACATGGGAAGAGAAGCAATTGCCATAACCATGTGCAGCTGAAGGAGGCTTATTGTCAGAGAAGTGAATCAAAAGTTTGTTAGTTTACATATTATAGAAAAAGGATAATTTATGTATTAGAAAAGCACTGCAAGAAATATAGTTTATTTTTTATAATGGAAATAAATGGAACCATTTCTACAATGAGGCAACATTCATTTAATTTCACAGTGTCTTTAACTGAAAAAACAATAGCTCTCTACAGGCAGAGTTATCACTTATAAAGTTGTTGTGAGACAGAAAGGGGATTTGGTAGCTACTTACCAAGGTTCATACAAAGGATCAGGGAAAGTTGAATGGCCATAATAGCTTCTTACTAACCTTTAAAATGTGTGATTTGACTGTGGGAATATCTGAAAAAGCCTTCACCAGGGGCACTTCTCAGCATTGCCAATCTTAAGAAGTAACAGTGACAGATTGTTGACAGTAATAATAAACTCCTTTCTGTGGTCTTGCAGCCAGAGAAGGAGAAAGTGGAACACAAACAATAAAATTGAATTTTATTTGCTAGTAATTTTCATTTAAAAAGGATACTTCTGCTTGCAGACCTTTATCCAGCCTCATCCTCCCATTTGCATATGTCTACCAAGAAATAGGCTGCAAGGTCGTAAAACAATATGCATGATTCCCTCTAGGAAGGTAAATCTGTCCGCATGGAAATCAGACCATTCATTTCATAACACACAGCTTTTAAAGCATAAGAGAAACTAACAGACTCGGACAGCACTGTTGGGTATTCCAGATTGCATGCTGCCACCATTGCCTTTCTGCCTGTTTGTCCCCAAAGAAAGTGAGGCTGCAGCCACTGAGTGTTACATGGCTCTCCTGAAGGCTCTCAGACATGTGAGCTTAATCAAGAGAAGTGTGAAATCACAGCAAAGCCAGTTCTTCCTGTTTTGCAGATGGTGAGCTGCCAGAAGGGATCAGCCCAGACTTTAATTGCAAGGCTGATGAGAAAGGCAGGCAAGATGGGAAGGTACATGTTATGGTGTGGGCAGATCATTACATAACAGTGAGGTTGTTACACACGTCGACCCACATGAGTCAACACGTGCTAAAGAAATGGCACCATCCATGGTTTTCCACACTCCAGAAACAGAGAGGTAATGTATCCTGATTGTTTGCCCTCCACAGTGGATGCTGAAGGTTCAGTTCACTGAGATAACTACTAATGGCTGTGGGGGCCACTTGGCTGAAGCAACAACAACAATCTAGTTTGTTTGCTTTAGGTTGGGCAGAGCAGTGATGAGTGCAGGAAATAAATATAATAAATATAATAAAAATTATAATGAATAATTATAATGAAGAAAAGGTGATGGTTGCCCCTTGCCTGTGCTTTTCATTCTCAGGGCCAAGCTGCCTTACCACCCTAGTCATAGCCACACTGTTATAAGGCAAACTTCGAGTCTGATCAAGTATCTAGTAAGACTTATTTAAAGCTTAAAAGCAACCTCCTTTTTTAACTTGCCTCAGGAAGGTACAGATGCACATATACACATACACTCATATACACATGTTCGTGTGTTTTCAGTACTCACATGCTAGACACTCACACAGGTTTATTTTTTTTTTTTTCTTTAGGAGTAGATTTTACCCTAAGGCAAGGAAATGTTCTGTACTACTCTAAGAAAATTTAAAAGAAGCAATGGCAACCTGTAGAGTGGTATACTTCTAATCATTGTCTTACTTCTCTATATGGGCCAATAGTGACAAAGTCATGCTTATGCCTCCCTGGAGGGAGGAGATATCCCTGAGTCTCGATGTATCTTTAAGGATGAAAGAATTACAGAAATATGATACCAACTGCTTGTCATTGAAACAGGCAGAAAGGAAGTCGTTAATCACTGAGATATTTAAGTGAAGTACAAAATCCATACCTGACTGAAGACATGTCCAAAAATGCCTGAAGTATCATGACCTTGATGTTTGCATTGTAAAAATCAACTTCACACCCTAAGTGCTAGGAAATCAAAATTTTCATTGTCCAATGAAAGGACGCCAAAGTATAAAACAAAACATTTGAGGGAAAGGCACCAGGCATTGAGCTGTTTTTGTAGGGTTTGTATACAAGTCTATATTTCTATATGCGTTGTATTACATGGGTTTTCTATTTCTGTAATATAGAAGGAAGGCAATTATGCATAGCTATTTATAAATTTCACTAACTTAAGTGATTGTTTTTATATCTTAGATTCAGAATTAAACACACCAAAAACAATCCATAAAATAAACCACATAGATTGTACAAATATTTGTGCCAAAACACATTACTTGAAAAATAGAAGAGGAAGTGAAATACTCAAAATCTGTGCAACACAGTGGAGATTATCTCCAAACAGAATAAATTTCATACATTTCCAAAAAGAACTTATCTCATTCTAAAAAGACAGACTGGAAGCTTATAATGATCAAATAAAGTACATATTTATTTCAGGATTTTGGCCTACTACTAACTGGAAAATCTTAACCAATACCACCTTTTAAAAACACAATCTTCTGTTATAATTGTGCTTTTTCAGAATAAAAAGACAAGGATCAGTATTTTTGGAAAAGAGTGTTGACTGAGAATGCAGCAACATATCTTTAGAAACTTTAGACATGAATTTTTCTGCAAATGGTTTGTAAATTCAACCTGTGTCCCAGGTAACAGAATAAATTGAAAAGTAATAGATATATTGGAATACATCTTTATTGCTTTTTAGGGACTTGAATATAGGGCAAGTCATCATCATCTCTCTGCTTAAGGCAGTACCTGAGAGGCAGAACTCCTTTTTTTTCTTATTTTTTTTAGTGTCCATTCTGTGCTAGAGGTTAACCATGGGATCTCACTGTCATAGATTTATCACTGTCACAGATTGAAATATTTTTTTATATCTGAATCTGAAGAGTACTTCAAAGCCTATTTGATATCAGAAAGTAATATCCTATTCCTTGGTACAATAAAAAGCAGAAAATCATCTCTTCTGACAAAGTTATGGAATGTATTTCAAAATTTGCATCATATTAGACAATACTTGGAATTCTGTGGAGGAGAAAAAAAGGTGTTTCATGGTAGCTGAAAGCTAAAGTCCATTTGGACTTTCTATTTCCAAGTTCTGACCACAATTTTGTAAAAGAAAAGAAGTAAAGCATAGAAAATAATTATTCATGTGTTTTCAGTTGTGTGCATTACCCAAACTTAATTTTATTTTTCCCCTGGAATGCACAGATGGACTAATGGATAATTAGCTGCCCAGACTTCATTATGAAACTTTGTAAAATTCTTATACCTTAGTTCTTTTTCGTGCTTGACAAGGAGGCAAAAGTGTTCTTCACAAGTATTTATGTCTCTTAGATATACTCTATGGTTGTTTGTTTGATTTAACCCTTCTGTGACTACTCGCTACCACGGATTTTTAATAAGGAATAAAGTTTGAAAGCAAACTCTCAGAATTTGCTGATGGGAAAAATTTTAATTGTTTGTAGAACAGGTGAAAGTGTAGACCCTTCCTCTAAAAGTTTTACCTGTATGTAGACATAGTGATAAAAGGCAGCTCCTTTTCTTTTTGCAACTAATGCAACCAAAAAATTCACAAGGACAGTAAGCCTCACTGAGTGAGATAATGCTATACTTTGCACACTGCATGCTAAATCTTGCACAGAACCTGCTCCCCATCAGGGATGCAAACACCAGTACTCAAAACATGTACATTTGTACAGGCTTGTAGATTTAATGCGCTAAGCTTTGTGACTGCTGGACAAAGCTCTCAGCAAGTAGGCAGGATCTACAGAGAAGAGGTCATGAAATACAGAATTAAGATTTTTCTGCTACATTGCTGTTAATTCCTGGGGGAAAGAGGATGAAGCTATAAAAAACAGCAATAGTAATTGGGACTTATTTGTGACTACAGTTGAAAGGCAGGCTGTAAAAGCAGCCATTCAAAGTGATTCAGTCTAATTTGTCCATAAATTTCCCCCTAAACTTAGGAATAATCCCTTATTAGATAAAGCAGACAAGTAACCATATAATGAGAATGACAGCACTGAAAGGAAAAGGTGTCAGTCAGCAGTCTACATTGATCAGAAGGACAGCTCAATCAGAGATTTAGCAGATGAGACTATGATTTGGGTTTTTTTTGTCCTCAATTCTTTTCCACAGTGTATCATTGAAAATAACTGTGATTCATAATTAACTTTTGATTACATTACCAGATAGGATAATTAAAATACCAGGATGCATCCCTCTCTAAAGAGCTTTTCAAATCATGCTGTGACATTTGCTGGTTATCCAGAATTTTTTCATTGCTTTCTCAGTATCAGTCAATGTTTTTTGATTGCCATAATTCTGACCATGAAGAAATCAACCGCTTTTTGGAAAGAAAGTCAGATTTAAGCTAAACAGCGTATGTACATATCTCTGCAGAGTCCCATTTGCAAAGGCCTAAGTTTAAACCTACCGTGAGTTACTTCGAGCGTGCATTATTCTCTGAGACAGAGGAAATGCTGAGTTACCAAACAATACACCTGCAAGGAAGTGAGTGACCAGACATTCCACACCACTTGCACCTGAACAAGCACACGCAAATCACCTCTAGCCTGTGGTGACAAATTTTGAGCAAAGCTTGGTGTATGTAGTGCTAGAGGAAAGCATGCTAGAAAACATTCACTGCCACTCCCAGCTGTCATTCCCTCATCTTCTTGCCCTCCTCTTCAACTTGATATTTAGCCAACATGCAGGGCACTTTAAAGAAGCTATGGTGCCCACTTGAAGATGGATGAAGACCCAGGGTAGCTGAACAGGACGGGCAGAGCTGTATGCTGGCATCAGGGTCTGTGCCCAGCACCACAAGTGATGAAGTGCCAGAGTCCAGCCAGGCTGTCCAGACAGAAGCAGCAAGAGACAGAGACAGAGACTGGGCTAGAAACAAGGTTAAAACATAAGGTTTGTGCAGGTCTGGATGCAGCACTACTATAGCATCATTGGGCAAGTGACTGACAGCCCCAGCCTGAGCCAGACCACAGAGAGTTTACTGCGATGCCATGGGAGATTTGTCAGGGCCATCAACTAGCTTCGAGCTAGTCACAATTTTGCCCCAAATCAAGAAAATAAATGTGAAAGCAATGAAAGGTAATAAAACAGATGTTCTGTTGCAAATACAGATTTTTCAGAAATGCAGGGTATTGTTGACTAGCTCTGGTTTCAGACAAATATCACTATGGAAAGAATATGTCACCTGCATTATAATTGGATGAACAGAATAAAGAGAAGAAAAAATAAAAATAATTCCCTTACAGAGTATCTTATAGCCAAGAAAAACTCTAATGTCCCCGCCGTAGGTGCAGAATGCTTCACCTCCCTGAATATTATACTTCAAAGTAACATTTTTCAGGAGGCTGTCTAAGTACTTTTAAATTCCTAGAGACACAAATTGAAAGACGGGAGCTCCAGGAAAGGAAGAATAAATATGGTGTGCAGCAGTTTTCTGAAATTTCTACATCCAGCCTGTTTCAGGGACTGAAACGGCAACAAATGTAAATGAAGAAGTGATGAAAACTGCACCTTCTTCCTGTCTGTGGAGTGCAAACTTGAAAGTTGATGCCACAGCAGCATTTGCTTATAGCTCCACAGGCTACAGACAGATCCTGTAGAAACACTGTTGGAGTATCTCCCAGTCCTTTTGCATATTCATGGTTTAAACAGGCCAGTTAAGGACGAGAATACTGAGACCACAATATCTCTTCTTCTGGCCTAATATGAATCTATAGTCCCAAGACTCAAACTGGCCTTGCTCCCCATTATCTCCCTGTAGAGCACCATTAATAGTCACATCCAATAATACCCAAAGACTATATCTACAGTAGCTATACCAGTGAACAGGAACTAGCCTGTAGGGAGAAGTATCTCTGGGTGGCTAAGGTATAATTTTATTTAAAAGAGAAAATGTGTTTTTTTTTAATTTAACTAGTTTGTTTGCTCTCATGCAAAACTGCTTTACTGACAAATTGGAACTTCCTTGTTGCTGAACTATTTATTTTTCAGTTGACGATAAATAAGGCTTAGCTCACACCTGTGTTTGGTGACATTATTTGTATATATCAAGGGGAAACCAAACTTCATAGGAGGGATTTACTTACTTTATTTAGCATTAGCATACACCAGGACCACTGAGAATGCATGTATGCATGCAGTGTATACAATGCTTTGCGTACAACCTGAGAATTGATCTGTACTTTCACAGAACTTAGGTGCCAGTCCATTAAAATACTGACACTGGTGTTATTTATGATATTACATATTTGCAGCTATTATGAAAACAGCCAGTGCAATAGATAAGCATTTTCAATGTTACAAGTGTGACAGATTACATTTAAAGGTAAAATAAACAAAATAAAAAGCATCACTTCTCATTCAGGAAATATTTGATGTCTAAGGCTCTTTTCTTCAGCAAGCTCCGTGTCACTGGAAACTCAAATGAACTCAGGGGAAGCATATATATGTGTATATACATGTGTATTCTGCCTTACCAATTTAGTTAGATGGCTCTTCAGTTGATTTCAGCACAGTCCTTTAGGCTGTTTTACTTTATCACCAATACGTAGGAGTATAAATACCTAACCTATAGATTAACTTTATTTAATACTCCTGAGTTATTCAAACTATGTAGTGATCTCCATGTGACCACTTACACCACTGTAAGCACACTGATATCAGTGGACCTGCATTTGAAAAGAACTGGGAAGAGAATGAAAGACCAAAAGGATGCTATTGGAATAATACTTTTTTATCATGTCTCCTTTGAGCGCCTATATGATCATTTCACTTCCCTCCACACACTTAGTAATAAAAAGCTCACAGCATCACAGAGATGTGCTGGGTAAATGCTGCAAGTTATGAGGAAAATTTACTGCCTCATAAACTCACAGCCAAGTAAAACTATCATTTGCAAAGCCAATTAACTCATGATTCTGTTCCATGGAGGGTATAGGGTGTTCCTGAAACCTATAAATTCACAGAAAAGGGAAGCTAGTCATATGTTCTGAATGAATATGGATGTTTTATTAATACTGAATTCACTTGCAAGCTTCAAGCCAGCATTTATTTTCTTTATTTCTGGGATTTGCAATCTATCCACCACTCCTTTTACCATGGATACTGTTAAAAGGCAAATGAAATAAAAGAGTACCCTTTAGTTGTTGTTGTTGTCTGGAACTCTTGAAGTCATACTAGTGAGATGCTGCAGAAAAGAGAGAAAAGAGGATCAAAAAAACAGACTTTTTTTCTGAGCCATGAAAAAATCTAACAACTGGGCCACTGCAAAAATTTATGAAGATTGTTCAAATATCCAAATGGATTCAGGATGATATTCTGTTACATAGCTTGTTTTCACTGCTCAGTCATATAAGATCAAAATACACTCTTTAATCTTTGGGAAACCACAAGATAAAGCTTCACAAAGTGTATTCCTGAAACACTATAATAATTCACAGATTTTTGTGAGTACTGTAGGTGGAAGCAGTATGGAATTATCACCTCCTGATTATGTAGTTTACAAGAGATGAAGCATCCACAAAAGGTGGCAGCACAACGGATAATTTCCCCGAGAATCTGTGTCCTATATGACCTTCACATTTGACCACAAGAATCATGCATGCATATCTTCTGCACACAAAATGATAGATGCAATGCATCTACCTTTGCTATATGTTAAATGAAAGAAATACATTTATAACAGGTTAAAGCATGAGGCTGAATTGGGTCATCGAATAGTAAAAAGCCTAACCGGTAATTTAAGCAATGCCAGTTCTGTCATATTAACTTGGAATAAGAACAGAAGCCTAAACTCCCTCGTTGTCCTCACTGTCATGAAGCTGACCCACATTTCAAGTTTAATTAGAAGTGAGCTAACTGGACTTCCCAGTAAAAAAAAATTCAGGATAAAGCTGCAGAAACAACTCATATTTGAGTGCTCTGCTTTTAAACATAATTTTTTCATAAATTTTTCAACATAAATGGAACATTTTTGAGCCACAGGGGTTGTGAAGTTAAGTCCAAACTCAGACAGAGCTCCTAAGGGCTGTGTGAATAAAGCCCTCCTTCCCTTTTGTGCCAGAGTAGACAGGCATTAGGGTGATGTGAACTTACAAGGAAGCAGGTTCTGGAAGCCAGTCTACATGGGATCTGAATCCCATGTAGTGCTGTCAGTTCTGCTAGTCCTGGGAACTGAACCAGAGGGAGCAACATTGGAAAATTTCGGAGAGATAAAGCTGGTGTAGCTAAGCCTCTTGAGAGAGTAGTTTCTGCCTGAGGAAAAGTATTACAACCCCCAAAACATACACAGCACAAATTTAAAACTAATGGGGAAAATTCCTATCTAAAATTCTGTGGAAAATGAGACAAGATTCATGTTAGTGATAAGAATATACAGTATGTTTTAAACTCTCATTACTGGCGTGGGAGTCATAGAAACGTACTAAAAGCCAGAATAGGCCCCTTTAAATTATTAATTGTAGTTACCTAATAATAACTCAGCGGATAAGAAAAAAAATGGTTAAAATGTACTATTAAAAACATATTAAAACAATAAAACATGTCAAGTGCACTGTACTTCACCAAGCATTTTTTTTTTTATAATTTATATCTTTGTACAAGTATCTTTAAGTAAAATTACACTTTTTGCCCAATTTAGTATTTATGATATTAATTCCCAGAAAGTGTGCGTGTTTTGCTGAGTGCTCGTTTCTGAGCAAAAAGCTCGTAGGTCTGTAAACGAGCTGAGCCACTGAAAACTCTTGTTCCAGAGGGACAACCATGGGATGCTGCAGTTTTTTTGATCCCAGTGGACACAGAATGTACAAAGCATGTCAATATCTTGAATGACTACGCTTTAAAAGATTGCGTGCAACTATACAGTCATAGATGACTTAACCTGGTCTCAGGGTATGAAGCAAATTCCTAAGAGAAAGACACGCAAATCCTGCTATTTGTTCATGTACTTGAAAACATTTTTCAATGCACTATTATAAGGCCATAATTCACAAGTCTATTATAAAATTGAAGCATTTCAGGGCTTTTTCAGATCATACTAAAACTTTTCTATGAAATATTGTTATAGTGTTCTACAAAAACAAAAACAAATAGAGAAATTGGCTTTAAGCATAACCTCTAAAATATGGCACTGTAATCCAGAGCTGCAAAGATTACTGGCTAGCTGTTAAAATATTTTTTGAAAATTTCACTTCTATGCAGCTCACTAAATTACCACTAATTAACATGCAGTTAAAAAGTGAGAAAATTGCTAATGTTATTACACTCTGGGCTTTGCTCTGAAAGAAATTACATCATATATCTTTTTATGCCATTAAAATTCCTCTAACTGGAAAGGAAAACCTTTAAACTTTTCTAACAAATACTCTCCATCGCTAAGCTATTTTCTCTTCCAATAGATATTTTTTAACATTTTTTATTAAACTACCTCTTTAATTTTTTATGGTTATTCTAAAAGCTCTATTCAAATAAGGCAATCCCCTTTCTTTGATGTCTGTCCTAAGTGTTTTTTAATTTCAAATTCTCTAGAAAGTAAAGAGATTTTAAAAAGAAATTTCTTAGAGCGTACAACTGTTTGATTTCAAATAAAGCTAAAAACCTCAGTATACTCTATTTGCCTTGTGTTCATCAACAATTTTAAAAAGGCAAAAAGGAAGATCTGTGGAACTGCACATTGGTGAGCCTCAGCTCTCTGCCTGGGAAGATCATGGAGCAGATTCTCCTAGAAGATATGCTAAGGCATATAAAAGATGCTCCCCCCCCAAAAAAAAAGGCTTAAAAAAAAGCAAGGGAAAGGGACTTTTTATATGGGCAGTTAGTGACATGACAAGGGGGAATGACTTTAAACTGACAGAGGGCTGGTTTAGATTAGATGTCAGGAAGAAATTCTTTATTCAGAGAGTGGTGAAGTACTGGAACAGGTTGTCCAGAGAAGTTGTGGATGCCCATTCCAGGAAGTGTTCAAGACCAGGTTGGATGAGTCTTTGAGCAACCTGATCAAGTGAATGGCAACCATACCCATGGCAGGGGCTTAGACAAGAATATTTTTAAGGCCCTTTCCAATCCAAACCATTCTATGATTCTGTGATTCTATGATTCTGTCCTCTCATCAATGAATAAATGTATGATAAGGTATATTAATTGTGAACAATAGCACTTTAACAAAGCAATATCCAGATGGTTCTATGGCACTTTGAATACTCCTATTGGGATTATATGATGTCTTTACCATGGCGTATTTTATCCACTTGTTTCTGAAAAAACTTCTCCGCCTTCATAATAAGAAGCATGTCTGTGAGTTCAGTAATTGTTAATTAGTAACTAGGTGAAAGGAAATTTCACTGCATTTTGACTGAACCAAATATTTGGGATCAAATTAAACACTCTAGGAAATACGAAATTTTAAAAGAAAGCATAGTTTTTCATATATTCAATATCATATACTCTGACTCAAATATAAAAGATGCCCATAATAGCACAGTTGAGTTGGTATGCTGGATTAATTACACAGTTCAAGGAATGGAAAAGCAATATTTCTTAGGCTTAGCGTGTATCTTCTGTATAAGAGGAGCACAACCAACCAATAAATACATTTACTAAATCCTTTATTTGTCTGGTAGGCTGAGAAGGAAGTCAGATCTTTGTCCCTGACTGCCAAAAGCTTCCCCAGGAGTAACACCCCAGTGTGCATGGTGGATGGTCCAGTTCTTCCCAGGTGTGCTAACTCCAGCAGAGTCTCTAAGGTTGCCACCATGGATGGACCAGCGCTGTGGCCTCCCACTGTGCTCTGGTAGGTGCCACCAAGCCTTCTCATCATGCTTAGAGCACTCGAGCAAAACAATTGTAGCTTCCTTCTCAGGGAAGAAGTGCTACAATAGGAATGGTACAAGAAATGTATTCTAATGGGGTTTGCTTCTGGTGAAAAGAAACTCCTCAGAAACCTGGGAAATTGCTATGGTCTGGTGAAAAGAAATTCCTCAGAAACCAAGGAAATTCCTATAGCCAGCCAGAAGACAGCTATCAGCAAGATCACACCAGCACATCACATAGTGACACCTGAATGTAGGAAACGCCTCTTGACTGTGCTTTGTCCACCTGAAAGGTAAATAGCTGACTGTTTCAAAGGCACTGAATTAAGCTGCTTGGAATCTTGCTGCCTCTCTGCCTTTCCCATCTTTTCCTTCTTTCTAGAGTTGGGGCCAGATAGTCAATGAATTAAACTGCAAAACACACTACTCCCTGACCCCGAGGTTAGAACTATCATAAGCACTGACTGGAAATGGCTGCAAATAGTACTTGTCATGCCCTCATTTTCCATTGGAAATCGAGTAATGACACAGGCAGAGTGGAAACCCTTGCAAAGGTCACAGATTTACACCAGCTGAATCAATTTCTTATATCTGCATTGCAGAAGCTGTGGAGGAGTTTTATTTCCTAAGACTGTGTTGGTTTTAACATATTTTGTACATTTGTTCAGGGTTTGGGTTTTTTTTTGTTTTTTTTTTTTTTTTTTTAATTAGGAAAAAAAAGAAAAAACAACATAAAGGATGTTAGTCAGCAATTTTTTTCATTAGAAAACTGTAAATCCAAGGTCCTCTGCTGGGGCATCCACTGCCCAATATAAAAAAAATCTATCGTCAATTAAAGCCCTCAATAAAAAGAGAAGCAACTTCTTCAGTTCTATGAGAACAGAGATGGATCTAACAATGACAAAAAGCAATGTCACTAAAAGAATGTAGTCTCTTAAGGAAATAGCAACTTCCAAGCAAGTGAATACCCTCACTCAGTATCAGAAGGCTATTAATTTGTGTCCAGGTCACCACAACCTTTCCAAATGTGCAAATGGGTAGCCCTTTCATCTAGGGGGACAACTTTGTTCTGTTTGCAAAGATCTTCACATTCCACTGAAATTTGCAGGAGAGCCAAGAGTTATGTGGGTTCCAGTTAGCTTTCAACTGTCTCTGACTTATACTGTTCATATACTTGAATGAATAAAATTTGTGACTTGAATCCATTATCAAATATTAAATCCATTATTAAATATTAGTATAGATTAATATAGATTATAGATGCAGTAAAGAGAGAAGAACACAGAGGAATAATATATATGTAAGTATTACCACCATGACAATACCAAATAACATACTTGTTAGGATTAAGAGATGTTACCGTTCTCTCAGAAATTCAGCCTGTCTATACAGAAATTGCCTATGTCAACAGTGATTTTTGAAAACTCATGGAAAACACATTTAGTCGTCATTTTACATGCAGATTACAGTGACTAATTGAAAACTACTCCGTAAGAAAGACTACACTGTTTTCTTTATAAAGCTTTTGTGAGTGTTTTCTGTCTTCCATTGTCCAGAGTTCTTCTCCGTCGAAAGGCTGCAGGAAAGGACCCTTCCTATTAAGGATCACACTTAAGAGCACATTTAACTTTCGTTGAAGTTAAAGGGATTTAGGCATGTATAACAGTGCTTTTCTGAATGACAGACAAAATTTGAAAGTGAAGCTGTGAAGTTCCTGTTTTTCAGTAACTGCATGAGTTCAGGCCTCAGTTTCACAGACATATTATCTGAATTTCCCCAGGAAGGCTGAATTTCAATATTCTCCTGGTGACTGAGTATCTGGATGGGCAGAATTTCTGAGCAGGTTTTTAAAGATATTTACACTCTTGAGAAATAAAACCAGTAGCCAGCAATCTTTCCACTGACTGTGAAATAAGAAAGGAAGGACTTCAAGTGCCCAAGTACTTTGGAAAATCTACCTGCTGGATTTAGGACAAAACCTTTAAAGGTTTCATTCATAAAGAAACACTTAAAGTTTTGTCACCAAAACTGCATAAGAATCTTTGCTTTTTTGGGGTGATTTCAACTTTCTCAGCTGTTTCTTCTCTAAACTCTCAAGGCATGTTTTCACACAGTGTACCTCCCAGACCCTAGACAGATCTTCTTGTGGGAAATTCAGGTAGACTGTCCCCAGACTACTTGTCAATAGGATTCCTGTAATGAATTAAGGTGTCTTACATGCTTCTGTTACTGATGATATTATGCTAACTTGAATACATATCCTCCACTGGCTGTGGGTAAAGGAGTGAGGAAGAATCCTGAAGTTTTGGCCTCAGACACTTCTACTCTACACCAAGTCATTTCATTTGTCTTGAGTCTCTGTACCCTTCCTGCAGTATAGGCCATATATTGGTCAAATCATTGGAAGGATTAAATCCACAGGCTTTAACGATGCCCTTACGTCAGTGAGTATAGGTGGAAACATTAATGTTTCACATCACCCCATGAAAGTAAAATTACTGCATATACTTTTTCTTATTGTATTATTTCTCGACCCTATGACATATAATGGATTCCATGATTCCCATAATGTTACCGTCATCTATCATAGAGAAGTACAGCCATGGTTTTCATGAAAATCACTTAAAATTCATTTTATTAAAATTCCTAGTAAATACTTTCATGATTATATTTGTAGCAGGATTTATCTCTTTATTAACTTCTATCACAGGGCTGGAAAGCCATACTCAAAAAATACCAGAACATTGCCTCAAAAATTAATTTCATTTTAGAATGAGATTCATCTGTTTCTATGAATACTCCAACAACATCTTCCCTAATTGTGGATCTAGTCATTGCACTTAGTGATGTCCTGGCTATAATGGATCTCACCCTGACACACATCTAAAATAAAAGTAGATCAGCTCCAACATCACGTTTTCCATGTACGTTACTTTGATTCAAGCATGCAATTTTTTTTTAGAAGGACTAGTAGGGCCAAATTTTATTTTAATTTTGAAGGCTGCTGCTTCTATTTTAGATTTGAAGATACACTTTTTTTTCTGGAAGTTGGTCTTCTTTTTCTAAGACTTTTAGTTTGCTTAATGAAATATATTGCCTAAATCTACAAACCTTCCTTTGCATATGCTCTTTGACTGTCATGCCTAAAGCAATGCTATCAACGTTTCTCTGTTAATTTATTACAAAGGGAATTTAAGGTGATTAATTTAAGGTGATTATGGATGTTTAAAAAATAAATGAGATGAAACTCATCTTTGTCTCCCTATGAAATCCCCTGAAACTAAAGCAGAAACTATCATATTAAATAGAGTTCTGTGTACAGATGCCATGATCCTGTCCGCTCACTGAGGCCCTGCAAGATTCTTGCCCCTTTGTGACTTCATCCTGTCCTCCAATGCACATCTGTTTCACTTTTCAAAAAGGCACTTAAAGCAGATTGCAAAGCAAACATCTTACTTTTCCACTTTCAAAGAGCCAGAGTCATGCACTGGCTATTGAAACAGTTGAAGGCGGAAGCTTCAGGAAAAGATAAGTATGTCAATGAGTTTAAAAAGAACTCTTCTGGAAAATTAATGATGGAACATAAGAAATGAAAGAAAATTGTGTCACAAAGATCTCATGAAGGAAATACATGTAGCTGAATTTCATAAGTAGGAAAAAACAAGCATTTATGAAATTTTCATAAGTTTTAAAATTATCTATTGCACTAGCATATGAAAAGACTACTTAGCAAGACAAATATTGTTCAAGCTTTAGGAGTTCAGTTGCAAAGAAAGAGGAGCTTGTAGTACGCACCTCAGCACAAATGTGAGTTCAATGTCAGAGGGACATTGTAGGAGGTGAAAATTCTTTTTATACATAATCACTAAAATAAAGATATTTGTATGGCAACTGAAAGCACTTAATTTGTGATCATGTCTTTGGCAAGTGAAATCCAGCTTTCAGCCTGATATTTACATCAGGGAGTTACCAAAACCAGACTGATCTTTTTCTGGAGTTCATTCTATTTGTGAAGGTGAGAAGTTTGTTGCATATAGAGATGCTTACATATCACTCTTTCTCATGATTCTTCCCTTTGTGAGAAAGATGATTCAAGACTCTTTAGGGTCTAGTCTAGACTAGAAGCTTTAAACTTACAAAGCCTAAGCCTCTCAAAGTCCTAATTTCCAGGTCTGTTAGAAGCTTAGAGTGCCTTGTTGTGACTGGCATTTACAGCTAGTCCCCTTGTTCAATCCAGCATGAAGATGTTAGGCAGGTCACAGCCCAAGACTGATTTCCTCAGGTGAAAGAGAGAAGGTAACAGAGAAGATAGGGGTAATAAGGGGTAGTGTATGCCCCAGAAAGCCCGCTCAGTCCTCAGAGGAGTAGACCGGCAGTAGAGGACCATGAAGATGAGCTCCATTCATCCAGCCATAGATTAGCTGATAGTCAGTGTACCAGCATCAAAGAATAGTGGTATCCTAAGGAATGCAAAGCAAAGCACAGCTGGCAGTGTCAGGGGAGACACAGCACAGAGACCACATTGTTATGGTGAGAAGCTGTACATGCAGGGGTGGCTCAGCTGCAGGGTACAGGCTGAAGGATGTGCATTACAAGTCATCTTATGAACAAGCACCATAGAGGCTTCTGTGCGTCAGAGTGCAGCTATTATTTTGTGGTTGGCAGTTTTCTGTCCTCACTCCATTAGTCCATATTTTCAATCCTTGCATTGGTTCAATGACAGAGATTTGGCAAGAATTTCAGTTAACTGAATTTTTTTAGTAACAATATTCTGATTCTATTTCTGATGGATTTCTAGACAGATTTACCTACTTCTCTACATTGCCTATAGTCAAGATTTGTTTTCTGTCATTTGAGGACTCATGCAAATAATTAATCATTTTGATTACATGTGCTTTTTATTCATGCGGCACTTCTGAATTATTCTAAACTTTAGAAAAGATTGAGGGGAAATGGGGATACTGAACTAGCCCACAACCTCATGTCACTTTTCTAAAAGGAACTAGTAGTTTACTTTGCTTATCTCTTTTGATATTCTACTTTCAATTCTTTTCATGTGAAGATATATTGAACACTGTTCCTCAGCAGAAACTGCTTACTATGAAATGAGTTAAGATGTAGCAAAGTAAAACACAATGTGAATGCCATTACATTCAATTACAGGTTTTCTGCATCTGTCTGTATAGCAGTAGGATTGAAAAACCCACATGGAAGTTATTTCAAGGTCAAGTTGCACTTTTATTTTGCTAAATGGTACATATAATGATAAGCAGAGAAATTAAACATGATTTTAAAGCATAATGTTTATATATACATACTTATAGATATGTGTACAATGCGGTATTCTATATTATATACTATATATATATATACATATACACATGTATATACACACACATATATACACATAGGAGTTGGAACTGGATGATCTCTAAGGTCCCTTCCAACCCAAACCACTCTATGATTCAATAAGACACTTTAAACCAGAACCTATGTTCATTGACAATGACATGACAGATCAAAGTTGTATATTTGGGAGACAATGCAACAACCTTTCTTTTAAAAGTTAAGTTTAAGTATTGTGCTGTTAGGCACAATTTTAAATTCCCTTTTAGCATGCCATAAATACCTTTTTCATTCCCCCTCCCCACCCCCCATTATCAGCACTGTGTAAAAACAGCAAACAGAGTTTGCATGAACATTTAAAGACACATTTATTTTAATAAAATAGTAATATAAAACCCTTTGTGTCTTTACAAAATGCTTATTCTAACATCCTGAAAAAAATGGAGGATTTCTTTGAGACTACTACACTCTTAACAGCAGCACTATTTTGGATGCTTCTCTTAAAAATACTAAACCAATTTATATTCTTTGTTGAAAAGATACAATTCATTGCATGTGGCATCTTTTCAGGAAGAGGATACAGCACTTTGCATATTTGATATCTAAAATGGCAGACTGGCATTGTGGCAAGTGGGGCCCTGAAAGCAATAGCTTATTTGTAAAGATATGCAAAGATTTGTAGAGGTGTTTGTAAAATGTTTCAATGACTAATCCTAAAGTCTAGAAGTAGATATGAGAAATGAATAGAAATTTGTGACCTTGAATTCCAGTGTATCTTTCAACTCCAATTTTCCATATGCATCATTACTACAGAATCATGGAATCTTAGAATATCCTGAGCTGTAAGGGATCCCCTAGGACCATCAAAGCTGAACTCTTGGCTTTGCACAGGACTGTCCCAGGAGTCACACCATACGCCTGAGAGTATCATCGAAACACTTCCTGAACTCTGTCAGGCTTGGTGCTCTGACCACTCCCCTTCGGAACCTGTTCCAGTGCCCAACTAACTTCTGGATGAAAAGCCTTTTCTTAACATCTAAACTAAATCTCCACTGACACAACTTCAAACCATTCCCTCAGGTCCTGTCACTGGTCACCAGTGAAAAGAAATCAGTGCCTGCCCTTCCACTTCCCCTTGTGTGGAAGCTACAGACCAAGATGCAGTCTTCCCTCAGTTTACTCTTCTCCAGACTGAACAGATTAAATGAGCTCAGCTGCTCCTTGTATGGCTTCCCCTCTAAACCCTTCACTATCTTTGTAGCCTACTAAAAGGGGTAATTTTTTACTCTATTGTAAAATTTTATTTGTACTGTAAAATGGATCAGCCATAGATCTGCTACTAAGGGAAATTCTGTTTTAACATAGACAACCTGTCTAAAAGCACTTAATAGCTACCATGCCTTATTTAGATCATAACAGTTAGAGGAGCACAAGAAGACAGTGTTATTATATCACATAGATATACGACTGTCTCAGCACCTTATTTGCCAGCCTCCTGTCAAGTTTCTTTAAACCATTAGAGCTCCCACACAATCTCACATATGCTAATAAATTCATCAGTCTTGATTGAAAGAGAGTTCATGCACTACCAGCGTTTTCTGAAGAGTGCAGCTGGTCTTCCTGCATTTGTGTGGGCCTAAACCAAGCCTGCTCTTTCTATTTCTGATAAATATTGATATAGCAATGTAAATTTATAGGGAATATTGCAAACACGTCAAACACGTTCTGTATTACAAAAACAAATAAATTAAAAGAATATATGTGTATTTCTATTTTCTAAATAATTATTAAACAATTGCAGGATACAGGAAAATATGCAAACAGCTTCATCTTTAATGAAAAATTGGTTATGAAAATAATCATAAACTTACAAAAGGACAGATATGATACTTGTGTGGGGATACCTGACTGCTTCTTAGACCCTGTAGTCTGCCAGGTTTGACATGAAGCTACTCATTTAAATGGAAACAGTATCCTTCTCTCCCCAAAGTACGCTCTGAAAACTGGGCAAGCATGAGTGGAGTCAGCGCTTCTCAAAACTCTGAGGAGACATGGCTTTTAAACTAATAAGAAACTATTTGCAATCATGAAACAGTTACAAAGATTCTATTACAATGCAGGCATATATATATATATATATTATTTTTTTTTTTTTTAAAGCTGAATATGCTTACAGAAACTCTGAACATATTGAAACTGAGCATTCCTTGCAGAGAGCAAAATCGGCCTATTCGGAAACACTCTGGTAGTGAAACTCTGAAGCAGTTGCCAGTAAGAGAGTTAATAATATGGTTTACTGAGTGAGAAAGAAAGGAATTTGCTCAGAACTATCAACATAGTTTTCAAATGAGTTCTAGTTGCTGAAGAAAACTGGACAGATTCTTGGTTTCCTTCTTGCCCCTCAGGAATGCATCATATTGGAAGTTACTTGTCTCAATTATTCAGGTGTCTGCCTTTAAAACAAGTCAATAGGAGAAGCAAAAGGTAAAAATACAGAGCTCCTTTACAATAAGTTGCTTTTTTTTTTTTTTTTGGTCTTTTTTTCCTAGCTCTTCTCAGAAAATCAAGTTAAATATAGTTCCAAGAATAATTTGTATTTGTAGAAATGAATGGAGACAATGGAGCCAGGATGTTTCTGATACCAAGTACTCTAATTTCAAGTGCTGTTACTCTCAGATATATCACAGTTTCTGGACAGCACACATTTCCTTTTCTTCTGTGGGCATCTACTCCATTCCCCATCTAAGCAGTATTGGGATTGGACTAGGAAGTGAGTCAAGACTACTGCTTGCAACACAAACAAATCAGGAATAAACACAACCTCTTTCCTTCTCACCCCCCACCACAGCATTGCTGATGAATGTATGCATGAATATGCAGAAAAAAAGTGTCCTGCTGCTATCAGCTACCAAAGTTGATTTATCCCACATGCAAAGGCAGATGTAGGAAATGAATTATGAATATCAAAAATGCAGTTGTTACCTTTGATCTCCCTTGGGAAACTCTCATTTCTCATTGTCTCCAGTAATTGCAGAAAACATTTTTTTTCCCCCACATAAACAATTTGTGTTCTCATTCTCATTTCCATAAACTGAACAATAGCAACAAAAATATAAGCCTCTAAAAATTATCTGGTAAAGTTCTTCATCAAGACCAGGAAGCTTGTTATCCCATCATCAGTTTGTGGGCTTCTGGAGCAGGCTGAGTTTGTAAAGAGCAATTTCATCCCCAGTGTCGGTGGCAGCCAGGCCAGTGTCTTTATTTGACTGAGACTGACTAAAGGCTAGATTGTTCCTTAAATTTCTTCTGAAGAAACTTAGTAGATTATATCCTTTCTTTTCTTTGATAATTTTTGTACATGTTCCTAAAAGATTTATGGCCATTTTTCTCCACAGGAATGCAGATTTCCCTGAAATTTTTGCCCCTGGTGGTACACTGATATGAAGTAAAAAGCAAAGGTGAAAAAGCAGAGGACACCTGAATAACTTCAGTGTTGGAGAGCAACCATGGCCCCCCTGCCCTGGTATTGGTAGTGCTGCCCTGCAAATTCTGTGGTGAGTGTGCAGAAATTTAATCTTTCCTGAACAGAATTTATTAGGATTACAAACCATTTGTCTGTTTTATGTATTATAAATACTTATGCAATAGGCAAAAAGGAAAGGAAGAAAAAAAAAAGCTGAAACTGGAGAAAGTGTGGTGCAGGGGATTTTAATGCTGATCAATGTAGACCATGAGTAGTTCGAAGGGATACAAAAACGAGGAAAAAAAGCTATTTGGTACTTCAAAACTGTCCGTTAAGTATCCAGGCAGCTGGAGGGTATAAAAATTCATCTATGAGGGTATAATAAAATTATATAAATAAATATGGAAGGAGGGGTTTTGTATATTTGTGATGCACTGAATTTCACATAGAATTAAAAATTTATACAGTAAGTCATGCAGCAGCAGGAAAATCATTATGTAAATGTAATTTCTATCTTCATGGCAAGGGTTTTCTTTAAATATGCATGATCATTTGAGTGTTCGTTTGGGCATAGAATATACTCTCTCTCTATATGTGTGTGTGTGCATGTGTGTGTATTATAACACGATTCGGTCATTCCACTTTATTTCCCAGATGCTTTCCTGGCTCTTGTTAGGTGGTTTGTTTGGTTTGTTTAGGGAAAGAAGTCACCTAAGAATAGAAGCCAACTTACAAATTCTTCACAACTCCTTGGCAAAAATGAGCAGTGATAGTTTTTAAAATACAAATACTGTACGCAAATTGCCAGGGCCCTGAGGACACTGCCAACCCTTACAAGTCCCAGGGCTCCCTAACACTAATAAAAAGGAAGTATTATCTCTTTAGTAGAGCCATACATTTAAATGCGCTTTTAGATTTTACTAATAAAAAAAGATCTGCATGTTCTTCAATTTTTCTTTGAAGTAGCTGTGAGCTTCTCAGCTGCAGTCCAGGAATTTATGAAGTAAAAAATCTTATCCTATAAAGAAATCACTTTGGTTAAAATGATTAAATAGAAGATTTTATTTTTCTTATGAGTTGATTGCTTGCTGCTCTGCACTGTTCATATGTAAAGTCTCTAGAGATGATAATGTACTGAAAGTGTTATCTCTTAATGTGGATACAGTAACAAGCCAAGAGTCTGCAGTTTAAATTATAGCAAAAAAAAAAAAAAAATCATCAAAGCCAATAGAGTTCATGCACATGCTCTATATGGTAAAGTGGAAAAAAATCTTCAGATATAAAAAACACTGCATTTTTTTAATCAGAAATAGTTTTACACTACCACTCTAATTATTTTCAATTTCTGTGTAGTAATCAACAAAAACAGTCATTTTGACTGGTCTATTTGGCAGGAAGAATTCAACTGATACTCATGAATTATTAGTATGGAAATACATCTACAGAAGTCTTCTCAAATGCTGTTGTGTCAAATGCTCTGTATTTACAGCCATACTGTTCATGGTATGTGACAGGTCAGCTCTGGAGAGAGCTTGGCCAAGCTACCACCGTGGCAAAGGCATGCAAGGGTTGCTCTCAATCTCTGCTGAATAAGCTTATCTTTCTTCATTATCTGAGCCCAGATTCTCAATTTAAGAAGACAAGTTCTATTTTTAAAATAAATCAGTGCTAAGATTTCTGACTGCATATTTATCTGAAAATAAATACACAGCACTTTTCTTAGGTAAAATTAATCTTTATGCCGAGGCATAACACTTTGCCTTTACAATGTGTATCTTTCACCTCCTCCCTATTTCACAGTCTTAAATAAGGTTTAAATATTGCATAACTCTTCTGTTGAGCTCTCTGAATTACAAAGAAATTCATATTACATGAAAATCCTGATGAAAACATGCCCTGAAAAATATTGAGAGTATGAAAGAATAGAAAGAGAAAGCCGACATGTCATATTTCACAGAAACTTCCAAGTGTTCAGTATTTATTTTCATTTTGCACTGAAACAAAATGGAATGCTTTTAATGCCTTCATAAAACAAATCTGTGTTAAAAATGTCATATTCACAGTAAAAACATCAGATTTTAAAGTTTTTTCTCAGTTGGGTCACAGATAATCAGAAACTTTACCATCAAACAAGCCATTTTGACCTAAAAGCTTTCTAGAATTAACAGATTCACCTATTAATTCAAATTCATCAAATGTTCATATTTCTAGCATATTTTATCAGAAAATTTTCAGCCTATTTCACATATAAATATTAGTGAAGCATATTGTCAAATCACATTCAAACAAATGCTAGAGAACATTCATTTATTCTCTTTTCTCTGCTCAAGAGATATATTGATTACCACTAGTTCAATGTCAAGGTCCTAAAAATAGACAGCATTATTTAATAAAAAGCAGAAAGGACATTGTTTCTGTCTTGGATTATCCCACAACACTCAGTAGCAAAGCAGGTGGGTGAAAGGGGCAGGAGGAAACTGATGAGTATCATCAGTTTTATGGCTCAAGGATAGTCTATGGTTTTCTGAGCTGACATGTCCTGAAAGGCTAGGAAGATTCGACATAGACTGGATGCAAATTAATGTCTCAAAATGCAGAAAGTATCTGCAGCTATTTCATAATAAGGTGTGGCTTGACCTCAAGTGCTGAATTTAGCCTCCCATCCATCACAGACTAATTATGTTTCCAGAAACAAAAAAGAATAATAATTCAATGTGATGTGCAAGGAAGGGACCATATAACTGCCATTAACCTATGCATCATGCTAAGTAATTGTCCTAAAGTCCTACCACTAATTCTGGCTTTAAAGTTTTGCTCACCTATTTCAATAAAATATGCCAATGGAAAATATTTTCATCTCCTACAAATGAGCATTTGTACTCACACCACAAGGGTATGAAGTTTACTACGTAATGCAGCCTTTAAGCAAATCAAGTAAATGGGGGGAAAATGTCAATATTTATGCAAGAGGAATTCCTTGCCATAGCTTCACTTAAATTCCATGGGGACCCACCTTATATTGTGTAATTTAAGTCATAAAGAATGTTTATTAGACTGATTTACTTCATTACTGGTGTTGTACTATTAAATTGTTATATATTTTAATGATGGCAATGTATTGAGAAAAATTTTGTGAGGAAAATGAAAGAGTACTTAATCAAATCCAATGCTGAAAAGTTGTTTAAGAGAATGTGTCATATCTTCACTAAGCAATGTAAAGCAATTGATGTGCCCCTGAAACAGCTTAGGGACCTTTGGTTCACACTCTTCAGTGTGCAGTCAGTACATCCTGTACTAACAGAGGTTCAATATCTAAACTCCAGTAAAAGTTATTTAACTACTTAACCTTCAGCATGAACTATATGAATTCACAGCAAAGACAGGACAAAAGAAATGCACGAGTCTCTTGAGTGGGGCAAAGAGACTCCCCAGTCACAGCCTTGACAGGTGTGCAAAGATCAGGATCAGGATCAGGATCATCATAACTTCATTTCCTATTCTTAAGGACTCCGCTTTTAAAGAAAACACTTGTTATTTTTCTATGCCTCTGAAAACACCAAATTATTTTCTGTTCATTGGCTTCCTGGCAGCAACTAAAAGAGTTGGCAGGGGTTTCCCTGTGAGTGCACATAGGACCAAGACATAATCCTGTCTTTGACAATGTACTAATGAGTGATAAATTCTTTCAAATGCAAAGAAGGGAATATGGTTATATTAATAGTCTTTAAGCTCTGTTACTGCAAACAGTAGCTGACTGTTCCTAATTATGTAAGTAAAAAAAACATGCCACATCAGAAAAGCCTTTTCCCCAAATCTCTAAGTCAGTTGTTTGTTATGATGAATACTGCAGGCAATATTTGCAACTATTTGCAATTTGAATATATACTGCTCGCAGACACCTGGTTGGATGAATAAAATAACAAATTTATGATGTTTGAATCCACATCTGCTTGTGGACACTTCATAAATTTAAACAGGCTATACTTGGTTACTGAACAGGTCACTAAAGGTCTGCATACTGGCTATGGAACAGCCACAGGAGAAGAGCACAGAAAACTATGCCATACATCACTCACTGGAGAATCTGCTGCTGATTAAGAGCCATTGGAACAATTGTTGAGAAAAGCTCATTAATTGCCACATAGTGCTATATTAACAGCTGGTACACAGCTGGCTAACTTTTGCATGAGCAGAACAGACGTACTTCTATCTACAAAATGGTGCAGCAATGTAACTACACTGGAACAAAAGAAAACTCATTGAAGGAAGTAATAGACACTTACATCTAGTTTTGTATGGAAAAGCTCTTTCTAAGATTCATACTGGAAGAGAATCATCGTTCTTTTAACTTGGCAGGCTTCTCTCACAATGGTCAGTCTGAGATGCTTCACAGGAGGACAGAAGAATTGCATAGTACAACTATGGCAGACAATCATCACAATAAAAGTGTTAAGGATATTGTTGTATCTTGAGGTACCCCAATTCTCAAAAATATGTTGGCACACATTATAACATTTTGTAATTTCTTCATCATTATTTCAATAGTCAAATTTTTAAGGAATTTTGTTAGTCTTTGACCTCAGTAGCAATCTGTACAAATGTGTTTCACAGTTCAATAACACACTGCATGAAAAAGAATTTTCCAATACAGATTTGAATCAGCTTCTTTTCAGTTTCACAGAATGTCTTTTGCATTATACATGATAAGAAACAGTAACTTCCAATCTATTCCCTTTCATACTTGTAGGTTTCGGATTTGTTGGAAGAGGTGTGTTTTTCATGTGTTTGTTTTAAGGGCTCTCTTATGTGACTCTTCTTGATAACTTTGGTCTTTTCAGTTTTTAGTAAGAAATCTTATGATGTCTCAGCACTGTCGTTGATTTTTCTCTCCGAGTCCTGAACCTGTCCCAAAATGTGACAATATTCTTTTTGAGACAGGTTGACAAACACTTAAGCAAACTTCTTAGATGAGGTCACAGAGTGTTTATAATATTCTTATTATGTTATTTTCCAGTATTGCTGTCCATTAAATCCTCTATCCAGCCCCCCAAAATTACTAGCTTTTCTGAATAGTGGATTGAGAAGGTTCCTTCAGCTCTGTGTTCCTAATTGTTCTGAGGTTTGTCATCTAAATTGATACTTAACCATTCAACAGTAAAGGAGAAAACTGTTAACATAGCATCATGCTATGCTCAGTTGATGTACTTAATGTGGTTATATCTTATGTCTATATCTGAATTTCAAAATGTTTTAACAACATATTTGTGTATATTCAAAAGAATGAGAAGTTCTAATGTTACTTAGAAGTACCTATTCCATCTACAGGGAGACTTGTGGACTGAGATAAATGTCCAGCAAAGCATAATATATAACAGTTACCATACAAAATAACTCAAACCTCTAAAATTACTAAAATAAATACACATCAAACAAAACTAAAGTTAGACAAAAACAGAAGGAAGACAACTGAGGGAATGAAAAAGGCATTCTTAATAAAAAAGTGAACATTTTAGTGATTCAGTTTATAGGAAACAAAACCTAAACTGTCTTGAAAAATTATTACTCACATAATAAGAGAGTTGAAGGGCAATTAATGGTCAGCTTTCAAAACAAGTCTTTTCCAAAGTGTAACAACAGGGAACTGAACACAATCACTGCAAAATTTTGAATCTTCCTTAATTCAACCATATGAGAAAAATTTGGCATTTGGGGCAAGATGCAGTGATAACCCACTGGTATTTCTCATATCAAAGTGATTAATGCTTTATGGAGACTTCAAGCTTACTTTCTCCAACAACAAATCATCTATAAACTAAGAGAACCACATAAACAGATGCGATTTTACATTCCCTTCCATCATTCTGCACTATGCCACAGTGAAGTCCATTTCCAAAGAGTTTGGATCATTTTCTTCCCAAACCTTTTCCTCTCAGTCTTCCTTTCTAAAATGCAGCCTCATGTGGTTCCAACAGGTGCTCTATGAGTTCTGCATTCCAGATAGGAAGGATTTGCTTCCAAATTTGAAGTATTACAAAGCCAGGCAAACCAGTTCTGGGAGTGGCATTTCTTTTTATGCCCCACAGAATTTGGATGCCAAAAGTTTTATACCCTCAAGAGTAATTCACTCTGTGCAGGAATGAAACATTGCCCTGTCTTGTCAAAACTTTCCATGAAATTTCTGTTTGGTTTTAACAAAGGAGTTTTAGGGACAACTTGAAAATGTCCGTGGGTAACAGCTACAGAGCTTGCAACAGCAAGGAATTAAGTCACTGCTACCCCTGGAGTGCTAATAAGGTAAAAATGTGCTGAATGTTCATACTTTCATTGAGATACACCTATTATGCTTGCTACAGGTGCACAATGCTAATTTGCTTTTGGGACAAACTGTGCTCAATTTGCATAATTTTAAAATCCTGAAATCTGCAAACATCAGGAAAGTCTGTGAGCTTCTCTGCCTGTAGCATTAAGCCATTGAATACCCAAGACTCAATGTAAGTTGTCAGAACAAGGGGAACTCCCTGCTGGAGTCCTGCATTAAATAAATTATAGGATCAAAGCCTTGAGGTAAACAAGTCCAGGTCTTTTGTCTATAACCAAGATAACCATGGTAATTTAACTGTCTGCAGGATCAGAACTGTTTTTTTCTGACTCACCAATACTTTGAAGTTGTCAGTTACTACTGACCCATCCACTTGGAAGGCATTACTATAAGCCTATCTGATAAATAAAGAACTGAAGCTAGACATTATCTTGTAGGATGGTTGGGGAGCAAGCTATAACTTCCAATTTGCTTTAGCAATAATTGAATGTGATTCAGCCTATACATCTCAAAAACAAGTGTGATATTTGTATTGCTTCATCTTTTGATCATTTGTCTTCTTAAATCCTCCTATGTATGTTGAAATAACTTGACATAACATAACATGTAGATGAAAACACCTTTTCAATGCTCACTACAGAAAAAGAGGTTTGTTGTTGAAAGGATGTATAAAGAATGCAATGTAAAGTAATATGGAGAAAATATGAATACACGTCACTGGAACAGTACATCACATCCATGAAAATAAAGGAATACTAGTAGAGAACAGTTATTAATTAGTACTGACAGTTCAATTTGGATCTTTAAACCCATATTCAGACTATTTTTGGGGTTATCTTGCTATAGAATGAAAAGAGAACTTGAGTCTGCTGTTAAAAACATGCAGTATCTTGACCTTTTCTCCTGCCACTATATAAGTCTGTGTGAAATCTCTTTTTCCTACTGCTTTGGTAGTTATGGTTATTTTTTTATTTTTTTTTTTTGCACAAATGTACAGCTAAATCAAAAGCAGTAGTCAACAAAGTCTGCGGTCACAAAATGACTGGAAAGATTCACAGAGCAAGGAGAGTGAAAAAATAATTCTATCTACTGAACATGTCAGAGGAAGGCAAACAGTTGAAACAGCAACAGAAAAAACATTGGATGGATCAAAAATTACATGAAGCAAACACTAATTGGGCAGTTTAAAAGCACAATGTAATATATATTCTGACATCAGAGAAGTTTATTTCTTAGAGACACAAGTCTTCCAGATACAACAGAAAAGTCTGAATGTTCATACTGTATAGAAAAAGTGGTTTCCTGGGTTAAAAAGAATAGGCTGTCCTGGATTCTGGCTTTTTTTTTTGTGTTTGCTGGTAGCCCTAGAAAGAGCTATGAAACTAGAGACAAAGTGTTGGAATGCTGCTAAGAATTTGTTTATGGCAAATACATGGACATGTTCGATAGCGCCTGGAAGATCAGATGAGAAATCATTAGCATCATATAAGAACAGCAAGACATAGCATTGCCTAGTCTGAATCTTAAAGTGAGTAGGTTTGGTGCTGGACAGGAGGGAAATAATATTATAAAACCTTTTGTGACCTTTCCCCTCTGCCAGGACCACAAGAATAATTAATTTTATATATATATATATATATATTAATTATATATATATTAATTAATATAAATTAATTTATAGCAGGAGAAAGCCTACCCTTCCAAGTCAAATTTGCCCTGGAAGCACCACAGAATCAGTCATGAAAAAAATCCTGCTGTGTCACAGATCAAGTGGGTCAACCAGGCACAGGAGATCCTGCCAGAAGCCACAGACAGTTCTCCCAACAGCTCAAATCTACTCTTAAAGTATTTCTGACCATGGTATGATCATAATACAGCTAAACACAACTGTCTGGTTTTGGATAGGGTTGGCTTCTGTCTCTACCACATACTTGGAGTAGTAAACTTTCAGGATTTTTGGTTAGGATTTTTTTTTTTTTTTTGCTTATCACCCTTCCATTTCCTTCCTCTGTATTTACCATAACAATTCTTGCTTTTTTAAACTTTGGTTGCTTGCCTTTTTTTTTTTTTAAAAAAAAATCATTCATCTATAGTATACTTCATCCCCAGCCTGTCTTCTTTGCTGCCTTCCAATCTGTCATTCATTTAATTTTCTTTTCCACTTGGCTCCTCTAGTACTTCTGCACTGTGTTACAAACACCTGAACTATTAAAAAGCAATGGCAATACCAAGGGCTCTCAAAACAGATTGTGGGGACTAAGTAACAATAAACTGAATCAAGCTTTTAAACTAACAGCAATTAACCCTACAATTCCTGAAAAGGGCAACTCTCACTTCCCTCAGTGAAAGGTTTTTTGAACTCAGCAACCTGACAATAAAGCTGTCCTGAAGTGTAAAAATACTATCAATCTGGCACACTGCAGTATTCCCTTAGTGAATCTCTCTAGCAGGTGCGTCATTCATGGTTTAAACACTGATGATATCAACTACCTATCTGCAGCTTCACATCACAGATATTATGCTGCCTGGATGTCTTAGGAATTCTCACCAACATTAACAATTATAGCAATTTTTGAATCAGAGTATATCTTCTGATTACTAGGAAATTATATCCTTATGAAAAGTAATATATTTTTAGTATACTTGGCACACATTTAGCACAGCTAAGTATTTGTAGAATACTTGAATTATAGCAAGTATACTCATTTTGCATAAGTGTAGAGTGACACATTATAAAACAAATTATTATAATCAGAGATTTTCTTGACGTTATCAAAAAGCTTGATTCAAAATGGGACGAGTTCCTCCTAGTACACCCCTCCCCGCATTAGCAGTTAATGGAAGCTGAGGGTACTCAGCACCTTCTAGGGAAGTTCCCAGCTAAGACCCAATCCTGCAGCTGTGGCAAAATGTAATTTCTTTGATTGCTTCTACTAATTTGCATACTACATCTATGATTTGGGTACACTGATAAATAACACTGGAAGATCATGTTGTTCTGCCAGCCTCACAGGCTTACTATACATTGTTTTTCCGTTTGCAGGGTCTCTGAAAAGGAGCTTGTTTTTCACTCAGAACCTCACACTACAGAGACCACCCAGAAACTCTCCTAACACACAGGGATTGTGAACTCACTGATGTATCTAGGCAGTTCTGTGATCCCAGCAAAGAGAGTGAGGAAGGTGATGACTGATGATGATGAATGAATTTCATGGAGATTTATACAAATTAGACACAAATGGCATTCATATAAATTCCATATAAATTACATCAATTACTTAGGAGTACGAATTTAGTGAGATTTTTTAAAAGAATTATGGGAAATTATATGAGCAACATTTATAAAAGACTGTTAAATGTTAAGAGTTTTGAAAGAAATAGGAAGTAAAGTATTTAAGGGTTTAAAATAAACTCTCTTAAGGACTGCAACAAAATATTCAGACCACCTCTGCTTACAGTGGGATTTCTTAAACATTCCTTTCAAGGAAGTGATTTCACAGATAGTTATGGGATGAAATGAGCTTCCAAGTTGTTTTGGTGATTGCTGTCCACTCAATGACAACATACAACACTTTGTTGTTCCTTTAATTTCTTCTTATCTAAAAGATTGCCTATACTTTTCTGTTTAAAAAACTGCTTTGAGACCTTAAAAAACAAACATTTGAACTAAAGGACACTTAGCTATTCTAAATTCATTCAGATCCTTATATTTTTGCAGTCAAAGGCATCTAGTTGCACAATGTTTATGTGTATTATTCTTAAACACAAATCTACAAGGATGGCCTTGAGATGTATCTGCTGCATGCATAAATATTTGATATATGTTATATCACATTACCATACCAAGATTCACAGGAAATGATCACATTTTTGAGATATGAACATAAGGGTTTCTTTTGAAATTAGTAAGAATATTAACATGACATTTACTCTTACAATTTTAAAAAAAATCTCAGTATTGATGCTCATATCCAACTTTACAAACTCTTCTATTAAAAAAAAAGAAAAAAGAAAAAATCTGCAACCATTTTCTTATTAACAAACCAAATGTGCTTTGGAAGCCAGTTGATTTATCAGTTCTCTGTTTTACCATGCTTTGCCCAGTTGACAGATTCTGGCTCTCAAATCAAACATATACATTGAGAAGGCCATTTTGCACCACTTTGACTTTCTTCATGGAGCTTCAGTGAGAAAACCATTGCTACTTGTGTCATATCATGTCCATTCTGAATCCTACTGAAGATTCATCAAGAGGGCTAGCTGATAAATGAGTTTCTGTATGGCTCAGAAGACCTAATATGGAGTCTTTCATTATAGATTTCTCCTGGCAATGTGTACTGCTGTGACCATCAGTCAAGCGTTGTGCACAAGGGGAGTTAGAACTTGTGTGTGTGTGAAAGCGTACTGTACCTTCCATTCTGAGACTCAGAGCCATCAAACTATTGGGTTTTGTCATTAATTATGTCTTTTTAAAATCACTTTAAGGATATTTGAGGTCTTGTAGCTCCTGTGTTTTTCACATTACAATTTTCTCTATTATGTTGTAGGAATATGGCTATCTTCACACTCACCAGCTTTTCTTCCCATTTAATGAAAAAAAAAAAAAACTCACAGGTTGGATACGCAACTCCTAATCAGTAATAAAACTTTTAATTTGATGTCTCACACAAGGCTCATATATGTAAATATCATATATATGCTTTGAACTACTAAAGAGGTCCGTTTTCCTTAGTATTGTAAGCAATTTCCTACAATGAAGCTAACAAACAAACAAACAAACAGTATTGACATGAATCTGAATCATCCCAAGATTTTAACTGTGGGGATCAAATTGGGATTACTGTTAATTGTCTTGAAGATGTTTTAGTGTCATGTTAAGTTTTCATTACTGCAGTAAACACAAGGAAGCAGTTATTTCCAAGGAAAGACGTGTAAACCTTGAAATGGTTTTTGGTCAACTGAGATTTTGTACTTAGCAAGAGTCCAGAAATGTCTTCTGATCCTCAGATATCCTTATGCATTTTCTTGTCATGTCTGCTCTCCTTGGACAAAGCTGCCTATAACTACAGAAGTCTCTAATCTTCTCTTCATGACTAGAACATTACATCATTAGAGTTGATACCTTCTGCAATAGCAGAAGACCAGGAAATATTATTATAATCTAGCACTAAGCATAAGGTCAATAAATATTTTAAATCCTCATAAGTATGCTACCTTACTTTATAATTTATCCATTCTGAATTTGTATTATGCAGGGTTTTAACACCTTAATCCTCCAAAGTTATGCATAAGCTAGCTCCAAAACTGCATTATCTAGAGAACCTATCAAATTCAATCCACATGTAGTTAGCTGTCTCTTTTCTGATTTAAAACATGTGTCTCAGACAAATACTTCCAGTACTATATTTCATTATTTGCTGCAATTAATTTTTTGAACCATACAGTTTTGTCTCTCTCTTTTACTTCAAGATCTTAAAGTACTTCAAAATTTTATTTAATTAGTTTGAATTGAGCAAGCAATGACCTATGTAACACACTGACTTTTTTCCAGGACAGCTGTCTTCTAATTTCTTCTTACTTTAGATTTACCCATACTTCCTTCATCCACACCTGATATGGCAATTAACAGGCAAAAATTATACCTTTCTTTCTCCATATTTCTTTAAACCTCCCTGGCTGTATGCAGATACAGACAGCTGCATACAGCTCGTTTAGTTCTGCTGCACATCTATGTTCTCCTGTCTGTTCTTCACTCTGGACCAAGTTCAAAAGGTATTACTGAATTGTTAAAAATGTTACTGACTCTCCTCTAAAAACCACTTTTATGCAAACACACAAAGGGTCAACTTTCTAGTGGATCTGAAGCTCTTCTCAAAGATTTGCTTTGGTACAGAAGGCTTAGTGATAATAGTTTCAAAGAAGGGAAATATGCCAGGCATATGTGGCATGATTATAACCTGAAGAGAAGGATGATGTGCCCCAAAAATCTAGCCACCTCATTATTAAATATTACCCTGGATCACTTCAGCAAAGAAACAAGTTTTCTCTCTTTCAAATCTTTAAAACAATTCCTGCTGTCTCTGTCTCAAATAAATTACTTTCTCCCTCCTGATATCCTTCTGTCTGCCCAGATAACCAGTGTTCTCTGGAAGCACCTTTAGTTTGATTTTAGCTGTGGGCTTTGGGTTTTTTTGTCTCATTTTTTTCTCAGCAGAATCATTCTTATTTCTTGTGTAGCTCCTTGACTGGTTCCTTCCTATTTTTATTAGCTCTGACAGCCAAGCCAATTGCACGTGCGTGCCTCAGAGACAGCTCCGGCATTCACGGCATGATCTCTTATTTAAAATTACAACTATTGGACAATTTCACATATGTACTTCTTAATGACTCAAAGGCACTTTGTTCTGACAATATACATCCCTCCAAAAGGTTTCAAACTTGCAAGCTGAGTAATGTACTGCATTTGCTCTAACAGAAAATGTGATTGGTTTGTTTTCAAGAATATCATTCCTGCTTTTGTCTCTACTTTTCAAAATCTATAAATATTTTGGCATAACACATTATTTTATGCAGAATAAAGTCAGGTTTCTTTAAGGCCATATATTCATATATTCCATATATTCATCAAGGTGAAAAACCTACAGGGATGGTATGGAAGTCACCTTTTTTTTTCTTTCCTTTTTTCTTTTTTTTGTTGTTTTTCGTTTATTTTTGGGTCTTTTTGTTGCTTCAACTATGACACCATATGCTGCAACAATCACTGAGAATGACAAAAGTAATACATTCTTCTAAAACTCAACAAAAAAAAAGCACAATTAAATTAAGAAAATTGTATTCCCTCTAAATCTCCCTGTATCTTCCTGGCTCACTTAATGTCTCATTATTTCTGTGTAGGCTCTTCCCAGCCATCCTCTCACTTTTGCAGTTTCTAGAGAAACATGAACATCCTTTGGCTACTGCTGGAATAACTGAGCTGTGCTTCAGTTTAAAGGTGAAAGAATCTTTCACCTGTGCCAGCACCTCCACCATGCCAACAACAGGATTGGGCTTTGGCTTTGACATTCCCCATCCAAGAGCATAATAAGCTTTACCATGTGTTCACCGTGAGCCTGATAACAATAAGGCCACAGTTAGAAAATAGTATTTTTACATTATATATATAGATACGCACACACTAAATACAACTACCAGTTACAATTTTGCTCCTTTAAAAATGTGTATCACTTATCATGTTGATATTTATATTCCTACAATTTATATGTCTTTCATTGCAGGAGAGATATTTTCTCCTTGCTCTGTTTGCACAGGTCAAGTTACTAGAATGTCGCGAGAAATTCTCAGTCCATCTGAAATTAACTGGGTATGGATATCATCTGGCTGAACAAAAGGAATGTCTGATTTTGCTGTAAGTACTGAAGATACATTGCATATCTAGGAAGCTTTTCTTCTCATTACTTAACATGTTGCTTGGTTACCTCATCAAACTTGTCATCTGCAAGGAAGCCTGTTTCATTAAAAATATATTCATAAGGCTAACTTCTCGGGGACTGTGGTGGAAGAAAGAATTTTTTTACACTTATTTCTGAAGTTTCAATTCCAAACTAAGTTGTTAGATTCACACCCTAGATATCAAGAAGTATGGTTGCACAAGAGCATTCTCAGTAAATTCTGGGATGCCCAATACTGGAGTGCTCTTATGACTCTTGGTGTGACAAACATCACTCTGTGTGTTCAAAAGTTGCCAGGACCTTGGCTAAGGCTTCATGCAAATCACTTACAATCAATTCATCACTTTTCTGTAGGACACAGAGTACTAAGTTAGAAGGCCAATAAACAGACAAAACTGAGCAAGTTTGGCACAATCAAGTACTTTTCATGTAGCTGAACCCAATGATCTTGAGAAGCCTTGAATTCCTCTAATAGTTTGCAGCCATTTGGAGACAACCTACAGTCAGACAGTTTAACACTACACCAGAAAGCAGCCAGACTTTCTCAAACATTTCTCCAGTGGTTGTAGACGTAGTCCTTGGGTGTGCTCTGGTCTATACCTCCGTTTTCCCACAGGCTGTGCAGAATCCAGCAAATTTCAGTTCTGTGCGGGAAAAAAATGACAACAAAAAGCCCCCAAAACAAAGCAAAACCACAAAAAAAAAAAAAAACAAAAAACAAAAAACAAAACAAAAAAAAAAAAAAAAAAAAAAAAAAAAAAAACAAAAAAACCAAAAAAAACCAAAACAACCCAAAACAACCCAAAGGAAAAAACCACAAAACCATCCCCTCATCCCCCCGCTCCAAAAAAAAAACCAAAAAACCAAACACAAAAAACAGAGCAAACAATGAAACAAAACAACCCCCCCAAAAACTAAAACAAACAGCACAACAAAAGAATCACTAAAACCCCATGCAAAGAAAGAAGAGCTTTGAGCAGGAAGCTGGCAGTTCCCTATGAGCTCTCGCCGTGTTCCACCATCTCCTCCTCTGCCGGCTCGACCCGCGGAACCTCCCCAGCAGTCAGACGGCAGCACCGTGCGCTCCCACCACCCCGGCCCCGCGCCGCGGGCGTACCGGGCTTCTCCCCCCGACCCGCCCCCGGCTGCCCCCGGTTCCCGCCGGCCGGCGCTGTCCTCGGCGCCCCTGCTCCATCCCGGTCCCCGCCGTGTCCCGCTGCGGCGGTGCCGGTGGCGGTGCCGGTGCCGGTGTCGGTGCCGGTGTCGG
>JAWWTY010000106.1:11306490-11382118 GCA_035222235.1 Margarornis squamiger
CTGCCCTGCTCCTGTCCCTGTTCCCTGGGAGCAGAGCCCGACCCCCACCTGGCTCCAACCTCCTGCCAGGGGATTTCGGAGCCAGAAGGTGCCCCCTGAGCCTCCTTTTCTCCCCCTCAGGGCTTCCCCAGCCCTTCCTCCAGCTTTTCCAGCCCTTTTCCCTTCCCTGGACACACTTTGTCCCCTCAGAGCCCTGAGGGCCGCAGAGCCGCGCCCGGCCCTCCATGGCGCCTTCGCCTCGTAAATCCCACTCTGCGCCTTTCCCACCGCCGCTTTCCACGCACCATTATAAACATCCCACAAAAACAGAGACAGAAATAGAAATAATATAAACAGAAACAGAAATATACCCCTTACCTTTCACCCGGGCCGACTTGGTCTCGAACTTGGTGAGCATCCCGCCCTCGGCCGGGCCCCGCTCCACGTCAGCGCCCCGGAACAACCTCGGCCTTTTCTCCTTCCCCTTCCCTTTTCCCTTTGCCCTTTCCCCGCTCCTCCCACGGCGGCCCCGGCGGAAGGGGAAGAGCCGGGGATCGTGAGGGAAGGGGGAGCCGGGGGATGGAGGCAGCGCCGGGCAGGGCAGGCCGGGCCCGAGCGGCGCTGCGGGCGCTGCTGGTGGCGGTGGTGGCGGCGGCGGAGGCGCGAGAGGCTGGTGGGTTTGCGTGCGGCATTGTGGAGAGGTGGATGGCGAGGAGAGGAGATGGTGGAGAGGAGGTATAAGTTAAAGGTTGGATGCGGTAATTTATTATCCCTTGCCAAGGGGGAGGAGGAGGAGAGAGGGGGATCTGCGAGACTTGAGCGATAAAATCAATCTGCTGCATGTTCTCCCTGGCGTGAGATGCCGTGGCGAAACGCGAACCCGGGGCAGCGATGGGAATGAATATCGCAATATTATTGTTATTTATCGGCGGCGGTCTGGAAGAGGCGAGGGGTTTGTGCAGGAAGTGCATTGATAATTTGGGACATTTTCTATTGTGATCCAGAAGAAAGAGGGCACCTGGCTTCCTCGATATGTATTTGAAACTGTTCAGGTTCCTGCTGATGGTGTGCATTTTTGAAGGGGTAGAAATTATAACATAAGCATATTAAAATAAATACAGCTGCAGACTGGGAGGGGAGCAAAATCGATCATTCCAGCCGCTTAGGAAAGAATTTGATTCTAGAAATTACGTAGAAATGAAAGGAAAATATTAATGATGCTGTTAAGTCTGCTTTTGAATTAGAGCGCTTTTCCCTTTGGCTGCATCAAGGTTGTTTTTCAGATCCTTTTATTTCATCTGGTAATTTGTGAACTCTCAGGTCTTCCCCGCACCCAGAGACAATGCCTCTGTATTTCATACAATAAGAATTCTGCCAAGGATTGTGCATGCCAACCGACCTGGCATTTTTTAAGGATTTATTGACCTATGGGTGTCTCTCTCTCTCTTTTTCTAATTTGAAAAGGCTCAATCGGGGCACCTGTGACTAAATCATAATTTTTGAAGAAAAAAAAACAAAAACGGTCGTAGAGGGGTGGGGGAAGCATACGAATTCACTGGTAGGGCACTGAACGGAATAGCTACATTTATATTGGTTTGTGTATATTTCTCGCTACATATCTGTTTATACATGGATACGGTGCTGGGAGGAATGGAGGAATGTCTGGTACTTAAGAGCCCATTTGAGATATATATATATATATGTTAATAAATTGTCCTCTTCTGGGAATGGAAGTGTCCCTCTGCTTTGGAAATGACTAGACAAGACTGTGCTGTTTATTGGCAGTGTGTGAATTATATCGGCAGTAATAAATAAGCAATTTTTGCTGTATTTTTTTCCATGGGTCTTTCTCCTTTCTTTTACAGTGTTATCATCTCTGTCTCTTTGTCCCTTTTTCTCCCCTCATTTTTTTTTCTTTCTTTCTTTTTTTTCCCCCTCCGTCTCTTTTTCCTTTCTCTTCCTCCCTCTTGTCGCTGCTGCTGCTCTGTGTGTGTGTGTGTGTGTGTGTGTGTGTGAGTGAGGAGGAAGGCAGGCGCCGCAGCCAGAGGCAGGCAGCGGGCAGGGATGCTCGCGAGGTGGGATCCCCGCGCGGCGGCTCTCCGCGGACACCTGTAGGGATCGCTCTGGCACGCAGGGCGGCCGCGCACACACACTCACACACTCGCACTCACACGCGCGTCCTTGCCTGGCTCCCCCCACTCTCCCCGCCCTGGCAGGCACCACGGGCTCCTGGCACCCTCCCGCTCCTGCGCCCCGTGAACGGAGGCGCAAAGCCCTTTCCCTTCTTCCCCCGTGCTCCCGCACAAGGACCGCCGGCGCCCCTCGGACGCCGCGCCCCCCTCCCCGCGGCACCTCCCGCCTTTCCGCCCCACCCGCCACTTCACCGTCCCCAAACCTAAGAAAAGCCAACCTCCCCTTCCCCCACTCACCCCGGACCCCTCACAAACATCCCCCTCCCTCCATGTAATTTCTCACGCCGCCCCCCCGGGCACGCACGCCGTGTCTCACACCGCCACCCAGCACCCGGCTCTCCGCACCCCCCACGCACCCCAAATCCTCTCCCTCACCACGTCCTTCCCCTCCGCCACAGCGGGGCCCCGCGGCCGCCCGCAACTTCCCTCCCCGCCCTCGGTGCATCCACACGGGCTCCCACTCGTGTCCAACCCCACGTCGGTGCGGAGGGAGCGGACGGGCCGCCGTCGTGCTCAGCCGGCAGCGGCCGCCGCCGCCCCGTCGGGCCGCGCAGGGCGGAGCTGTTCCGGGTGCTGAAGCGGCAGCGGCGTTCGCCGCGGTACCACAAGCGAGCGGAACCCCTGCCCGCGACCCCCGCCGCGCCCGGAAAGGTGCTCTTGGGAGCGGGGTTGCGGGGGCTGCCCTCCCGAGCACAGCGTTGTGCGGGGAGCTGCCGGAAAATCCCTCGGCTGGTGGCAGCGTTGCGGGAGGTGGCTCCTGCCGGGGTGCAGGGAGGGTGTGGGGGAAACCTGGGGTCTGCTGGTGGGCACAGCTGGCCTTTGCCCTCGAAGTTTGGGGGTTCTCCCCTCCTCCTTTTTGCTGCTTCTTCCCACCTCGCGTGTGACAAATAATAAAAATAATCGTGTTGACATTTAGAGGAATGAAATTAAATATAAAGAGAGAGTAGGAGGTGACTTAGCAGCTCTGAACGTGTCAGGTGCAGGCAGCTGAGGTGTGTGCCTGTTTTTAAAACAAGTTTCTCCCTGGTAGGGTCATCTCTGCCTCCTCTCCCCACGCACAGACACACACAGACACACAGACACACAGACACACACACACACACACACACACACACAGCCCAGCTCAGCACAGGGCTTGGCAGCAGATCTGGACATGCTATTCTGCCTGCCTAAGTGTTGCTGGTGAAGAAATGTAAGGGAGGGGAAGGAGAATCAGTGGGCGAGGATTGGAGATCCTCTCCTCCATCAGGAGAGGTCTGCTAATACACAGCTTCCAGAAAAGATATAGCGGCTTGGGGGAGAAAAACAGAGAATGGTTTCTCTGCTGAAATGCTCTGAATATAAAGATCCCTTCAGAGGATAAGAGCGAACTGTGGCATATATATAATTTTTTTAAATGAGGAGTTGCTCTCTTAAATAAGGGCAGCTGAGTAAACATACATAAAATACTGCAACCCATTTCAGAGGACTAACACCTGGGATTAGCTGATCTGCATCGTGAATAATGTCAACATCAGAGCTGGCTTGAATTGGATTTTCCCTGCCATAACAAAGAATATCAGTCCCAAAAGAAACCAGGTGGCAGAGAAAAAACATGGTTTGAAATTTTAAAAAAGCCTTCTAAGAAACCATTGCAATTCTTCCTCACCCCACGAAAATAAACCAGTAGGTGTGCCATATATGGTGGAGCCTGTCAGTTCGTGCTGGGAATTTTATTTATTTTCTGACCTGTATTGGAAACAACTGGAATGGAGCTTTGTAGCATTGTCTGCATGTAGCTTCACAGGTGCTGGTGTTTCCATAAATAAATTGCAATTAAATTAATTCCAGAATGAACACCACCTTTTCTGTTTAACATTGTTCCTGTAATACTGAAATATTTGAAAGTTTTGGAAAGGTAAGTAATCTCGTATAAGCATATATGTTAAGATTTAGGTTTAGTACTGCAAATTATTATAATTTCTCAGTAACTCCAAAATCACAGCAGCATTTTCATAATGTCCAACAGCAGCTGAAATGAGAAAAAAAAAATAATCACAAACATTCACTTTTGATCAACTTTATTATTTAGCATGCTACTAGTCATCATTTCTTATTATTCTTATTATTCTATTATTCCTTGCAGATTAGAAACAAAAACAATAGAGGAAAATCACCCCCCTGGATCTTAGCCTTGGCCTTTTGCAAGCAAACAGAAGAGGAGCTGTCAGGCTTTGCATGTCAAGTAGCCACTGGGCTGTCTGACAGCTTCTGGGTTTCAGCCCCATTGGGATTGAGGCAGCTCAGGAAACCACAAACGATGAGTTTGTGATGCTGCTGATGCTGCTCTAGCACCATGGCAGACGGTCCGTGATATGACAAGAGGATCCATCCTAGGGAGGCAGCTTTGGGATCAGTAATTGACTTCCTGGGAAATTACAGCTGGTGGAGAGGATGTAAAAGAGGTGCGCACACGCCAGGATATTGCTACAGCCTTGCTGAGCTGGTGGATCCACTTGGAGGATAGTTTTGCCACTGATCTTGGTTTTTATCCAGATTTAGTAATGTTGGCTTTGGGGAAAATTTCTGCTGACTCACCCACCCCTGGACACCTTTTGCGGAGCCCAGACTACCAGTGAAGGGACCAAACGGCGCCTTGCCACCACTGCGGGTCCCCTTGGGCGGCCCCTGGCACCATCTCGTGCCCATCCCCATCCCTTGGGGCACCTGCAGCCCCCCGCCCCGGGGAGTCTCCCACAGTGACCCCCGCACCCGGGGCGGGGGTGAGTGTGCCTGAACCTCCCAGTGCAGCCAGTGCCCGACAAGATTTTACCCTGTCTGCCACCGGGGCCCCAGTGCCGCCCCCCGCCAGCCCTGCCGCCCCACTCACCCGCCCCAGGCCGCGCAGGATGGGGGCGGCACTGGTGCGGCGTGGGGGCTGCCTTCTGCTCTGGCTGGCCTTACTGCTGGGCTGCTGGGCTGAGCTGGGCAGTGGGCTGGAGTTCCCAGGTGCAGAGGGCCAGTGGACTCGCTTCCCCAAGTGGAATGCCTGCTGTGAGAGCGAGATGAGCTTCAACATGAAGACACGCAGCTCCAGTGGGCTGGTGCTCTACTTTGATGATGAGGGCTTCTGTGACTTCCTGGAACTCATCCTCACCCAGGGCGGGCGGCTACAGCTCAGCTTCTCCATCTTCTGTGCTGAGCCCGCCACCCTGCTCTCGGACATGGCGGTCAACGACAACCTCTGGCACGCTGTTGTCATTCGCCGTCACTTCAAGAACACAACGCTGATCATTGACCGAGCCGAGGCCAAGTGGGTGGAGGTGAAGTCCAAACGGCGGGACATGACTGTCTTTAGTGGGCTCTTCTTAGGGGGGCTTCCACCGGAGCTGCGATCGGCAACGCTAAAGCTGACACTCTCCTCTGTCAAGGACCGGGAGCCCTTCAAGGGCTGGATAACAGATGTCCGGGTCAACTACACGCAGGCATCGCCAGTGGAGAGCCAGGAGGTGCGGCTGGATGACGAGCAGAGCCGCCTGTGTGCCAGGGAGGATGTCTGCCTCAATGGGGGTGTCTGCTCGGTGCTCAATGACCAGGCCGTCTGTGACTGCTCCCAAACAGGCTTTCGAGGGAAGGACTGCAGTGAAGGTAAGCTACCATTTCAACTCACCCCACTGCCCCCCTCCCCATCACTCCATGGAGCGGACGGGTAGGAGGCCAGGCCTGCATGAAGTTTCATCTGTATGAGTGGATCTTCCTCCCTCTCTTCCCTTTCCACCAAGTCCCTGGCCCCCCTCTTCCCCACCTTCTCCTTCCCTGTCTTCCACATGTCTCTGTGGCCAACCATGGTGCCATCACTCTTCCGTTTTCTAAGAGGCCGGGTGAGACAAGGAAAAGGAGCAGGATGCTATTTGAATGTCTTCTGAGGGCAGGGTGGGATTTCGGGTTGTTCCGGGAAAAGAAAAGATGGGTCCTGGGTACCAGATGTCTCCCAGGTGGGAGGGGGTGGTTGGCATCACACTTGGCTGGAGCTGAAGAAGGGAACAGGCATGCTTATCACAAGCAGCTAGTGGTAACTAATTTGGGGAGCAGGGAAAGTGGTCCTGGGCATAATTTACTGGATTCAGTGCAAAGATGACCTGGGTTTGGTTTTGTAGAGTGGAGGAGACCAGAATCCACTTTGTATTTGATATTTGTGTCTGCTATGTCATTGAAATAAAATCAGTGATTTATTTGTGAATTCCTGAAATTGTTGCCAGGGAAGAGGGGGATTAAACAGAGGATTATGTTTTTACATGAATGTAAACGGTACTGCTTTGCAGTGTATTTAGCAATTCACCATGCCAGTTATGCAGGGAGAATGCAAAAGGGCAAGGAGGAAGTACATACTCCAAGACCACAATATTACTGAATAGTTTTACCAAGGAAGAGGGAGCTTAGAAAAACAGCAGTTTCCTGAATCCCATCTACAAATAAATCACTGGGTAAAATATGATTCATATTCAGTGCCCATTGTTTTTGGCAAATGGAAGGAATGTGAACATTTAATTTGCAGATGCATGCAGGACTCTTGTTTTTATTATTTTGTTAGTAAATGTACCATTGCTTGCAGCTCCTTAAGTATAGAAATGACATATATTGTGTACCTAGAACAGGACATAAAGGTGTATGAATGAAATATGAGCAAATATATCAAGGGAAAATATAATCATCATGTCAAAATTGGAGAGAAAAGACCTAAGTTTAAAATGTAAAAGGTAAATATAAATAAGATATTATTGAGGCCAAATTAAGATCTTCACTGAGTGGCTGCATGACATTTATGGCTGAATAATTTGCCTTTAGCATTTCTATCAGATTTCACTTATTATAAGAAGGAAAACATCATTTGTGACTGTGCTTTATTATGTAACACCTTCTGTCTTAGTGTCAATACTCAAAACGCTATAGTCATTCTGCATCCTGTTTATTTTATCAGCTGTTTATCTCTCATCTGCCATTTGTAAAAAAATTCAAACCCTATTAATGTTTAAAATAATTTTTAATAAGAGCAAATGATAGTTTCAGAAAATAAGACATTTGTACTTTCAATTGTACCCATTCCCAGAAACTGTAAAATGTAATATATTTTATATTAGGTAGATCATCTAAATGGATTTAGTGTTTGGATGCCAATTTTTAATATATGATACTACATAATATATAGGTGTATGTACATTATTGAGTTGTCTTAGGCCATATTATAAACCAAAAAGAAAATTATGAGTTGTAGCAGCTTTGTTAAATCAATAATGGTAACTTACATACTATTATACATTTACGTGCCCTTTATACTAAAACATAGTTTATTTATTTGAAGTTATTTTGAACTTATAATATTTATATGAAAATGTTTGCATAATTGCATGTAATATCAGTCAGATAAATTCTTACCTTTACATAATAATAGGTTGAACAAATATTTTTAAGGAACATTTTTATGTTTAGATTGAATGTTAGTGCAATATTTCATGTGCATATTTATATTTATACATAGTAAAAATTGTATGGAGCTTTTAAGAAGATGACTCTCGAAATAATATTTAGAATCCCCCCAAATTAAGGTAAAATGCTGACTTCATTTAAATACTGGTGATTTTACAATTAACCTCAGTGGGATCAAGATTCTCCTCACATGTCCTGTGACCTTATAAAATAATAACAAGACTTGTAATTTTAGCATATTCTCTCAACAAAGGATCACAAAGTATTCAGATTCTGATTTCATTTGGAACAGGAGGCAAAATTTCCCCTCTTAAAAATATAAATGGAACTAGTCCTATAGTTTCTATCTATTAACTGATAAAAGATATTAACTGAAATTTCCATCAGTCAGGTTTTGATGAAGGGATTAGAAGCTACTCGTATGTGCTACCAAAGATATCGAAATATTATAAATTATTTAATATTCCAAGAAATAAAAAAGGCAGAAGGATAAGTAAAGCCTTTATAGCTGCCAAGAAAGAAACCCTGGCTACTGCTTAGTTTTTTGTAGCCAACATAGAAATCATGCTGTTGAGCTTTGATCTTTTGTTCCCAGAATGCATTAATTTCCCACAAACCTTAGCAAGACATTGCCATTGCCAGAGGATCGTCTCTGACTACAATTATCTGGAGGGGGTCTTCTGAGTTTTCACATTTACCCTTGTTTTACTTGTTGTTTAAGAGTAGTTTAGATCGGAAAAAAACCCCAACTTTCCATTTTTATCTGAAATTGTAGCCACGTGTCTTAGTTAATACCTTTTCTTTTAAGTTGAAAGATGGTCATTAAATTCTATTTTTCTAGGAGGTTTCCCCCCCGCCCCCCACCTCTGTCTTGGGTTTATTGTGGTTCTGTATCTCTGCAGTCTGGTAAGACAGTGTCCCACACTGTAATGAGGAGGACTTTAGGAATCAATATCAACAACAACAGAGAAAACCTTTTCAAAATTTTCTATCCTGACTTGCATGTTTGAGAGTTTAGAAATAACAGATTTAGGGTTAAAGTTTTGAGTCCTAGGATGCCATTTTTGACAGAAGTTCAGGTATTTTCAGGAGAAAATCTGGTGGGTTTTTCTTCAGATTTTCTTTAAAAATCTCGTTAATGTTTTCTGATGTAATTTTTTTTTTTTTTTTTTTTTTTTTTATAAGAATGAAGTTCAACCAAGTTGGGATTTTTTGAAAACCCATAGAAATATAAGTTAATTTCGGTAGGGTTAACTGTTTTTATACCTGTCAGAAGTAGCTTCATTTATGTTTTCTGAACTACACCAGTAAGTAGAGTGCAAGCTAGGAAAGAATCATTCAGTCATGCCCTTTGTTCAAATAGGATATAAATTCTCTTCAATGGCAGCTTTGGTATAAATCACAGAAAAGGGATTGGAGTTTTGCTTAAGTGTCCAGGATGTGCAGTCCATGGCACAGAAAAATATGATCTGTAGCAGTTCTGTTGTCAACGAGTCCATGAGTAAAACCAGTACAGGAGCCCTCTAAAAGAGAAAATAAAATCACTCTTTAGTACAGAAGCAGGCAAGGGAGTATTATTTCACATAATAGTAGAAGGAAAAATAAACATAATTATAACAAATTTTATTTGTAATAAGACTAGCATAGAATTAAACCCCGATTGCCATATCAATTTTCTGATAATTTTTTGACATACATTGCAATCTATTCAGTGAAAATTATAATATTTCCTGAAATGACTCAAATTGGTATGGCTTGGTTTTGTGATAGGGAGAGTTGTTTATTAAAAAGACAGATCTTTAAAGTCAGATTTTTAGTGAATTAATTCAAGGTTCTAGAAGGTAAGGAGAATACAGGATTTATATTAATGAGCCTCCATATTCCTCTCCTAACTTTACACCTTACATTCAAATTTCAAAACAAAAAAAATATTTTGCATATTAAATTAATGAAATAGTGACCTTCTGACTTAAGGAAAAAAAAAAAAAAGGTACAATTTTCATTTCATCCTCATTTATATAAAAATAACCTTGTCCAGTATCCTGTCTGAGAAAATAAGCAGATACCTCTAAAAGAGGTAATATAATGCACATGATGCATTGATTTTGGGGAAGTTTCTCACTGATGTTAACTTCTTGTCACTCCATGCCCTTCTGCTTTCCTAGATCTGTAATTGCTTGAAAAAAATGCACACAGGATCCTTTGTCTTTTTAACATCTAGCTTGCCTACCTGCCTCAATATTAGCATGCCATAGAGACAATTGCTCTATGAGTTCAAAGTATTCCTGTTTAGAACATGTTTTATTTTAACTGTTCTACTGAGTTTCTGGTTTGTGAGAAAAATGAGGACTGTTCATGCAGCTGTTCACTGTAAGAGATACTCTTCCTTGTCAGATATTCAGAAGTTGTTGCCAGCTATGGTTTGAACTGTGAAAGTGATTTTTGAGGAAGCGAGTTCCAGATGTCTCAGGCTAGCCAGCACTAAGATTTGTTTGTTTGGGTTCTGAATACATTACATCAGACTTTGTTGTGCGTATTTCCTTTTTCATGTTAACTTTTTAAAAAGTCATCCAATATTTATATCTCTTTGAAAATTTTCATATTTTAATCCATTTAATTCTCTTATACCTTGAATGAAACATTTAAAATTCTCTAATTATCTATTGCAAGATACATGTTCGAGTGAGATACTGTTGAACTCATTGCCTATAGTCAGTCATAACATAGTCACCATGGTCTTTATTCATCTTGAATAGCTAGCTAAATGTACTTTGTGCTAGTAAATGCTGTGAACAAAACTTTCCTTTTGAATTGCACTTCAGAATTTTTATCTACAGTGAGCATCTCTATTACATGATCCGTATTCCTCCTGCATGCTGAATTTCTTGTCAATGCCAATGGCCACTGGGGTGATGTTGATTTAGAGGGAGACATAGAAATCCATCAGAGAATGTGCTAAGCTTCCATTGCTAAGCTTCCATTGTATTTACCAATTATGTCTTTAATTTAACAATAAATGTTTTCACTTTATTTAATATTTTTAAATGGTGACTTTGTTGTCAGAATAGAATCTTGAGCACAGATAGTCAAGTAATGCAAAAGTGTTTCAGAACTGTGTTAAATCTGTGGCCGTCACATTTAGTTGTATTAAAGCACAATCCTTATGTCAGTTTAAAGCACAATTTTGCATCATTTTCATAATGCAATTTGATATATTATTTTCTTTGCCAGGATTCAGCATTATAGGCTATTGATTTCAATATCTGCCATGTAAAATCACAGGAATTTAAATACTGTGTCACTGGTAATTAGGAATTGGCAGTCTGTTTTCTATTATCTTCTAAGGAGGTTTCTTGTTGAGTATTACTAATCCTTTCAAAAAGCTGATATTGAAATACTTCCAAAAGACCACTTACACATATAGCCTACATCATGGTATCCCAGATCAATAATATTTTAATTAGTGAGGTTGTTGCTTCCCTTTGTGCATATTTGAGGTGCCAGGTCCTTGTTAATTTTAAGTCTGTATTGCAAATTATAGAAAGCTAATATGCTAGAAGAATTTATAGCTAGCACCATAGGGCCTTGTGTCAGATTGGTCATATTAATTCATAATTTCAAAAGAATATGTTAAAATTGTTTATATTTAATGTATCTACACTTCAAGGCTTACAGGCATCTTGGACCAAATGTACTTAATCTTTTGTCTCAGCTGCAGGTTGGATCCCTAGGGGTCTTTTAACAGTAAGTGCTAGCCAAGGAGTTGAGGGAAAACATTTGGATTCCAGAACATATAATTTTATCCCATCATCATTACCGACCTGATGGATAGGAATGGGGAAACAGCCTGGCAATTAAAACAAGTTCCTGATAGAAATAGCTTTATGTAGAGTCTAACGTTAGCATATGCAGCTCTAAGGGTTTATGTTTCATTTAATAAACATATTAAAATTGGTCAGTAATTTAAAACAAAAAGGTTCATTCCGCTCTCTTGGTGAATTTCATATGATGTTTTATCTTTCATAAAACTTGATGTTCCTTTCAGAAAACATGAAATTACACCCACTTCTGGAAAAATGCTTTGTCCAGTTTATTGCGCTGTGCTTGAAAGTTGTATACCCCCATAAACATGTGATTTTACAGAATAGTGAAGGGCATTGTGAGGTGTTGCATACCCTTTTGTACTTGAGAAGTAAATTGTAAAGGTTAAAGTGTACTTCTTTCAGGAAATGATTTGGTAGAACATATTAAAATACCTTTACCTGTGTTGCTATATATAGAATTGACTAGCAACGTCAGGGTCCATAATACTTTGTTGCCTTTGTTTAGTTCTACACGGACCCGGGATCATAATTTAGTTTTTTGCAAAAGAAGTGCACTTTTTTGAATCACATTTTCTCCTGTACTGGGGTGATGGTATCTGAAAGTATCATGAGCATTTCACCAGCCTGGATTATATTGTCATGTATGCAGAACTTAATCTTGCAGCTCAGGTGCTCTTCTGCTGAGCTAAAAAGTAGTTGCATGCAGTGGGTTCATGCATTAGCCATTCCCCTAGATCCTGGAGTAGAATCAGTAGAATCAATGAGCACTTCAATGCCCAAAATACCTGTAGTAAGACATTGCTTTCTCAGTGACTCTAGCCAGTTCACACAATTCTCCAGTTTGTTTTCTCTATCTGTAAAGTTAAACTAGTGACATTCCAGAAGTGATTTTTTTGGTAGGATTTTTTTCCTGGTCTTCAGGTACTTGACAGTTCAGAATTTCTATTAGGAACCTATTAGGGGAAGTCAAAACTTGAAGGTCCCTTTACTGTAGCACAATCACTTTAGTCTACAGAACTGATACTTGTCTATTGGCTTTGAAGTTGCTGGCATTCCTATTGCCTATCCATAGCTGAGTGTTCAGAATAGTGTGGTTTTTTTTGTGCACAACTTGTCTGCCACTGCTTTCCACTGGTCTGAGTAGACATGGGAAATGATGTAGCTTGTCAATTGCCAACCACTTTTCCTTTGACAACTCATCTCTTCTTATGTTCGTAACAGTTCCCATCCTTTGCAACATTACAACACCTGTACAAAAGCCATCCTTATTATTATAAAAGGATCTAAGGTTCAATGTCTGAGGATAGTGAAAAACTCTGGCTGCCAGTCAATGACCATATAATTTTTTTAAACTTTTGTTTTCTTCTGTTTTTAATGAGAAATCTGGGAGTGAAAGTAGGCGGTGGCCTCAGTTATGCCTGGTTTGAGCTTGTAAAGAAATGAGACAGAGGTATGCTTGCAGCAAATCTGTAAGAACAGAATTATATGATAAGAATTTAGATTTCTTTAATTCTGTGGAGTGGACTATGAACCTGGAACTATTTAGTGAGGTCCTAATAAGCAGCAAATTTGGTGCCTTTTAGATAGCTGAAAAAAACATGATGTGTTTTCATTGAAGTCCATTTGAAGTCCCATTGACTCAAGTTTAGAATTAGGGCAAACCTAATAACCTGCTGATTCTGAATTTATTATTCAAGTGGGAATATGAAAACAGAGATATCTAGGCCAAATTAAATAACCTGCTGATTCTGAATGTAGTATTCATAAGGGAATGTCTATAGAGAAAACACTTTTCATAAATTTTGATAGTTATTACCATCATAACCATCATCATCATAATAATTATTAATTAATTTAATATTGCCTTATGAACCATGCTGAAAAAGGAAAGCTATATGACTAATTTTCTTTTATATTTAAGACATCGTAATTTGAGGAAAAATGTGTTTTACAGAAAAAATTGTGCAGTGTATTCACTAGAAGCACTTTTTGCATTTGCTGCCACTACAAACTGTGAAACAGCGTATTTTGCCTATATAAGTGTTACATACCAACGATGCTATGCAGGTGCGCAAGTTGCAGATTCCTTTTAGTCTGGGCCATATTATCCTGAACTGAGAAAGTTTGACTTTTTGGTGATTTTGTTTAGAGAAAGGGCTTTGTGTTGCTTAAAGGCAGAGAAACTAGATTGATTCTTCTCACAGTGCTGTCTTTTTGTAATTAAGTGAATTCGTACAGCCTTTGAGGAGGTCACTGACATTACACTGTGCAATTGGAGATGTATGTCACACTTTCAAAGTTTCTGAATTACAACTTAATTTCTGATACAGAATGTCTTTCATGATGATCTTCTTCTGTGCTTTTTAGCTTTAACAAAAGATTTTTTTAAATGACACTTCTGTCAAAGGAGGCATTTCCATTAGGAACAGGCTCCTTGAGAAAGATTGCATGTATATATTAGAAATTATATGTACTTTCTTTTGGAGAAGTATATAGAAAATCACAAAATTAGTGAGTAGACATGGGGTGACTATCTGTATCTCGATACTGAAATTTTCTTTAGAAGCTTATCCTGACCTTTCTTTGTTCCCAAAGGTGACAATAGGAACGTCACACACACACATGAGCATTTTTACAATGGCTCTCTAAGGCACAACCATGATGAATAGCTTCAGGATGAATTACAATCTTGTGATGCAAAGATTATATTCAATATTAATAAAAATGTGAGCACTGGGCCCTAATGCTAGGGGAAAAAAGGTGTTCTTCAGCCCTCCTAAGAAAAATCTTATATGTCCCCATTCTATATGATGCAGGAGTGATAGAAGTGGTATAAAAAAGTTTGGATTCCACTGATTATTGCTCAGCAACAGGCTTACATTTTTAATTTTTAAAATAATTTGTACACTTTACATTTGTAAAATCAGACTTTTAATCTGTAAGGTCCAGAAGCAGGACTCAGAGAGGCCAGTGAGACACTGCATCTCCTTCCCAGACTACACCCACTGCTATGTCTAAGCACAATGATTTTCAGCTGTAGAACTTTTGATCTGCTCTTCTTGCAAATCCACTAACAACCACATTCATGTTAACATTCAGAGGTTTTATCTCTTCTCTTATCATTAGCTGGATCCCATTTTCTTGTGTTAAGTATTACTGGGATCTTTAAATAAGTAGAGTCTTTCTTGCACATTATAAATACCCACATCATTCAGGTGTGCTATTCAGTCCCATATTACCCATTGTGATACTGTGAGTCATGCTGGTGGATTTTGTAAACCTTAAACCATGAAAGCATGCACAGTGATGCAAGTGAATGAAATTTCCTTCCAATTTTTTCCCTATTAGAAGAAAAAAAAAATAAAAAAGGAAAACAAACAAACATATCCTTTGCAGTATAAGTTAATGGCACCATGGAATTCAGAAGCAAAGCTGCCTTCATTAAGTGGTGGCTTTCGTCTTTTTTCTTGCTTGTGTCTAAGCATGGAATTTGTCTCTTCATTCATATTTGTATTAAACAATAATGAAAAGCATTTAGTGATGCTCTATCTGTTGTGATAGAGGTGTACCCAATTCAAAAAGCATGCCTCTAAGAGCTTAGTGATAGTTATTTTGATGTTGTACTTTAATGTGGGGTCACTGCCCCTTGCATAGCCTAAATATATCAAGTGAGCTGAGTGCAGGTTTTGATGTGACTCAACTTTGCTCTTCCCTAGCTTCCTCATCAGAAATTAGAAAAGTAGTATATAAGTATGTCTTGGAAACTTGTCCTTGCCCAGTCTGAGTTCTCAGTGCCTTCCAATCATTAGATAATGCAGAAAGAGATACTAAGGATTGATTAACCAAACGAACTGGAAAAGTGTTTTTAGAAATCATAGATTTTATACTGTAAAATATTTTTAAGATGTTTTGCTTTTGTAGATTTGTTGCGTTCAGTAGTATTTCTGTCAACTGATGGGTTAAAATAATTTGTTGCAGTACTCCTTTCATGTCTGTGTAAATCAGGATTGATGCCTCTTGAAGCTAATATGTTAAGCCATTGTAAAATAAGAGTAAGATCAGAATCAGGTCCTTTGGTTAGGAAAAAATCCCATCAAAACCCTTTCAACTGTAGCAATATTAAAACGTCCCAAAACCTCAAGGAATAAACAGGCGTCATCCTGGCCACTACTGTGTAACATTTTACAATCTTTATAGAAGTTTCCTTGTCATGCAGATGCATAGAAACATTTTACCAGCACAAAAATGACTGTCAAGAAGCTTTGCTTGCTTGTTTCCTGCACCTGTATGGTAACAATAATTATGTATTCCACTTTAGTCCTTCTCTTTTGTAGATGTGCAGTAAGAACTTGCAGTGCCATTTTCCTGTATAAAATTATAAATTAATGGCTAAAAAACCTCATATTCTAACTCCACTTTCACCCCCACAGAGGAGATGACCTATCCTGTATTAAAATGTTTGTCCTTTGAAAATAGACTGTCAAGTATTTTTGTCATCTACATGTTTGAAGCAATCTTCACACTTCTTTGGTTGTTAGATACACATTTAGTGCACAGATTTTTAGAGCATAGTTCAGTATGGCCAGTTTGCATCTTCTCTAATCAGCTGAAGTCATCAGTGTCAGTCTAACATGTATGAACATACTGCACTAAAAATTTATGCTCTGAGAATATTATTAAGTTTATAAAATGCAGCACTTAGAAGCTGTGAACTGTCAGGACAAAAGATACTATGCAATTTTAATTTTATCTGTTTCTGGGTATCCATTATGAAATAGTGTTTAATTACATGATCATATACCACTTTATCCTCAAGCTTTCTGCCTCATTCAGTCCAATAATAAGTTCTTCAATATTTTGTTTTCTCTTTGCTGTTCAGTTTGTAGCCCTGAGCCTTATTTATCGTCCTTATTCAAATCAGCTCTGAAGAGAAATTAGTAATTTTTCCCTGGGCTTTTCTAAGGTTTTCATAGCAGCAACATCTGAGCTGCTATGCAAATATTAAAAATTACACAATGCCCATGTAAGATGACAGATACTATTATCCCATTTGAAGAGGAGAACTAAGGCAATAGAGACTGCAGGTAAAAACATTCGCTGAATGCCCATCTGAAGTTTTTCTGAGTACTTCACAGATAACACCACATACTTTAAGCATCCACTGTAACTTCAAAATACAGTTCTCACTGACTTCAGATTAGAGCTTTGAGTGATCAGTACTGTATGTTCTGGGTTATCCAGCATGGCATGCTCTCCAGAGGTGCAAATATCCTGAAAAATATGCAGAGTGACCACCCAGAAAACACCTGCCTTTAAAAACCTGACCAAAATTACATGGGATTTTTAGGAGAGGAGGGGATAGAACATGTTTCTTTCACACAGCGTTCACCTCCCCTTGGTATGAGGTACACCCCATTCTCTTTCAGCAAGGTCTCTTTTATTGCAGGGGAAGGTGCACTGGTCATTGGCACAACAGCTTTCTTTGTTACATTAGCAATTATTTGTTGCTAAAAATAGTCCTCTTCTGTGTACAGATGAAGTGAAGGAAGCTCTGGACAGAATTGCATTAAAGAACGTGCAATTAAAGGCTATATCTTACCGTATATGAATGAAGTAGATGGATCTGAGTTATATAAGAAGCCTTATGTCTCAGAGCTGCTATTTTTGACTTTGCAACCCAAAGAACATTCTTTTAAGATAGTAAAATAGTCAGTGTGTATAATTTTTTTTAGGTTTTAAAGACTTGAGTCCCACGCAGACATTCCAGCCCCAGCCATTGTGTTTTCTGCACTTGAATGAAGAAGCTCCCTTTCCTCAGGACCCACTCCCAGCAGGGAAGTTGCTGATGGACTGACACTTTCCCTGCTCCAAAACTGGGTAGCTGGACCTAGCATAGGCTACAGAGACCAAAAAGACCTTCCGAGACTGAAATTAAAACAGTCTGCAGGAGTCTACTAGTACAATCCAAGACATCTCCACTAATATGGTACAAACATATTTGTGAGAAAATTTGCAACTTGAACAGATTCTGGTGGGTTTTCAAGGGGTTGACAAAAGGCTCAAACACGAAAGTCAAGTTACTCCTGCCCAAACACTTTTTATATTTCTGCTTCAAAATAAGACTGAAGTCAAAAGGAATCGGAATGGAAATGAAACTTACTTAGTGTTCCCTTGGGCAGATAATACTGCTAACATACATGTCAGGTTTTCAGTTGAGATTTTGTTTTTTTTTACTAAATAAAATATATTTTTTTTAAGAGTGGGAAAAAGAAATAAAAGACTTGCACAAAATTATTTCAGTACATTTCAGAACCTTTTTTCCCAATTAATTCAGTTTTTAAAATAAAATACAAGCATGGCATTTGCACATCTGCTTATCAGTTGCTGCCATTAAAATTGCCTAAAAGTATTTCTTAAACTCTTTCTGTAAAAGTTTTGGATGAGGAATAGTACAGCCACAATACAATATTCTGTACACAAGACCCAGAAATGCTGTGTTTATCTTTTATGTGACTATCCCATATTTTTAAAATGCTTCTGTCTTTATAAGAGCCACAGTTATTAATGTTCCAGGACCTTTGAACACACCTTTATTATTTTTCTCCTTATTTAGACATGGCTACTTTCTCTACATACAAAACTGGTTTCTCTTTTTTCCCTTGTGTTAAAAACAAAATAAAAATATGAAGATTAAAAATATTTATTTTTCCTTTCTATGATTTATATTGCACCCACTGTATTATACTATGTCCTATTTGCCTAGAAAGAAGACAAATAAGAAGCTTTTAGGACAGGAGGTGAAGACAGAATAAAGTCAAATTCCCAATAAAATTCTTTATGATCACTTAATTCACAGAGGGTCCCACTGTATTTGGTCGGACTGCTTGTATGTATAATTTTATCCCCTTGAGCCCCAGTATAAATTAATGCATGTACTAGTATGCTGCAGATAGCAATAATTATTTCAATAATACAATATGGCTATTTTAAAGCATATGATTATCTTGTATGTTACCTCATGGTATTTAATCATCTTGTGGCATTTTCAGTAATATAAAATGTTGTAACTCCCACTGATTTAAATGAGATTTTTTTTGTGTTAGAAAATTTTTTTAAAATAAAAAAGTTCAATGGTCAAAAAAAGAATTTAAAATTGTGGTTTAAACATAACCAGAGACAAGCTAAACTGCAGAATCATAGACAACCAATTAAAGTACCTATATTTGTCAATTTTTAGAGATAATAATCATGGTCTTACATATTATAAATGTCATGCCTATTATGTAATCTAATTAGATTAATCTTTAGAAATGCGTTTTTTAATGAATAATAATGAATTTAAACTCAGATATCTGTGCGCATATAAATTGTCTTCAAGCTCAATGTATGTGTCATTTTTGTTGCATTTTCTAGAAAAGAATTGCAGTGCTATTTCTTTAGGAAAGCTTAAATTCTGCAGCAAAATACTACCAGTCAGAAATCCAAGTCCTATGTAACATCCCTAAAGGCTGTTATTTGCTAAGCAGTGAAGGGAGTATAATTTAATACACTCTGATTTTACTGTCATTTAAAATATGTCCCTAACTCAGCAGTACTGCTCTGCAAACTTTCTTTTTTTTCTTTTGAAATATAGAAGACATATACAAAGGGTGAAGGAAAAGTTTAGTAGGCAAATGGGGCCATAGGATATCAATAAAAATGTATTGACACTTCCGTCACTATTAAATTTACTGCCTACACTTAATAGAGTTCCCAAAATATTATCTTCTGTGATTGTTTACAAAATTCATGCATTTCATAAACTGACTAAAAACTCTTCTCAGTTTAATAAATGTATAGAAAACAACTTGTCCTGAACGTAACTTTATAGACTCCTAAATAAAAAAATAAATAAATAAATAAAAAATTAAAATTAAAGAATTAAAGGCAATACTTCTCTTATTAACCAGAGGCATATCTATTTTACAATTGTTAAGGTGTTATCTCTGGGATTTATAACAATAAGATTAAAAATTAGATGATTTTCAGTGTTTTTAAAATTATGCAAATATTATGTTAGAAATTTTCATTCACTTGTGGAGCAGCAAATGAAGCTGACTGTTCTAAGTGAAACAGTATGGTCACTGCACCTAAGGTTAATTCTCTCTCAGATCTGCCACCAACCCATGGGAAATTGTGCTACAACTTGGTCCTGCTGCAAGGGTTTGGGTAAAGAGAAATAATTCTCTCGGGAGGACAGAGCAGTTCCTCTGGCAATTATGCCAGTGGATCTGGAGGGGCAAATCAGAGTTTTCTGATGGAAAATATGCAGTAGCATAAGGGGAGCCAAGGTCTTTGCCTTCTCATTTACAGGAGAAGTGGGCATGTGAATCTTGTTTACATCTCTTTCAATTTCTCTCTATAGAGCTGTGATTGATTTCTGCAAGCGTTATTTATTATCAGTATTCTGGCCAGAAAAAAATAAAATATTTCAGTGATTTGGAAAATATTTTCTCTCTTAAAAGGAGTCTGTTTTAAAAGGTATATAAGGTAAAACTTGTCTCTCAATATGCCCAGTAGCCTCACTGTACTACTACATGTTAATAGAAATCATGAAGTTTATCAGCTGAACTTGAAAACTGGACCTCCGTTTTCTGTGGCCCACTAGCATCACTTTTAAATCAAATTTTAGAAAACTTCTTAGTAACAAAACTTTCACAGCTGTCAAAAACATTTTTGAGAGTTGCTTTCCTTTTTCCTGCATTTAAAACAAGTTCCTGAATTTATTATTTTTTTTTTTAAAGTTTTTCAGCTAAATTTCAGTATGACTTGGTGTTTTCTCTGACTTTATGCAAAAGATAGCCTGGAAAATTGTAGATAAAATAAGAAACTGGCAATATTGTTGAAAGAAGCATTTAGCAACTGAAGAAATGATACCAGAGAAGAATGTAGAAAAAATGTCTGAAATTTGTTATATATTATACTAGTATAAACACGCTCAACCAAGTTTCAGCAAATCATTGGTCACTGAATCTGTTGTGTACTGCCTGTCTCTAAAAGGTGTGCAACAGTCTCACCATGAGTCTCATCCTACACTTCTTACTACAAGTTGTTCTTACTGTTGGTTTTCTTGATAAGAACTGCATGATACTTAATGTATGACCAGCTGCAAGTTCTCCTCTGAAATGTTGGGTTCCTTCAGAAAATCATTTTTAATTGTGAGAGTGACCTTTGCTTCTAGGGTTCGCAGTTGGGTTTTGTTTTTCTGGAGCTGGCTATGGTTAAGAAAAACTTAATATGAAACAACTCTTTTTAGCTTTTTACCCAGATATTATTTCTTCTTTAGAAACTGGATCCTTCATAAATGATTAAATCAGATGAATGGTAGACATCTGGAAGCATAAAATGGAAAAATTAAAAAAAAGGAGATGAAGAACTGAGAAGTAATTAAGTACTGGAAATGGTTTTTGGAATTGCTATTTTATTTTCACTTTTCTATTACAAGTTCTTTATATATCTCAAGTATTTAATCTTCCTCACAGTTTTTCATCCATAAAATAAGGTTAATAATATTCACTGCCTTCTTACCATTCCTTGTCTGTTTTGTTTAGTGATGTCTGAGGTTTCAGAGCAGATTTTGCTATATTCCTACCCATACCTACAACAAGAGAAGTGGATCTTACTTGTGGTTTTAGATGTTACGTATTATATACAATATTGAGCTGTAGTTGAGATACAAACATTGGAGAAAAAGTAATGAATAAATTATTGTAATTTAGGGTATTCCACATTGCTTTAGGGGCAACTAAGTTCCTGATACATATTCTTTATAAACAAATGTTCTTCTTTGGAATAACCAGTTTGGGCTTGGTTTGTGGCTTATTTCTCATAGCATGACATGGCAACAGAATCTGTTAAAAAGATTAATATATCCTTAAAAGGTGTCTATTTTTAAAGGAGTCCTTAAAAATTGTACCATCAAAAGATTCTTAGTTTTATCTCTTTTGCAAGTAAAAGCAAAGATGCTTTTTGGAAATGAACTGAAAACCTCCTGAAATATGTGTAAAATTGTATTTTATTAGGAAAAATGTCAGCTGATAAGAATTTTCTTAGGTGTACTTCACTGTAGTGTTACTTGTTGATGGTATTGTTTGAAGGATTTTAGAGCTTTCCAGGAGAAAGTGTTTACCAAGTGTCATAGAATGTAAAGTTTTGTAGTAGCAAAAAGATGTTAAGGGGATATAGTGATTTTCCTTAATACCTGGTTATGTAAAGGCTATTCTGAACAATACAGACTGATTAGCTAGTAAAGAGGAAAAAATCACTTTCCTAAGTTTCTAGCTTTTTGGTTCTTCTGCTACTAGGAATTTGCCTACAAGCATAAGACGAATTCCTTCATCTGTATTTGAATTGAAGATCTGATTTTCATTGATGTAACAGTGGAATGATTCTCCTTGGGCAATCTTTGAAAGGCAGAGAATATTTTTTCTGATTTCAGAAATATTTGGATCAAGGAGTCTGGTTCTACCTCAGACTGCTCTAGCTCCCTTTCATGGAAGTTAGTTTTTATTGTTCACGAAAAATATGTCCAAATTTGTTGCTTTTACTAACTATTTATAAAACAGGTTATGCAGAAATAATTCTAATCTGATCCTTATATGATGAACTAATGTTATGAAGGTCTCAAGTATATGTAGCTTAAATTACTTTAGCTAAAACATTTGAAGCCATGGATGTCTCATGAGGGTGTCTTTAGATAGCAGTTAGTAGACTAACAAGTAATTCACTTGTTTTTCATGAACAATGCATAGGTGTATATATAAGGATGGATAGACTGTCCAAATGACCATGTGAAAACACATAACTGGAACTGAACAGACAGTCCATTGTTTATCATTTGGATAAAATGACCAAACAGAGTTTATGACACCTGTGTCATAGAAGATGGTCACCTACTGAAGGATGCAAAATCCACAGGAAAAAGAACTGGTTAATTATATATGAAAAGAATTCATAGACTGCATTTCAGTTTCTGGACTGTTAGATATCACCACATGCTAGATGGCCATGCATAGCCACTGATGTGCTAGCTTCCTTTCATGGTACGTGTACATGACACATTCCGCTGGACTGCACAGCTAAGCAAGAAAAAAAAAAAATCAGTTCACAAGAAAAGAGTGATTAGATAGACGCAGAGCAATCCATGAGCAATCCACACCGCCGACCCAATGTTCTCAATTTCAGTTTGATTTTGAGTAGAATGACAAGGGGTTTTGAGAAAGCAAAGCACTTTGGCTAAATGAAATGTCAGCAAGTCTATGATTGCAGGAGAGAGTACGGAGAATTTAGTCCTTTAATTCTGTGAGCAAGTGTACTAGACATGTAAACCCCTAATCAAAGGGAGAAGTCAAGTATTATCTATCTGTCATAAATGTTTAATCATTAACGAAATACAAAAAGAAAAACAGGAATGAATGTAGTGTTGAACAGATTACTGGAGTTTGAAATAATACGTTATTGAGTATAACAATGCTGATATGTTTATCTTCAAAATGTTTTTATCCTGATAGTTTAATTTCACTAAGTAGTGAGGCAATATAAAGTTCATCGTTTTGGAGACTGTAATATTACTCTGCTCCCTCCTCTGGAAAAAATAAATCTTTGTTATAATTTACACATGTATACTCAAGCATATTTTTAATTTTTTCTAAGCAGAGAGTGCATTTATTCAGCTCTCAAGAGGTCTGTAGGAATTTGCAGACAGATTTTCTTTTGCGCCTTTGGTTACCATACCAGCTCCGAGAAGCAATCTGACACACTACACAGGTATTTCCTAATTTTACTAAACTGTGGTAGAATATGTTAAGAGGTAAGATAGCTTATTTTATGTGGTTCATTGCCAGATTACGTTAGGAGTGCATCATATTCCTTTGTCTTTGCATAGCTGTGTATGTTGCCACTATAAGATCGCTGTAGGTAGAGTACATACTGAATGGAATAGTTTATGCTGTACCTGATACACCATACCTAGGCGAAAAAATAAATTACTCTTCCTTTGAAACATCTACTAATCTCTTTCAAAATGCTGCATTCCCAAAATCTGAATACTGTATTTTTAACTTGATAGTAAGATTTGCATGTTCCAAAGACCTGTTGCTTTGATCATCTGTTTTCAATAATGGTCTAAGACAAAAAAATTACATGTTCGGTTTCCTTAGTAGAAAATATATATTTCCTTTGTGGAAAACATATGAAATTATTTTTTCCTCTCTATTTAATCTATTTTGCAAGGTACACTGTAGTCCAATTCTATTTCAGCAAATGATGGCACAGCACTACAAATAAAAAAGGTTGGGGGGGAAAGACACACATTTTTATTCTACTGAAACTGCTTGCTTACAAAGAAAATTTTTGGAATCTGGGGGAATGTATTAAGTTATTTTTGTATCCTTGACGTAAAACAGTTTTTAGCAGACATTATTCATCAACAGAAATTTGGGGATATTTAAGTAAAACATGGCAGTGAGAGAGACAAGATTATATGTTTATTTAGGATTTCCTTGTGTCGCCTTTTAAAAAACCCTCAAAATACAATTCGATTTCAAGCTGTGAAAAAGCTGGTTTCAGAGCTATTAGATTTGGGACTTTGAATTCAGATTTTGTAAATTTGTTTAATACCAAATTGGTGAGTGATATTTAAATCTCACGTCAGCAATGAAGGACATAAATTTCTGATTGCTTTATCTTGCCACAAACTCCATGCCCTCTTCTCAGACCCACTGAGAGATAAATTGCAAAGTGCAATTTCATTCAACAACTAACCTGAGATAGAATAAAATATTAAAGGTTTTATACTTACCCATTAATTGGGACTAATGGTGCTAACTTTCAGATATATCACTCCTGTAGTTCTTATATGTGGGGACTGTATTTCTTTATTTTTTTTTTTTTTTTTTAAGTCAGTCTTCTTTAAATGTCAGTGGATGTGAGTGTCATACCCAATTTCTGCCTGGATCTACTTTCTCATAAAATTACTAACAGGCTTGGTTTTATTTGCTCTAATCCCTATGCAAAGATGTTAAGGAGGATTAGGTTATTCTTGGGTGAAATATCATTTCATTGTATTTTTAGAAATTTTATTATATAAAATTCTTTCATGAGCTACCTGACTTAAACAGCATGACTGTCAAAACTTTCTAAGTATGCTCAGGAACAGATTTTTTTTTTTCCCTAAGTCCTCTTAAGAGGTTACCTTCTCTCTGTGCCTGAAGTGAGCCTGAAGGACTTTTAGCTTGTGGTCTATACTGTATTTGCAGTGCATTCTAAATATAAGAACTAATGGGTTAGTGGGTTCTGTACTAAATACCATTTTAGTATAAAATTGCCTTTGCATTTAAATCCAGGAGAATTTTGCCATTCACAAAGATTTTTTGTGGATTTGGTGGTATGGTTGCACCCATTCTGATGCATAAGAGTTCTCTTGGATCAAATAATGATTAAAGCAATCTGACATGGTTTGTGTCCCTGGTGATCTCAAATACTTGAAAACGATCTCAATTGTTCTTTGTATTTGCATTACTCCTTCTGGTATGTGCCTGTGAAAGAAAGACATAAAAAAATAGAAGTTACCTAGCTTGCTGAGGGAATGTCTACACATATTTTTTATTCCTTATTATCCCACTTAGAGCTAGAGATAAGATCTTTTTTATTTTTCTTTGTTTTCACAAGGACCTTGTTGATTTGGCTCTTCCATGAAGAATCATTATTTTCCTGCACTTCCCTTTTTGACAAGCCAGAATATTTATTTTGAATTTATGTTCCAATTACAGAGAAAGAGTGCATTCAGAAGTAAAATTACATATGAAAGGGTTACAAATTATATATAATAACAAACACTGAAAGGAGAATTCTTATACATGTGAAATTGAAACAAGAACTTTGCTTTGCAGAGCATTTCTTAGTGACTATGATATGTCTGTGTTGTGAAAAGATAAAAATTGATATAACCACTTGTATGAAGAAAAGAAAGAAGTATTTATTTCTTGTTATGGATATACACCAGACTTCTGAGTGACAAAGAGGAGGAAGTATTTTAAGCTCATTGATTAAAGGTCAGTATAGAAGCCAAGGAAAATGAAAGAAATGTGAAAAGCACACTCAGGTGTGCTTTTCAAAGCAGCAAAATAGGATTCTTGCTTCTGTAAGAGATGAGATTGCTGGAAATGCAGTATAAGAGCTCTCTGAGGGGTAAGACCTTCAAACTGATCATTTCAATGAGTAGCCATTCCTGAGGAAATTATCAAACAAACTAACCATATGGCCAGTCTGGAAAATGGGAAAAAATAGTAAAGCAGCAGGATGCAGTTGGACCATATATTGTTTTACTCAGAACAGGTGCCTTTACATTACATTTAGGAAGTGTCCAAGAACTAATAATTGACAGCAACGCTAAAGTCAGAATTTGATAACAGCACTAAATGTGTCTTATCTTGGAAAGGCTAGCATATAGGGTAGCATTTTCCTAGAAGAGAAACTAGAATTTAATCTCTGAATAGGCGAAGATTATTCTGTTTTATGTTTATTTGGTTCTCTATCAACTAAAAAAGTGTTCCTCCCCAGTTTACATTTTTCTTTTCACTCTTTTATTACTTTTAAAGTTCTGTTTTATTTTTGCGTTCCTCTTGTTTGTGCTCTTTTTTTGCTTAGTCTTGCACACTCTCTTTTCTTTGGCTTCAGGAATTAAATAAAGCAGCCAGAAGGGGTCAAGTCCAGTAACATTCCATGTTCTCGTGACTTGCTTTTCCAAACAGGCTGATTCAGACTTCTGAATTTGTTGATCAGAACAACCAATCAGAGCCTTCTATCAGGATACAAGTCCATCATAAATGCATAGAATGCATTTGCCTTCATTTCCATCTAAACTTCTGCAAAATAATTGTTTTAACTTTGCACCACATGAAGTTTGGAGCTGTGTAAATGTGATTATTTAATCTGAATTGAACAACTTCATTTTTAGACAGTAGTGTATACATACAGTGTACACACTGTGTATAGACAGTATAGTATACATACTACAAGACCAGTATCTCTATGCGTTTCCAGTTTGTGTTAATCTGATGATATAACTTGGATATTATCTGCCACAAATTTCGTGCTCTAGAAGGATACTAGATAATTGGTCTATGTTCCATTACAGTATCACCAAAAGCCTTGAGGTCATTGTAAACATTTGTTGAAATGTCTTGCTTTGCTACTGAACTATGACTAAATGCTTCCTATTGATTCTGCTCACAATTGTGAGCCAAAAAATGCCATATAATCTTCAGTTAAGCACTTCTACAATCTACTGTTGATATCTCTGTGACGGCTGCACTTGTTTCACTGCAGTGCTCCTTCCCTTTTACTTCATGTGCCATTCCAGCTTAAGAACATATACCTGTTACTATCCATTACTCTTTTTTTTTTTTCAATGAATATAATACTCATCTTGTGTTGATCATGTTCTCCAGAAATGACAGGATGTCTGAGATTATCATGAAGTTTTCTTTTAGCATCCCCCAGTTATCACATCATCTTATTTGCATTGCTGATTCTTTTTTGATGTTGAACCACATTCCACTAAAATTTCCTCCCTCAGATATTTCATTCTTATACTAAATCAGTATTACTCATATTCCTTATTGAATGATATCAAACACAGTAATAAAGACAAGGAAATGTATGTAGCAATCATAATTAGTTTTAGATGGCCTGTATTACTGCCGATGGCCTCTATAGTTTTGGAGGGCTTATAGGAAATATTTTATTCCTTTACAATCTCCTTGAGTGCCCTACCTCTCCCCTTATTGCTATGTCTTCCCATTTCTTTTCCTTAAAATGGCTTCCTTTTCCATTTCTCCGTTTCCTGTGTGGTGATCCTTTCCAATTTTCAGTGATACTGGCATCTTTGTTTCAACCTTCCCAGTTTTACTCCCAAACCATGTTTTCTATAAAAACCTGGCTGGGGGGTTTACTATTCAAGGGGCTCACTAGTCTTTATTCAGTGTATTTATTCTTTTACTTATTTATCTCCTCTGGACCACTCTCTCTGGCCTTTGGCCACTCCCTCTAATGATTTTTTCTCACCCACAGTGAAACCTTTGAAGTTGTGTGTGAAGAAGTAAACTCTTTCTACCTTAAGGTGTAATTTCATTTAACTTCTTTTTATTGCTGTCTCCAAAGGTGGGATTTAGAATGCTTTAACATGGTGGTGTGTTGTACTGCTGCCTAATGTAATACAGTATACTTCATTAAATATATATGATACAGTTTCTTATAAACATACCTAGAAAGTGACACAAATGGAACAGAGCACTAGGTCATCCAGCTCAAAGTTGTTAATACAGTTCATAAAAGAAACCCATATGCAGTATTATAGAGCCTTCATTTCTTGAAAACCGTGTTGAAAACAAAACTGGATACATTTTATTTTGGAAAAGTTTAAATCAAATTGCCTACAGAAGCTATTTTGGGTTCCCACATTTGGATTTGATACAGAAGCAGCATGTATGTTTTCTAATGCACACCCTGTAATGCAGCTGTTGTTGTTTCATGTCCTTTGAAGCAAGGTTCAAATGTGCTGGCAGAGAAGCCTCACTGGTATTCCAAAGGATAGGGAATGCTCCAAGAAAGACAGCTGCCCGTGACTTCCATGAAATGCAATTGCCTGTGAAGATCAGCGGATAAAGTGAATGCAATTCAATTCTAAGTGATTCTGAAGGCTACATTGGACCTGTGCTCAAAAAGCTAACTTTGCTTTTATCTTACCACTCTATCACTTCAGTCATGGAAAGGTCCAAGTGAGTTATTCACAAAAAACAAAACTGAACAAAACAAAACAAACAAATAAAACCAATCAAACAAAAACAAACAAAACCAAAACAAACAAAACCAAAACCAAACAAACCAAAAAAACCACCAAGGTTTGATTTGGCATGAGTTTTTTCCCCTTTAGAACCAAAATAGCTGATGAAGTCAAACAAAATTAGTCCAAAAATCAAGAGCAAAAAGCAAGGAATAATCAATTTTCTTTACTAGCAACACATTATACATCACCAAGAAGAAAATAAAAACAATGAGAAAATGTCTAATGATGTAGCTTATAAATTGCAGATTGCCTGTTCTTGAGACATATAAATCGATTAGAGTCTATAAAAATTATAATGGTATCACTGAAAGTTTGGAAACACTGTCTGCCATTAGAATTCATGAGAGGATATATTAGCCTTTCCCTCTTTAAAGATTTTATGTTCATCATTTAACAATGTGGAGACCAGGTAGCCTAGCCTAGCCTGTAAGTCGTTCTGACATGAGGCTGAAGCTCAAGGAGGCTGAGGAGCCCTTTATGACAGAACTTCCATTACCTGTAACAACGTTTTACCTGACATTTCCCGTGAAAGTATTTTCTTACTTTTCTCATTGCCAAGGAAAGAATTAAGGGAATGATCTATCCCCTAGCACTGAAAACATAACAAAAACATGGGCTAAATTCTGTTTCTAACCTGAAGTAATTAAAGAGGAAGACAGTCAAGGTCTTTCAGTATCAGCTAACGAAGAAAGGAATCATGGCAGCGCATTGTGTGCCTGAGCTCAGGAGAGAGGGAACACATTTATCCTTTTAACATTTGATCTCCTTTTTTTTAACCTTTAATTACATCAGTGACTCTGTATATGAGAGGGGAATTAGAGCCTATTCTAAACTGTGAATTTTAAAACCTGTTTCTCTATAGGGATAAATAATTTATACGGTCTTGCAATCCAGCAATTTAATGAGCCCTTATGCATGAAAACAAATTTATAGCTCCTCTTAGCTACTGAGAAGCTATTCAGTAAAAATATCTGGGGTGAAAACAGGCAGAAGGTGTGTACAGCTTCTGGGATCTTACTTGAATTTTTAAAAACGGTGATGCTGTGATAATTGTCTTCAGAACTGTTAAATTACTGTTTGACTGCAATGATGATATGGAGCCACCAAATATATATTTAGCCTATGATTATCTAATGTATAATACAGGCTAAACAATTTCATATGGTAATTTTTTACGGAAACGGAAATTCGAAGGAAATTAGCTAACATATAATTCTAAGAGTTTAAAGGTGAAAAAAGTTTAATTGATTTTTTTTTTTTAAATTAACTAAAGGTCTCTCTAATAAATCTGAAAGAGGAATCAGCCTTCAGGAAAATGTGGTGTGGAGACACAGAAAACAATGTTTACCATTCACATCTTTTACATTATCTGTAGAGGATCCCCACTACTGTATTATACTAATAGAAAATCCACTTTGGAAAGCATTAAGTTTTCTTTTAATTTTGAAGCACAAACTTAATACAATATGCCTGCTGATTAAAATACGCTTACACATAGCTAAGCTGAATGTTTGGTTTTTTTTAATGAAGTGATTCATCATTAGAATATTATTAAGAATTTTAATGAAATACTCCCCCAGAAACATGTCAGTTGCAAGAAATATTTCATCAGAGATAATATTCATTTTAGTTTAGAAGCAGAGAGCTCTATCCCTGCAGCATCAAGACTTTAGTGGCTAGGATTTATCTCCAGAGGCTGGTTTTTTGAATAAATTAGATATATGAATGTGTATATATATATAATTCTCTTCAGAATAAATTTTACCTACCTGGGCAAGTGCATCTCATATCAACATAAAAAAACATGAACATGTAAAAAGATGAAAGGGACCTATTTTTCTTCTGCAGGAAAGCAAGTAAAAGCCTTTACATTTTTTGCTTGAAGTTAAGTTGAAGTTTTAGCTCCAGTTGCAGAACATTGGAGAGAAGATCCTTTAAAACTCAGTGTATTATTGAGCATGTTTTTCTGACCATGTCATATGCAAGACATTTGAACTTGTGGTATTTGTGAGGATGTCTTTTTCTTCAGCTAGACCTATGAAGGTGCCTGAGGTGACCTGTCTCTCCTAAAGATGATGATTTTTCAGTGGGCAGAGAGCAACAGACACAATAATGTGTATATAAACTGCAAAGCCATGTCTCCATTCCTCATAGTCCTTACAAACTAATTCAAAGTAATGCTTTTATTCCTTGTTTTCAGGTAGCCAAAAAACAAGAAAAAAAAAAAAAAGGAAAAAACAGCAGAAAGCACCAGAGAGTTGGTAGCCTCCAGTATAAGTTTGTTTTGAAAATAATTTAGGTGTGTTTTACCCTTATGCAATAGGTATGTTTAAGCCACTGTCTTTATAAATTAATGTCATGATATTTTAGTAATCACTTGTGTGGATGGGAAAATTCTATGAGGGATACTACCCAAGTCTTGTTAACAAATAGTGATTTCCTTTAGCATTTATGATTAGCACTGAAAGGCAAGATTTGAAGAAATCATATGTAAATGTGTGTCACATTTTCACATGGAATTGCTAAAGTTCCAAAATCAGTTGACACTAAATAGATCTTTATTCCTATAATTTATTTTTTTTTTATTTATATGACATCTGTAAGTAAAATCCTAGCCACATAATTTTTAATTTAAAAGTATGAATGCTCTGGCAAGTAAAAAGGTAACCTTCTTCTCACGCATCTATCAGAAAGCAGAAAAGAAATTTGATTTCTCTTCTTCAGGACATCTATACTGATATTAAGCTATAAAATGGCTGCGTTGTTTCAGCTGACTTACTTGAATTAGGGATACAGTGCCCAAATGGCTTGTTCTTTGACAGTCTCTCTGGGAGTCAGCAGGTATTAAAGAAATGAAAATCTTATTGACTATTTAACATATAAGCCTGGAGCTTTAAGTTATATTACCTAAAAATGACATAGCCATTAGTATATATAACATTGTATTCATTATTTTTTCTGACCACTTTGGGACTGCTGCTTACTCACCTGCAAAGGAGAATCGGTTATTTCCTGCTTTTAAAAGTACTACATATGCAGTAATTTCATCTTTAATTTCTATAATGTAGTTAAAGAAACACACAGAGATATCTACAGTACCTGAATGAGTTAGTAGTTAGGAACAGCTAACTACTTTGTTAGCTTTGTTATGTTAGAAAGAATTTGGTATATTTACGTCACTGTTTTAGATTTTTTTTATAGTCACATTGGCATAGACTCTAACAATTTGTGTTCCATAACATTTTTTGACTGAAGAACTTGAGACAGTATCTTAGTTTAGAGGAAAACTAAGATGTTTATGTTGATCAGGAGAAAGGAAAAGGCCTTTTTCCCCAAAACCAAAAATAACCATCCTACTCTTTTAAATTTATAACACACATTAATTAGGAAAATGTACAGAAAAGGATAACAGTTCTTAACTACAATCAATCAATCTATCTATCTATCTATCTATCTATCTATCTATCTATCTATCTATCTATCTATCTATCCAGGAAAAAGAAAAAAAAAAAAACCGAACAAAATAGTTTTTAATCAACCCTTTGAATGAAATTACAGTTTTCTGCCCCCTTTGGATACAATTACGGACAGCAGGTGGTGATGTCATGCCTTAGCTGGCTGCGGGGTCGGCTTTCCCAGGAACAGGGCAAAGGTGCCCATGGCGATCATGGAAAACGTGGCAGTCCCAAATTAGCTCCTGTGGTGTCGCTGCGGCAGAGGGATGATGTGGGACCTTTTCCATGGTGTAGAGTAGGTGCGTTCCCATCCTTTGTTCGAGAGAAGCATTGGGCCGGGGTGCGGGGTGGGGGGGGGCAGAGGGAGCAGCAGCAGCTTCTCTGCTGGTGTTGGCACCATCAGCAAAACGAGGTCCATCACAAATCCAAGGCACAGGGTGCCCAGAGCTGGAGACTGGACAGGGAAGAAGAGGAGCGAAGCCCAAGCACCTTGGGCTCCCTCCAAGATGCTACCACTCCCAGCAGCAGCTGGAAAGAAAAAAACCTAACTGCCCACCACCCAGCACACCGCAAGGGGAAAAGAAAAAAAATACCTCTCTCCCTTCCCCCTCACCCCTTCTCTCACCCATTAGGTTGGAAAGCGGGTGCTCAGCTTTTTTTGACTAACAGTAGAAGGTTGGGCATTAGCTTGAAACTCTGTGTTGGTAGGAAAAGATAGCAAGATTCTGAAACTATAACAGACAGAAATATCCCTAAAAAGGATATATAACATATAAACACTTCTTTTTCCTTTAAATTAGCACAGAATTCTTTCTGTCATAGCAGAACATTTAGTGAGCTAAATCTTGTTCAGACATATACCTGAAAGATACAATAGTAGTAAGAGTGTAATGAATGAGCACTGCTATTATTATGATACACAAATATTAATCCATGGCCTCAATATCAGCATGCCTTGAGTAAAGATGCCACTTCAGAAAATAACAATGTATTAGGGCTCTACTGAAAGATTTGATATTTACTTTTTTTCTTGATCAAAAAGCATTAAAAAAAAATAACAGTAAACGTGAAATCTCCATATTCCATAATGGTTAGCTTCAGTTCTCTGTCTAGACCTGCTAAATGTTGCTAAGTGAATACAATTATGAGAAGTGATTCAAGCACTCTGTTCTCAATATTAATTTTCTGGATCCCAGCAGAAGTTGTATAACAAAAAAAGGGAAAAGTGCATAGGCATATTCTCACACCTTTATATTTTGACAGCCCAGAAGCATTAGGAGTAAAGGATCAATTGGCTACAGTGCCTTAAGAGAGAAAACAACAGACAAAATGGCATTTCTTTTTTAATGTGGCTTCTAATTGCAATGGCTCCTCTGATTATATCCCTTGAAAACTAAACAAAATAATAAATTAGTTATGTAGAGATTGGAGATGTCATTCTCATGGAGAACTATTTTATGGGAAAATAAACTTAATTCCTGACACCTGGAAAGAAAAAAAAATAAAAAATATCCTTCTTCATTTTGAACACAAGCATATTTTTGTTTTTTTGTTTATCTTATTTCATTGTACTTTCATACTGTATGTGGGGGAAAAAAGGGATAGTGATGCCAGTGTGGCTGAGAACAAAAGTGGGATAAGAACAGAATGAATTTAAGAACACAGTAGAAATATGCAAAAAAAAGTAATACGAAGAAAGAGGAAAAATGGCAATTCTATATGCTTAGAAAGCAAGAATATGAAAGGAGAATTGTAGATGATGAAAGAACAGGTATGGACTTGTATGCAACAGAAGCCACAAAGAAGAATGTAACAGAAGAGTACTAAAAAACCCCATGTAAAATAGGGAAGGTAATAAATATCATTACAAGTACAAGATTCTCTCCTGGATAAATAGACCATAGCTCCATTCAGTTTCAGCTATACTTATCACTGACAGCCTGGTCTACACTAGCAATTTCCCTGTAGTAATTAAAACAAATCATTGACTTGAAATAGTTATAGCTGAACTTTTTGCATCTCTGCAGTACCTAGGATGGGCCTGGCTCAGTGTTATATGTCTTCCCACAAGGTGCATTAATATTATCCTTAATTTAAAGTAGTCCCACAAGCCTGTGCTTCCACAGGCACAGATTTCCCTAGGAAGGAGCATGCTTAGCAACACTGGTATCCATGGCAGTATCTACGACGTACAAGTCTAAATGTGGAAGCTGTTTCCTCCTTCACAGTTTTCTATGTCACTACAATCATGCTGCCTGCCATCAGCTCCAGCCCTCATTCACAAGCTGAAGTCAGAACATGTACAGACGCAGAGGAGACACACTGATGACTGCGCTTTCGCTCTGCAAAGACCCCGCTGCCCATTTCACTGATCCAGGATCATGAGGTCAGCTGTGGGAAAGGAAATGTCTTGGCACAGAGGCCACTGTCCCAAACTGAAATTTCCAGGCACCAAATGGCAAGACCACATTATACCCTGAATATGGATTAATTGGCTACAGTTCCTTAAAAGGTGAAGCCTTTGAAGCCCTTTTCCAGAAAAAAAAACCCTTTTGAAAACCTGTGACAGAAGGCTGTGCACCAACTTTACCATGAACAACAGTGGTGTTTTGGGGGTGTAACTGCACCCTGTCTGCCTGCAGGGTGGTGATGTAATGTCGAGGTGAAATTCGGCCAGTTCTGCACCAGGTTATGATTGACTGAAGCTGCTGTACATTGCAGAGCCTCTCTAGGAGCATGGGAGAGCCATTTATCCAGTCAGCAACCATGTGGGCTGGATGCTGCAGCCACTGTGGCATCCAGGAAGTCTCCAGCATCCCCAGCCTGTCCATGAGGCTGTCAGCATGTGTGCTCTCCAGTGTGTTTGGGTACTTCAGAAGGTAAAACAGTGTAACCGGTTTATAAAAAGATGAAGTATTTTGCTTTTAAAAGGAGAATAATCTCAATTCTTTCTGTCTCAGTTCTTCTTTCATTGGGGTGGTTGGTGGCTTCTTTCCCCTTGGCCATGGCTTTTGACTCTTTTCCTCCCCGCCTTCGTCTATCCCTCAGCAGCTGTGCTGTCTTTCATCCCCCAAAGCCGATGTTTGCAGCCTTCCCGTCCCCTCCGCCCCACTGCAGCTGTTTCCCGTGTTCCCAGGGCTCTGATTTGGCTCTGGCGCCTCTCCCCCAGCCGCAGCAGCTGCCGGCTCTGCCCTGCGGAACGGCGCGTCCCTGCCCTTCCCAGGACTCTGCCCTCCGCCCTGGCGTGGAGCCGGGATGCTTTCTCCTTTGCCATTCCCCCAGAGCTAGTCTCTGCCTTCGGCTCCTTTCCAGGTGCCTCGCCGCATCCCCAGCAGCTGGTGCCTTCTCCCCCTTACGGCTTTGGCTCCAGCCCCGGTCCCCGCCCCGCCCATCCGCTGCTGTATCCTCATCACCCTTCCCAGACCCCAGTCCCGCGGTTGGGTCCCAGCCAGCGCTCAGCAGCTGTTCCCGGGGAGCTGCCCCCGCGCTGTTCCCAGCGCCGCACCAGCTGTTGTCCCTCCCGTCCTCCCGTGCCAGACCCGCTCCCATCCGGACCTGCTGTCCGATCCTTCCCTCGTGCCCGGCCTCCACCTCCGTCTCTGGCCCTTCTTCCCACGTTTCCCTTCTCCCCTGTGCCAGCAAGAACGGGTGCTGCCAGCTGGCACTTCTGGGCTGGGACATGGTGTGGCAGTAGGACTGAACCCCTCACATCACGCTTCATCACTGTGGCAGCCCATCGCAGTGGTGACAACAGAGGTGTCAGGATGGCAAGTATGGGGGCAGCGGGGGCCGTGGCAGAAGTGCTGTTAAAGGGAAGACTTATGTGACCCATACGGAAATCCGTAATGTGCTGTGGACGGCCTGGCCCTTGGGATTAGTAAGAGCAGAGGCCCAGTGCCCATGTGGTGAAAAGAGCAGCCTGGACAGCTGTGGCATAAGCCAGGCCTGCCCGGGATTGCTCCTCAGCAGGCAGGACCTTCTCACGGCAGATAAATGGAAACCTGGCAATCCCAAATTGCTGTTCGAGTTTTGGGCAGGCAGGAGGCCTGCAGCAGCTGCCTGTGCTACAGTGATGCCAGCACTGGCATGGCCTGTGGTGCGCGGTGGGAGGAATGGCTCTGTGTGCACAGGTGTGGCTGCTGCAGAGGGCTTTAATATTCTGTCTCATGCTAAGCAAACTGCTCATTGCTGGCCAAGGGACTGGACTATGAGAGAGTTGTCACGCAGAAGAGATTTGCAGCAGGTCCCATGAACAAGTTGACATTAAAAGATTGCAGCAGTCTCCTTTTCTGACTCATTTACCTAGAAAGCCATGTTGTGTTATTGGACCACCATAAGCTGTGAAAAAAGGGTATATAAAAGCCAGTATAACCAGGGTACTGGCTGGGGTATAGAACTGTACCTCAGTGTTCAGGGATGTCCTCCTGCCAAATCATCAGAGAAGACCCCTGACGATGGCAGCAGCCTGGCACAGCTTCCGTCCTTCTCCCTCTGCAGCCCCAGGCACACTTTGGAATGGAGGAACCAGGAGTTCACCCTGGCTGGCAGTTCACTCAGGTCCTCACTTCCAAAAGTGACATCAAAACCCAAATAAAGGAGTCTGGCCAGGTCTGGTAAGTAATGTCTCAGACTTTCAGAAACTCCACCTTCATTTTTTTATTTTTTTATTTTTTTTTTTGAGTTTCAAAGAAGTACCACTCCATTTTCCTCTCGTGCTTAGCAGAAGCACGCCATCTGGACACCTCTTGGTACTGCCTCTAGGTAGTTAATGTACTATTTAAAACCCCAAGCTTTTCCCTCCACAGCCATATAAGTGTAGGTTATTTATTTTGAGCCACAGGTATAGAAATATTTTTTGAGCCATTGCTATAGAAATGTTGCTAGGAATAGAGATACCTATTTGGAATTTAAAGAAAAAGAGAAAATCAAGATGGAAGAGGAAAAGAAATTAATAACAGGAGTAAAGCACCATGACTAGACCCAGGCCACAATTGGGTGTAGATTGCAAAGAAGCACAAGGTGAATAAGCATGAGTCAACTTGAAGATCAGGAAGACCTCACATGTTTGTTGTGGGACAGTTTGGAAGTCTTAGTGGTAGGGTGGTTTCAATAGCTGTCTCTTTTGAAGAATATTAACTGAGGGGGTTTTCCAATGTTGCTGAGTAATTTTGTGGGGAGTAAATATTAGGCTCTCTCTGCACATAGGTTCAGCTTCCCGCTTTCCAATGAGGTGGAACATGAACTAATGACAGGCTTGTGCTTTAACTTCATTCAGAAAGAAAACAGTTTCTCACATCATGATGCATTCAAGACCTAAATCAGCATATAATAAATGGCTATGAGTGGGGGACTCCCTGCAAATACTCAAGCTAGTTCTGATTTAAAATGCTAATTTAGGTGTCAGTGTTGTCTCATGTAAATCGGTGAAAGATCTGATCCTATCTCTAAAAGGAATGAAAGTAGTTAAAACTCATGTTAGAGCATTTGACTGTTTTTTCTATACTTAGCTGTATTGGGGGCGGGGAGGGTATTGTGGTTTGTGGTTTTTTTTCTTTCTGTGTGCATCTGCCTTTCATTAGTTACTTTGTGGCTTCATTATCTGCCACTAGATATACCCTGTACCTGAGCAAAAAAGCCCTGCACTTATATGCAGACCCATGTTTGTCATTCTGAAAAGCAATATCCTTCAGAGACTGCCATCTGATTCTGCTGCAATGCAGTGAGTGACTGGCTGGGGTTAAAAGCCTTGCACACAATTCCTGCTAGCTGGTCATTAATCTCCAGGAAAAGCCCCATGTCTTAATTGGTATTGTATAATTAGTAACCTGTTCCATCTAACCGGTGTTAAGCTGAAATAGTAATGTGCCAAGTCACCATCATTCTCTCTAAATGAGTATCTAGAAGTATTGCTAGAAACAGTGTGTGACAGTGAAATTATTACTTTTTTAATACTGCTTTGAAAAATACTAAGACCAGCACCATCAGTGTTCTATGGCCAACTCAGAAAATCCACAGAGCTGCCACAGATCACTGCAGTATAGGGGCTAAACAAAGTAATCCCCAAAATTGAAAATGTAAAGATGAGCGAAGTCTGTCAGGCTTCTTATATAATACTTGTTGTAAAGGAGCCTAAAATACCAGTCAGAAATTACCTCTTGATTTAGAGAGTATAGAGCTGAAAGTAAGAGAAGAAAGACCTTAAAAGAGCTCTGAACCTCAGGGCAGCCCAATTTAACCAAGCTTGAAGAAAATTATGTCTTTTTCTTCATATCTATGTGCTTAGTGTTTGAATTTTTTATATTAGATTAATTGATAGCTCAGTATCAATGGCAAAATGATTTAAGTTTCCCTGTGGTATTTAGTATCTCCGTATGGAAAAAGTTTCTGTCCTGAGGAAAATATAGATATATTCTCTAAAACCATAATTCAGAGGTAAAAACATTGGAATATTTGATTTTGACAAGACCAAATTTTTTTTTCTATCAATAACTTTCAAAACCAATATTCTCAAATATCTGAAATGTTAGGCAGAACAGTATAGAGGAAAAACAAATTCAAATGAAGGCAGGATTTTAAAACTACTTTGGTTTTCACAGAAATTTTCATTTGGGTGAACCTGCACTTTCTGAGGAAAAAAAAAAAAATTCTTCTCAATTTTCTCCCAAATAATTAGCATTCAGCTAATCAGATTCTTGTCTTCAGTGTGATTGCAAAAAGATTTTAGAAAAATGACAGAGCTAGCTGCCAGGTTGAATAATCAGCCATAAATAATAGTGAAATTGTACAGAAAAAAAATCATTGACTATGTTTTCTTCTCACTGACACAACTATAATTGGCAAAACAGAATTAATGCAATGGAGATGAGCATCTGTTTTGCTTTAAGACAGTCTCTTTCCTGGTGTAATTTTCCAGGATTTATGCTGGCACATACGACTATAGGATGAAGCTCAAAGAATTACTTGGTGTGTGTGATTTTGTGTCATTCTGAATATCTCGTTCAAGACTGCTGTTCAAGAAAATCTTTCCCTTCATTTCTTTCCTTCTTTCTCTGCTTTTTGCTGTGTAATATGGTTAAAAAATAAAAGTTCTGAACTTGCTTTGTTTCTGAGCAGAGCTTGAAAAATTCAGATGAATCGGCAAGAGATATTTAAATAGTTCCTCATTTTATTCAGCTGGAATATCAAGTGGCATACTTTATGTGAGGTCAGTTAGTGGATTTTCATAAATGCTCATGTCCAAAAGTCAGAAGCTCTAAGCCCTTATCAGAAACATTTTTTAATTATTTCATTTTCTACTTATGAAATCCTCTAGACAGAGGCATCTGAATCTTTAGCACTCAGTAATAATTCAGACATAATTCCCCTTTGTTTGTACGTTTTGCAGAAGTTTCTTGGCACTAAATACAGGTTTTCCTTGTTCTTGCAGTCATTTTCAACATCCCATAGTATCCTTTTTTATTATTTATTTTGAGTTTTGCTTGTTCCCTATGGCCTAGAAAAAGTTAAGATTTTTAACATTCTTTAAGCTCAGAAAGGCATTTTTCTAACTAGTTGCACCAAGCATAATAAAGGCCTGATCTCTGTGGAAAATTTAGTGGCTGTTTTATAGTAATTAAAACCAGACTCTAAAATTGTCACCATTGCTTTCTCTATTCTCATCACCTTTAAAAACACATTTGATGAGCAACAGTGATAGAGACAAGTCCTAGGACAGCAAACAAATATTACATTAGATAGAAAATACAATCTCTAAGTTAACTGTTGTGCCCGTCACTTTAAATGGCCCTAAAGACTGATGGAAAACCAATGAGAAAAGAAGAGGCATTACAAAGCAAAATCAAGAAAAAATGAAAAGGAAGATTCCAGGTGCTGGTTCTTTCTGATGAAATTCCTTGGAGTTTTTTAACTTTATTGCTTTGATTGCTCTTAGTAATTTTAGATGAGCCTAAACACCCATTATGTAATAATTTAGGCAGTGCAAATGTAATGCATGTATGCATACAATACTGAAATTTGGGCTTGTAGGTTACAGACATGCTATGGAGATTCGTATTGCCATTAGACTATTTTACTTTTACAAGAAAATTCAGAAGATTTAGAATAATTTCAGAAATTTTTGGACACATTATTAAAGCGAAATGACAGGAAATGTGGAAAATCAGAAATCTGGAAAAAACTGTTTATAAGTGAAGACAATATTATTTTGAAAGTATTATTTCTTTCCATCTGTAATTATTTTCTTAACTTACTACTCTTGCCTTACTAAAAAGGTACCTCTGCAATTAAAAAAATTGCACTGAGTCTAAAGTTCACCTTCTAATCAACTGAGCTTTTCAAATTACTTAAGGTGGTAATTCTCACACTATGTCCACAGCAAACTCTTCCAGGTGATAAAGATATATTTCTAAAACACTTGGTTAGAGTCCAAACACTACAATTAAAGGATGCATTTCCAGATACTTTTCCAATAAACCAATGATATTTCATCATGTATTGCAGCAGCTTCATATCTTCTATTTTTTTTCCAAAATTTTTTTATATATGATCTTTTACACTTTGAGTAAAAGTTGGGGGAAATCAGATTTTTGAACTATTAGGAGAAATGTAACAGAGAGAAAGAACGCTCATGTAAGTTTCAGAAAGGGATTTTGCAGTCATATTCCTTTTCCTTAGAGAAGTTTATTTAGTTAAAAATAGTCTTGAATGCGGCTGCTTATTTCACCTTGGAGACAGAAAACTGCAATGATTGCTTCATATCTTACCTACTTAATTGAATCAATGTGTTTAAAGAGGTGAAAACCACCAGCGGATGAGGGAAGTAGAGTTGAGAAAAAGGTGGCTGTGGATGAGAGCCTTAAGCAATAATTTACTTGTGGAAGGGAAAAAGTAATTGATGATTTGCACCTATCTGCTTAGCTAGTTTCCACTTTGCCTTCTGGGTGTCTCCTTCCTTTATTCTGTTGAGTGTTATTTGTGGATAAATTTTAAATTAAGGAGATATTAGTGGTTGGTGCAGAGGAGGATTGGCTTTGTGGAGGAATGCAGAGAATCTCTTGCAGGGATAATAAAAAGGTAAACTGTTCTAATTTCAGAAAACAGTAATTGGCAAACAGGCTAGTGTTTAGTAGCACTGTTTTCAACCAGACCCTTTCAGAAATGTTTAACTGAAAAGGTAATGAAAAAGGCTGAAGAGCTGTATAGTGCAGGCCTGCACCCTCCTTCTGTATTTCTGGAAAGAAATTCTGTCAGGTCTCAGAGAGCTTTACAGATCTGCCCATCAAGAACCATAGAGTATAAAGAAAGCATAGAAACACGTCCTTGTATTCTCCTAAGTGTAGACCTTTTACCAAGAACATTAGTAGGCACCAGTTTTTGCTAAAGTATTCATATTTGTGATGATAGCCAAAGTTACAAATTGTCATCAGAGGAGAAAACAGACAAGAAGACAGGTCTGAGGAGAGCAGTTTGAGAAGCTTGAGCACTTAATGACATTTAATACTCTTTGATGTACTCTTTTCTTGATATCCATTTTCCTCTCTTACCCAGAATATAGAAGAGGCCTAGAATTCGCTACACAAATCATCATAATGTACTTAATTTGATTCAGTCCTGTTTACATTTATGTTATGTCCAGAGTCATCCTTGTTATTTTAAAACATTATTATTCTTCAAAGAAATCTGTCCCATCACAGTGAGTGACTGACTGGGGTTAATGGCCCTTGGCACAGCTCCTCCTAGTTGGTCATTAGTCTGCAGGAAATACCCTGTGCCTTAATTGTTATTGCTTAATTAGCAATCTTTTCTATCAAAGCAAGTGACATATGACCTGAAATAATAATATACAAAACAACAGTCATTTTCTCTGAACATTTGAGCTGTGCCATAGGCAGATCTTATGCAAGTAAAGCAAGGCATGGGAAATACATATTTATTCAAATAATCAGTTGTGACACTAAAATAACATTCTGAACATATGGAGATTAACAAGTATGTTTTCTTAGATTTCTGGGATGTCACTAGTTTAAATTAGTGACTAACCAGATGCCTAAAATTTAAAATGAGAAACATTGTATTTGGATTATTCCTCACACAATTTAGTGTTCCATATTTCGAATCAATACTGCCATTATATTTTCAGGTCTGTCAGTGGTTAGCCATGGTTTTAATTACTCCAGGATCTGTGAATGCACAAACACAAACCCAGAGCACATTCCTAGATTAACATGCATTTTTGCTTAGTGCCTGGGTCATGAGAATCTTTTCTCTGCACTCTTGGCCATTAACTTCTCTCTGTGCTTTGTTCTCTTTCCCTATCTTTTCTCTACTTTAAGTTGCATCTTTTGGTTGTAATTCGTTATAACAGAAATTAACTCTACTGAGTGCATGGACAGTACTTACCCCATATTGGACTTTTACACTCCTAGAACATTGTGTAGAGAGACAACATAGTATAGCAATAAAGAAGCTTTTAAAACTTGAAAGTAGACTTGCATCTTTGTAGTTGACTTTTCAAAAAAAGATAAGTGAATTATTTGTTGAAGGTAGAATATAAATATGAATGGCCTGTTAATGTATCAATTTCCATTTTCTAAAATTTTATATTGGATGCAGGTAAAATCTCAACTCATCTGATACTTTTCCATGAGAAAGACTAGGGAACATTTTACAAGTATAACCTTGACTGTTTTGAGTTTTGTCTAAAACTATTCATATCAAGTATTCGTCATAAATATAACGCAGACTCAGTTGAAGTCAATGGAAATAGGTCCAATGACTTACAAGGTCTCAGATTCATGGAAATAATTTTGCAAATATAATAGTTATGAATTCTCTTTTCAAAAAGAAAGTTAGATTGCTTGGGCTACAAGCTGGAGAAACTCCATAAATGTGGATGGTTCAGCATATGTAGAGTTTAAGTCCTATTTCTGTAATAATTTTTCACACATTTCTTTGAATCATCAAATGGCAGCTCAGCTGTTCTACTTTGCTCTGTAATACCACTGAAAGTCGAACTGTCCTAATCTACTGATACTATTGCCAGTGCCCATCTGCTTGTAGTGCTGAAGAATAATTGGAAAAAAAAAACAGGGATGGGACAAATAGAAATCTTAATAAGCTCATTTTAGCTGCAGTATTGGATTTTGTGAACTTCTGTGAATTTTAAATACATGTAGATATTATATATTTGTCCAGTTTTAGTACAACATGGTAGTAACAGAAAAATTCTGGAGCCTAAAGTGGGAGTGTTGCTCTAAGCTATTTAATAGCTGTGCATAATTTATGTTAATTTAAACTGTGGACAAGATTTTCAACTAAGTTGAACTAGTGGACTTCTGTTGCTAATTGGCCTTCTAAATCTGTTTTGCATTGACTCATCTATTTATTTACATGTTAAAAAAAAAATTAGTTTCTTTTAACTAAAGAACTATCAATAATACTCAATATAAATGTTACCACAAATCATCTGAACCTGTTCTTAAAACTGCATAAAATTTGTGCTAACTTAAAAAAAAAAAAAAAGCTAGCAGGATCAAATTCATCTCAGAGCTGAGGACATACATAGATAGTTTTTTCCAAACCAACAAAAGTGGTTTTGAAAAATTTGAAATTTGAAAAAGTTATAGATCAATTAAAACCTGTAGCATTTGCAGGAGAATATATGCAACAAAAATGCATTCAAAATTTACCATACTCTATGAATGCCGTGAGAGTAATTGTTTCCCTTAAGTACTTGGCAAATTGTGCTAGTATTCATTCAAAGAAGTAATTTTCCACTGAGAGAATTTCGTCTTGTAAGCACTCATGGAAAGAGCAGCCAGCAGTACAATGCCTTCTCTGCAATTCTCCCTTGCTACATTCATGTATTCCAGACAGTAGCTTGAAATGCAGAAGTAGTGAGCAGCTGGTATCAAAACCACAATTAGATGCAGAAAGATCATCTTCCCATGAGAATAGAAGTTCATGGTTATTATGTGCTTGTACATGTTAGTTTTCTGGTTTGCATCTCTAAGCAAAACTCTTTTGTAGTTTGAGGCAAAGTTCTACAATCTTCTTAAAATGAAATAAACTTGCAGCCTTAAAAGACAAAAAAGACAAAATCACCTGTTCTCTAATCTCTGTGTGAATTGCTGTGCTGTGTTTTCTGTGACTGAATAAACTGCACTGTACGGACTGGATAAGCTTAGTTAGTTAAACAGGTCACCTGGCTTCAGTGAGGAAACCTGCAGGATTTTGAGTGTTCTAAAGAAAATACGTACATTGTCCATAAGATAGTTAAGTGATATACATGTGCATAAATATGCTCCTAATTAGTAATATGGTTCTATTTGGTGAGTAAGGGAATATTGATGCGGCTGAACAAATAGATAATAGTTTACTCAATGTGCTTGCAGCTATTGTTTCCTCTTTGTATTGTTTCAGCTTGTGGCTTGTCTGTACAATCTATTGATGAGAGTACTATTTCTGTTCTAGGAAGTGCTAAATTTTCAGTACAGTACTGTTAGATTTTTTGCTTTGTTAGGTATCAAAAATTTGAATTCATATTACAGAATGTGAATGTCATTAAAATATATATTCATAAATCTTAGTCTTGATATTGCAGCAGAATTTAGATGTCACCCTGATGGGGTGGACATCTTGGTTTGGAGTTTGTAGAAGCAAAAAATGAAAGGCTATCATAACAGCATTTTTCTTACAAATTAATTTGGTATTTAGCTTATATCTCTATATTTACAATATATATTAAGTTCAGTGAAATGGCATGTAAGAAGTTCTGGATGATTTTGCAGAGTAGTTTAAACTTTTTCATTAGAATGTAGATACTTTTCTTTGTGAAGAAACACAAACTGCAACAAGAATCTACATAATTTTTGATATTTTCAATATAATGTATAAATTAATTGATAGAAATGGCATCATCATCATAACAAACAGAAAAATTGCCCATGTCCAGATACGCTATATCTAAGCTGGTTTTTTTTTAGTCAGAAATATATTTATATATCACTTTTAAACATACTACCTGATAGGCAGGAGCTCAGAGAGTAGAGAAATCCTACTGGCCAGTTGTCTTCGGTTACCAGTATCAATTCACTATAAATAAGCAAATATTTGTACCTGCATAGAATGTACCTGATCAATACAATGCTTCATCAATACTTTTGTCAGATAGCTACACAGCTTGCATTTTACAGAAAAATGGTTTAAAGTTTAATTTTAATTGTGGTTGCCTTTTTTTTGTCAAACAAAATGGCACAGAAACATTGTGCATATCTGATTAGACAATCATTCTTTGTGTATCCAGCCTTGGAGAAGAACATTAAGGATGAATGGTGTATTTTCTGCTCTGCATTTGTTGCTTCTGTCAGATCAACCTTGCCTCTAATTCAGATTAACTTAACACAAAGCATCTGTCAGTTATTCTCTTTCACTTGATCGGTGTTGTGATATTTCTTGAAGTTATAACAACTTCTGCAATTTAGTCTGCTTTTTAGGAAAGCATATATTTGAATGGTGCTTGAAAATAGAAGCATTTTTTATTTGCACTTTCTAAATTTCCATTTCAATCTACAACTTTTTTTTCCCAGTCATTGTTGAGTAAAACTCATGAATGGTAAACAGAAATATTGAATAGTATCTTAAATGAAAGAACCTTGACTATTTATTGTTGTCCTCTTTTTCTTAAACATACTTCTTGCCAACCAAGAAAACTTTCTGGGATACTTAAATAACATCCAGTACATTTTAAATAATTCTAGAGATCTGTAGACCTTCCATCATAGAAGCACCAGAGCTTCTCAAATAAACAAAAGCAAACAGTTTATGGTTTATAGATTTTGGTTAGAATAAGCAAATTAGAGGCCATCTAATTTGTTTTTCTGGCAATTAATGCAATAGTCTTTAGGTAGCTCAAATACTTGCTAGCATCTTTTTGTCATCCCTATTGTCAGCACATCAGGTGGAAAAGACATTTCCCCTAAACAACTTCATGCAAATTTTTAAGGTGAGGACAATTAGTCCAGATAGACATGGTTCAATAGCAAACCAAAGCAGCACATAATTCATGAGAAAATAAGTTAAGCTTTTAGGTTGGGTTTTTTTATGAACAATCTGAATCTTTTCCACCTCATGAATCCACAATAAGAGAAATTAATTAGAAAATGTCAGGTTGTTAAAAAGATATATAGAACTATATTTTTCTTATATATACATAAAACAACTTTTAATTACTTACATAAATCTATCCATCTCCTATTCTTGATACTGATGGATAAATCATGGCTGAGTACCAAGCTACTGCTAAGATAATTTTTCTTTTTTTGGTGCAGCTACAAAATAGGATGTTCCTCTGAAAAAATATTCCAAGTATGTGAATTCTAATTATAAGCTACAGCCATCATATATTTATTGATGGATGGATGGATGAAAGGATCAAAGGAAAAAAAATCTTAAGGATATATCCATCTTTCCCACTAACACACTGTCTTTTATGAAGGTATAGCTTTAGCCAAATGATATCTATGCACATGCTGATCTCAGAAAAAATGTGTGAACAGTGCAGTTGTCAACTGACGTGATGCAAGGTGAAGTGGATGTCATTTCTGCACTCTATCTCTTGTCATCTTATCAGACTCCCAGTGGCTTGCTACAGACTTTTAAATGGTCAGAAAAAAATGAGATTCCTTCAAAGTATCCCAAAAAAGAAATAAAATTTTGGTTCTACTGTAGAAGAAGAAAGTTTTGAAAGAAATTGAGTTGTTGATTTCATGCTGACTGGTATTACTGCATGTAATAAAATAGACTATTTTAATTACATCCTGAGATGATGTAGACTATTAAATAAAAATATTAACATCTTCCTAGCAATGAAAGCTGAAACTACGTACAAATAAATGCTAGATGTTGATAATGGAGACTCTCGGCTATTATGGTTGTCTACAGCTTTATGTCTAAGTCACTGAAGGTCTGCGAGTTGTCAGTTTTAAGACATCCTCTGTTGTCAGGTATGGGTTTATGTACAAAAGTTTTAACTTCTGAAATGTAAGTTCAAGAATTGCATGGATTATTCTTGAAGAAGATACATTTTTGCTAACTAACATTAAAGGTGAAAAAGGCACAACATTTTTGCTAACTAACATTAAAGGTGAAAAAGGCACAGTTGAGAAGCTGAAACACATACTATCATCATGTGACAGTTTGGGAAAATCTTCATCAAAGCCCATTAAATGTTAGGTATGAATCTAACTCTTGATTTCAGTTCTGCAGCTCATGATACTATCTGCTGAAAGCCTAGTAAAATTGAGATAATTAAATTTTAGCAGCCAGTATTCGTTATATAGGAAACTAGCATATATAAGTGAAAAGCCTGTCTGATGTTAACGCAGTAGTAAATCTGATGTAAATTATTACATCTTGTTCACTACAAATCAAGTTATGAACATTTTCAACGAAATATGTGATATGAACGTAGAATGGAATTAATGTTCTGATAGTATGTGCAATAGATTTGCAAAAAAATAAATTTCTCCACAGAAGAATTCAAAAATGTAGAAGGAGCCTGATTCTGAAATAGTTTTTAAATAACTTGTGCGCTTGAAAAGCAATAAATCTTCCCCCCTCCCCCCAAATATAACATAAATTAAAATGAATGCAGCCTTAGATCTTATAAATTGGTATGGGTCTATTGATTTTAGTGAAGCAATACAATATTAAATCAGATATGGCCTTTAAATATAGAAAAAAATCTCAACTGTCTTAAATAGTTATTGTGCTAGCTTAAAATAAGCAATGAAATACTGTGATTTACAGATGGTGATACAGGGTTTTTTTTTTTAAATGAGTTCTGATAAATGTATACAGGGAGATGGAGTTTTTTCCCAGATACATCATTTTAGTTGTCAGATACATATCATACAATCATAGAATATCCTGAGCTGGAGGAGACCCACAGGGACCATTGAGTCCAGCTCCTGGCCCTGCACAGGACCATCCCCAAGAGTCACACCATGTGCCTGAGAGCATTGTCCAAACTCTTCATGAACTCTGTCAGGTTTGGTGCTGTGACCCCTTCCCTGGGGAGCATGTTTCAGTGCCCAAGCACCCTCTGAGTGAAGAACCTTTTTCCTAATACCCAGCCTAAGCCTTCCCTGACACAACTTCAGGCCATTTCCTCGGGTCCTGTCACTGGTCACCACAAAGAAGAGAGCAGTGCCTGCCCCACCGCTTCCCTCATGAGGAGGCTGTAGGATCACGATGCCTTCCTCTTCTCCAGGCTGAACAAACCAACGGAGCTCAGCTGCTCCTCATATGGCTTCCCCTCACTGCCCTTCACCCTCTTTAAGCCCTCCTTTGGATGCTCTCCACTAGCTTTGTATCCTCCTTATGTGGTGGTGCCCAAAACTGCACACAGTACTATAGGTGAGACCTCTTTTAAAAATTCATAGAATTACAGAATCGCAGAATGGTTTGGGTTGGAAGGGACCTTAAAGATCACCCAGGTCCAACCCTCCTTCTGTAGGCAGGGACACGTCCCACTCAACTAGGTTGCTCAGAGTCCTGTCCAGCCTGGAATGAAACATTTCCAGGGATGGGGCATCCAAAACTTATCTGAACAACCTGTTCCTCACATCCTCACAGTAAACAATTTCTTCCTAAATTCTAATCTACTCTCTCTCGGTTTAAAGCCTTTCATCCTTGTCCTGTCACTATAAGCCCTTGTAAAAAGTCCTCTCCATCTCTCTTGTACCCCTTTAGGTACTGGAAGGTGTCAGTAAGATCACCTTGGAACCTTCCCTTTTCCAGGCTGAACAATCTCAATTGTCCCTGCCTTTCTAGTATCTTTGAAAAGTTCCTAAAGTATCAGCGGTGCGTATCTGGCTTGACTCTCTGATTATGTTATTTGGTTAATTGCAGAGCTGCCTTCAACTGAATACATATATTACCCTGTGCCAATCTATTCATGCTGGCAGAAACCTTGTGTGAGAAAGAGACAAAAATATCGAAAGGTTCAAGCCTGTTAATTTTTACAGCCATTCATAAAAAATCTGTTTCATAAAGGGATAATATAACATATGCAACAGGTAGGTCATCCCCATGCCTACTTCCTTTTTTATTTCATACTTACAATGCCTTCAGCACTGCAGATGTAATAACTTTTACCTTATGCACTATCAATTTGGTAATAAAATCAAGCCCCAAGTAAACACTCAGAGCAGATTGCAACATGTTTAAAAATGCTAAACAAACATAATAGATTTGTTTTCATAGGCAAAATGGGCTGAATATTGACGCAGCTTATGAAATGTGGTAGTTTCTTCTGTGTATGTAAAGATATACCTAAAATACCTTAATTTATTGTATAATTAAGAATTGTAAAAAAATAATTGTAGTAGAAACTGTACTTTTAGGGGTACACTGTGAAGAGCAAAATAACCTTTTTATGGCTTTATCAGAACCTAGAAAATCTCAACACATGTGGCCAAGGTACAGTATTTTTGAGGAGGCAGAGTTTTGGGAAAGACTAAATTATAAGCGAGATATAGTGTTTGAATGGAATAAAAGGTTTTTACATTGTTGAAGGTCTATGCTTATACTGTAAGTTTGACTAATCAAAGTTTTTGAGGCTGGAAGATTAAACAGTAACTAGAAGGGTAAAATATGGTTTGGTGTATGGAGATTCAAGTATGGTATATGATAAGTTTGTTTCAGGCATTTGCAATTGTTTGCTAATGATCTGACCTGGAGGGAAAAAAAAAAAAAAAAAGAAAAAAAAAGGTTAACTTACCAGATTGTTTCTCTGATATGTAATGAGTTAATTGGCAGTGGTCTGATTTTGTTTGTCTTACTAGCCAAGCCTTAGTATTCACAGAAAAAAACCCTAAGAATATATGCTATTAAGTGTAGTAAATTACCTAAGGCACATCTGTAATCACTTGGCTGAGAAAGCTATAGATGAGCTTTATCAGATTTTAGCCATTATAGATAATTTCATGTCACAAGCTACCATGGAAGAATATTTGTGACCTAGAAATCTGTGAAAGAAGATTTAAGTTAAGGCTGTGATACACCTCAGTCAAAAACGAGGAACCAAATTTATGCATTTCAATCACATCTCTTCACTGAAAGTACAGAACCTGGGAATGCAAAAGTGGCAATAGAAGCAGACTAAATGCAATCCTACTGAGCTTGAAATTATTCAAGGGTGGCAAGTTTGTCAGTTTTACAGCATACCTTCCAGAAGTGTTTACAATGCTAATACAGTTACATAAAAAGAAACTTGTGATTTTAAAGGCTGCTGAGTCACATTTTGCCTTCATCGAAGTGCAGCAATCAGTTGCCAGTACAGGACATTGCACAGCTTAATGTGAAATTACAAACCAGCTGGACACATCCACCAGTGTCCAAGCAGAAAGATTGTTAATTAACATGTCAAACAGGTGTTAAGAAGGGAATGCTATATGTCTGAGAAAAATCTGAAAGTTGTTCTTCCTGCCAGGTACGCTTTTCACAAGTATATGTGAGGATAGTTCCATTAGAATCTATTAGTCTGGGTTTTTAGAAAATCATGGGATGGAATAAAAGTAAAATGCTGAATCTCTTTGTTGCATACTAGCAGTGTTCCAAAATGACAGTGTGATCAAATAAGAGGTTCTCTATAAAAAAGGAAAGCTGAAAGCATGACAACTGATAGATAGATGACTTGATCAGAGTTAGTCAGCGAAAACAATTCAAAGGGTTTTTTTTCTGCTAAATTGGCAGAGTTCTTTTAATTCTTCAAGAAAAGAAAAGGAATCAGTTATCTGATTTTTAAAATTTGAGCTGTTGAGCAAAGTCACTGAAATTACTTAAGCACTGGATCAGGAAATAGAAGGCTTAATCTATTGGAAATGCTCTGTCTGAAGAAGCTATTATAAAATACCCCACCCATTCATAAATTAGTGTGAGAAATAAAATCACTTCATGATCTCTTTTTGAGAAAAACTAGTACACCACATTTTCTTGTGTACAAATGCATATATTATGCTGCACCTGGACCAAGACATTCTTACTCTGATCGCCATAAAAGCTTCCTGGTCTCTTGGAGAGGAACTGAAATATTGGTATGAAGTAAAACAGAAATTTATCAAAGTTGGAACTGTCAGTATTCAAATATGAATTTACTTATGATCTCTGAAACTGAGTGGGCAGTTAAAACAGTAAGAAAAAGCAGAAAACAAAGCACATCATAGATGTTTAAATAGATCTTGTTTTACAATTAAGAATGTTCAGAAAAGTCATTGTGTTATGCAACCATAGGCCAGATGAAGGCACAAGATCCTCTTCAGTAGTAATGCCTGGTATCATCATATACTGTGATATAGTAAAATCAACACATATGTTTTCTATTATCTAAGCATTGGACTTAAAAAGGGCTTGGGCTGTTAGGTTTCTAAAAAAAAAGAAAAATAAGAGTGCTGTCACCTGTCAATGCAGTCTTTGGCAAATTTTCTGATGCTACCTAGAATTTCCCAAATGTGCTTTCTTCAGCATCATAATCTGAATTATACAGGCAAAACTTTATTCAGCAGCATAGAAAATAATCTGAATTATGCAGGCAAATCTTGTATTAATCTTTGATTTCTGTATTTTATTTGTGCACTTTCTATGGGGGCACAGATGTATTGTGATGATTTAAGCAGAAATAGTGTCTTTGGTGTATGCTGTGTATAAATCCAGAAGAAATGTAGGCAGATGAATGCCTACATTTTAATTACTTTTTGAGCTAAATATCTCCATTTCTTTTATCGAGCACAAAGGGCACAAATTTTTAGTTCTTGCTTTCATGTGAGAATGTTGGGGTGTGAATGATTCAGGATTCCCAAACTGTAGAAACTTGAACAGAAAAAAGTGTCCTGTGTTTTCGTTACCAATTTTATATGTGGGTTTTCATAGTAACTGGTTAAATTATATTTCTTAGTACTCCTGTATTTTATTTTCTTTCTTCTAATCTTTTACAAGTCAAACTATTGATAATGTATGCCATCTATGAAAAAAAAAAAGCTCATTTTTGAGACCACTTTCATAGGCAAAAAAAAAGCAAACAGGAAAGAATTCTGTCTTCAGGTAAGATTGGAATATACAGGTTGGGTCTCTTTCATAGCAGCAGTGATGTGGCAGAGGTTTTAGTTTTAAAAGATTACCTACTTCATATAAAGGACAATGTAAGATGCACAATGAGGATACATATGCAAAATGAAAAATTGTATTTAAGAACATATATGAAAGTATAGACAACTTTTTCAACTTCTTTTGTTGTTCCCAGTTCTTCTCTCCTCAAACCTTTAACTAATATTAAAACATAGAAACATGCAAGATGATAGTTTCCTCATAAGTAAATGGAAGAAGTTATATACATTGTAATTCCAGCATACACATGTCAAATTCTCTCAAGTAGGAAAGAAATTTAGAAAATACTGTGTAGAGAATATTTTCAACAGGTCTTTAGGGAAGCAGATGCTCTTTGTAAAATTCTTCTAACTAATTGGATTGCTGAATGGCCATGGCCAACAAATAAACTCTTGTACCTCTTAATGTAACATTTGCAGAAGATTTGATCCTTGTGGTGTAGTTTCATTGAATTGAAAGTAGAAGAGCTTGTTATATACTTTTTTAACAAGGCTATTTTTCATTAATAAGGTCAGTGGGTTAAGTGGAAGTGGATGTTAAAAGATGTATCTTAAAATTCAAGAATCATTGTTTGCAAGAAACTATGATAGAAAAAGTTTAATTCATTGTGCAGGTAGGAATGAAATATTTCAACTACCTTTCTAATTGTGGGGATTTATATTACCTTATTTTTTTCCTATTATTTCCTAGAAAGTAATAATTATAAATAGCCTTTTAAGGGGATGGTGTGACTTAGCATATTTCCATAGCCATTCATGAACTCTGATACCAGCAAATGAATGTTTCCTTTGTATTTACTACACTTTTGTTTTGTTTCTTTTTGTTTGTTTTTTTTATTTTAGTTTTTTAATTCCATGCTGAGATTCTTAAAATAATCACCACTGAATTGTTCCCAGTTCAGGAATTAACCCTGCACATGATTCCTTTCTGTATGATGCATCTCAACACAGAGCTGTGGACTATCTGCACATTCCGTGAATCTCTGTCTCCAGCATCTTCTTTTTTTTCAATATTAGATTTAATTTTTCCTTATCATATACAGTGGCACACTTTAAGAAGATATTTCCATTGCTGTCAGTGCTTCTGGTTTTATATTCATAGCCTGATCCAAAACTCACTAAGGTCAATGAAAAATGCCCTTTGAATTCAGTGGTCCTCATATGAGCTTACTTATGTCTTGAAATGTATTTATGTAAAATAATCCATAAAGCTTATTTGTTTATAATTATCTTTATCCTTCTTAGTAATGGCAGTGAGTGGTAACTATTTTGGTTGTAAGCCACAACTGATGTAGTAGAGATCTAGATTCTGTACTTTTGTATAATCAGAAGTAAGCATCATGTTGGAAATAATTAGGGAAGACAATGAGACTGCAAAATCCATTCATGAATTTGCAAAAATGAAACATGAACGTTTTGTTATTTTTAAACATATTGTTCAAGGTGTATATTTTAAAAGAAAAAAATTATAGGAAAAATATAGGAAAGCTTCCCTTTCTTCCAGGTTTTGAAGTATAAGCTTAAATAGCTGTCTAAATGCTAAGTGACTGCAGTTTATATAGTTTCTATATTCAGAGTACTCTGAGCAGTAGATAATGATAATCATATTTTAAAATAATTATTTGTTATTAAAAATCTCTTATTAAGGGCAGAAGTATTAATAGATGACAAAGTTAAAAAAGAAAACACAGTTTTTCTTTTTTACTCAGGTTTTCATAGTAGTTTATATAACTCATAGACTTTTAGAATAAGAGAGGTTTTATATATAGATAGATAGATAAATAGATGTATTTAAAAGAACACTACTAGTGTTAAAGGAACTAGGGTTTAAAAGAACTAGTGTGAGTTTCATTGACAATGCAATGCTGTATGTTCTTTCACATGTATGACTGTTATAAAATGCCATCATCTTAACTAAGCATTGCTAATTTTGTTCATAATTAAAGAAGTTGATGGGAACCAGCCGTACAGCTTTATAAAAGAGAAATGCTTCTGGGGCTCAGTGCGTTTCATGTCTGTGGAAACAATGATTATCTGAGGCTAACTTTCAATCTAACTTCCCCTTTTAATTAGTTACTACCCAAATTAAGTCATTTTACAGATACACGAAAGGCAAGAGCCTCAAATATAATACCAGTGGCTCTTCTTGCTCTTGACACAGCTACTTTTCTCACTCTTCACCAGTCTGATCATAGTCTGCAGCTCTTTTTAATGGCCATTGTGAATATATTTAAGTTATTCAAAACCTCTTTTTGTATCTTGACATAGTTTCATGGTGATAAAGATTCTTTTCCTTTTTTTTTTTATTTTTTAATTTTTTTATTTTTATTTAACGTTATTGACCAAAACCACCAAAACCAAAAACAAAACCAAAAAACAAAACCAAAACCAGAGAGACTTAAATAAAGCAATCTTAAAGGTGCTTCTAAAATTCTAGAAGTGGCTTGCACCATCAAAATTATTTATTTATTGGATAAGGGTAGGTATTTTTACGAAATGCTAAACTTTCATGTAATTTTGATTTGTGTCAAAACTTTGTGTCAATCCATACCCTCTCAAATCAAGTTTAACAATCTTTAATACTATTCAAATAAGTAATTCAAAGTAACATATGGTTCATATTCACATAAATTGGTTGAAAATTGTGTAAGAAAATATTTGAAACTATAGATTTTCCTCATTTTCTTTTCATCATAGGGAAATTGTCCTACTGTTTTGTCTTAGTTTCTTCATTTGCAAAGTGTACCAGATATGTGGATAGCTCCTGAAAGACCTAAATACCCAACTCATAATCCTAAGTAAAAGTTGTTTTCACACATGGAAAATTATAAAGATCTTGTGTTATGATGAAAAAAAAAAAAACAACCCACCAACAAATTCACTACTCTAGTTAAAAGATGCAAAGACATTCAGGAAAGTATTTGCCTGCAAATATTTGAAACTCCAGCTTTGACCTGATGGGAAAAAGCAAATTGTCCTTGGTACTTTTTTTAAACGGTTGGTTTTTGTATTTTGTAGAAGCTGTGTCTCAAGCTAGAGGCCAGGAACCTTATTTATTTTTCTCCTGTTTTTGTTCTGAAAGCATAAATATGTTGAAAAGAGTGAACTAAAAGCTTTTGCTAAGACTTTTCAGATGTTCACAAAATAAAAATAGCCTTTGACATTTTACTTAGGCTAAAAAATCAAAGACATTTAATCTTTGTTGTTTAGAGTGCAGATGGTTGAAAAATTGTATTAATAACAAAAAAAAAGTGTTTTATTGTTTATACTGCTGCCAGTGTGGATACAACAAATAAAATTCAGAGTTAGAGAAACAATACATGACTTGAAATATTAGGTAATCCATGGTTGAATACTCAGAGTGGTTTTAGAAGACCATGAAATTTAGTATAGTAGCTCAAGCCATAAATCCTATTGTCTACTAAATGCCTTATGTGTCTGCATTTAACATTTGAAGTGAAAAATACTCCCATAAAGCAAGTAGGCTACTGTTAACAGATGCATATTGTGGTGAAAAAAATTCCCTTATCCTTCCCTCTCCTTCAGTGCAGACTGGTTCATGCATGAAACACAATACCAGTTGTGTTTTTTTCTTATATATGCTTGTAAAAATGATAACCAATTTGTAATAAAGCTGGAGTTGCTCCAGTTACTCTGCCTCCTCCTATGATTGCAGTTTCTCTGGATGACCATCAGTTCAAACATTCGTAGAATGAAGCCTATCAAATGCTTTTCTCTTACTCGGGTATATTCCTAGACTTTTTGATGCTTTTGACAATCACAAGCATTACGTATGAATTACTAAATAAACTCAAACCTTCAAATGTGTAAGTCTGTAGTAGCTATGACCTTAGCTAACAGGGGAATTGCCTTTTGTAAATAGGAAATTATTTTGCAATGTGGTGGCAGATGAATAACATACAACAGCACCATTCCTGTCGATCAGATAAGAAAAATATACATGATATATTGAAATGGCTTGATCCACTGCAGAGGACCTGACCTGACTAATACTGGATCTTCTATGGATGTCATACATAAATGACTAGTGGCCAATAGTGTAGAATGTGCTGCCTGATTTGTAGACAGAAATATAATGGCAAAGAAGACATCAGAGGTAAAGGTAGTAAACAAATTACTCTTTAAAAAGAGTAATTTTCAAAGTACAGTTTTGGGGCTTGTACTAAATTTAATGGTGTTTTGAGCTGAGTAAACTCAAAATTACAATAAAAGAGAAAAAGAAAAATAACAGGGTCACTGAGAAGAACAACAGAAGGTTGGTAACTAAGGAGCTTGATTCTGCTAAGGGGCAAAAACATTTATTTGTCTTGTTACTGATAGAAAATACAGAAGATATCATCCCAGAGACAGGTACAGGTACATTTTCCTGAGGGGAAAAAAAAAAAGTTAAAGACCTCATTGCTAGGCTGGAAAAGACAATAAAGAGTTTATTCCAGTGAAAGTGTGTAAAGCATTAAGCCCAGGTGAATTTGATTACTGAGTTCTGAGGGAAGGAGCAAGAAAAACAGTGACAATTACAAATGCACATTTTTGATACTTTAACTCATAAGAACAAAAGATCTTATGGAGGTCATCCACTGTTCAAGATTACACACAGGAAAGCATCAATAAAATGGATATTAGAGGAAACAAGTAATGACAGTTTAAATAACAACATATTAAAAATTTTCACCAGTAGCAGCATCTGGCTACCTTGCTTCTCTATATAGTCCCAAAGCATAATATCCACTTACAATGATTGAGAGGCTAAGATCTATCATTTTTCTCCTCCTTCATTGTTTTTGCAGTGTAATACGTGCTTTTCAGTAGTAGACCACAAAAGTTATTAAAACTTTAGAAGTAGTCTGGTATATAGAACTTAAAAATCTAAACACCTTAGGTGTGTGACTATTTTCACACATCATTTAGCAAAATACTGATCTATACATTCATACAAATTTACTGCAGATTGTATTGCAAGCTAAGTATTGAGAACAGTAGAATATCATGTCCTCTAGCTACAGAATTTAGACCTAATTTTGGCATAGTATGTAAAGCTTTGCCTGTAGATGATGAATTCCTTTTGTCTGAACTTATAATTAGAAGCAAAATTCTTGGTTCAAAACCCATGAGAATGTCATAAGACACAAATATTGCCAGTAAAAAAACTTCCAATATCCGCATCCTTATATGCATAGTAAATAGATTTTTATATATATATGTGAATTCCTGTAACTGCCATGCACAGAAACAGTGTTGCTCCTTGAAGTGCAATCTGCAGAAAAACTATGAGCACTTCAATGTAAAGTTAAGATTGTGCAAAAAACAATACTTGTAGCAAGATTTGCTAGTCCTATCACTTGTACTAGAAACTTTAACAAATAGTTGGTTTGCCTGTTCATTGAGCTTCCATTTTTCCATGTAAAGCTAGACAGTAGTTTCTACAGGACAAAGTAAAGAACTAAAATATGGATATGAAAGCTAAATGGGTGGTTCAAAAACATTTGTAATTCTAATCAAAACTGTATTTTAGAAAATGTCTAGAAATCTGTAAACTAAGTGAAATTTATACTGTACAATATATATATTATTATTTTAATGGTCCTGAATCATACAAAAATTATAGGATAATTACTTTGTACAAAAATAATTAATTTACTGCATGCAATAAAACAATTATTGTCTGAACAGGATTCAGCATACTTTTAAATAGCTAAACAGTATTTTCTTCAGCTGGTTAAGCTGCTTGTGTTAGTAACTTTACTAGAGATATTTATTGGAATCAGTTATATAATAAAACCGCGGTCTAAACTGTTTGAAATTATGTTTTTTCCATGTAACACATCTGTTGTCAGTTCACCCTAGCCAGCAGGTACACACTCATACAACCACTTGCTCACTGTCCACCAGCAAGGAAAGAAGAGAATAGGAAAAACAAAAGATAAAAGATAAAAACTTATGACTCAAGATAAACACAGTTTAATAAGTGAAGAAAAGACAGGAAAAAAGAAAGTGATGGAAAGGCAATCGCTTCTCCATCAGGAGACTGATTCCTAGCCAGTTGCCAAACAATGGCTAGGTCTGAAGACAGAAAACTCAGCATGGCATTATGTGACACAGGGCATCATTTTGGCCAGTTCAGGTCAGCTGCCCTGCCTGTCCCTTCCCAGCTTCTTGCCCACCACCAGCCTACATGCCAGGTGGTAGAATAAGAACCAGAGAAAGCTTTGGTGCTGTTCAAGCACTACTCAGCTATAGCCAAAGCATTGAAGTGTTATCCATACTGTTTCAGTCACAAATTCAAACCACCATATGGCTGCTATGAAAAAAGTTAACTCCATCTCAACCAGACTCAACACGCAACTATGGCCTTTCTTTGGTAGGTCATGTGCATGTGTATTTTTTCAGGTATTCAATTCATTACATAGCCTAAAATATATACTACAAATTTAAATCTTTTAATGCACATTAAAATACTTTTAAATATATATCAAAATGTACTCTCTTTTTTGTTACATTTTTTTTTTTTTTTAGCTTCTTTATGAGGTGCATGACTATCCTGCATAGGTATTTTCGACATTCTTTATAAAAGTAGTCTATGCTTTAAATTTCAGCTTGTTAAGGACTTTGATGCCCATGAAGTATGTGAATGAGCACAATGTGATGGACTCCATCTTGATACTTTACAGAATAGTGGCCAGAAGCAATCTAACCTCTATTAGAGGTTTCCTTTAAGAATGTTTCTAAGGGTGTATGATGTTTTCAAAGACTGCAAGAGGGGGAAGGTAGTGCCAAATTTTAAATTTGCAATACAAAAGAGCCAAGTCTAACTTAGATAGCAAGAAGGCTTTGGAAGTTAAGAAGACTTTGGAACAAATATTCAAGAAAATTATTTGCTAGCAGTACCAAAACAAGAAGGAGATGAGTAACAGTAGGTCAGCAACAAATTACATTAAACCAATTCTTCAACAATTTTTTAGAGATTGACAAGAAGCAGCAGGTGTCGTGTAGTCTTAAACAAATCTTTAGGCACTGTCTAGCATTATATTCTCTTAAGGAAGCTAGGAAGTCTTGGGCTCTATTAAGTTTCTAAATTGCTAGTAAATTGCATGCAAAGTTGTCTGGATAACTGTGTGTGTTGTCAATAATTCCCTGTCAAAGTGAAAGGACAAGACAAACACAGGTGTCCCTCCTGGAATCAATTCTTTGCTATTTTTCTTTAATCAGCCTGGATGGTAGAGCATAGACTAAGTTTATTAAGTCTGTGATAACGCAGAGCTGGGAAAGAGGAACCATGTACTCAAGAGCAAGCTTTGAATTCAAAATCAGCTTTGACAAATTAGAGAAAAGGACCAAAAGATATGTTAAAACTCTGTGGAAGCAAGTGGAAGGTGCTAGGCGTAGGAAGAAATTATGGACAGCAAAAATATGCTGCGGAAAAAACTTGGTGAAATACTGTTTCTTTGGAAAAGAATCTGTGAGTCTGCATGTATCACATTCTGTACAGGGGTTAGCAAAGCCATGAAGTTGTAAAAAAATCTAGGGAACATTTTATCTCTTGTAAATGGAAATGCAGCTTGTAAGACAGTGAAGTAATTACCCAATTCTTCTCAGTGCTGTACTCCAGGCTGGAATTCTGAATTCAATTTTAAGCATTGCATTTCAGCAGCAGAGCAGAGCTATGAAATAAAAAACTAAACAATTGAGGTTAGGTACCTTTACAGGAGAAATGACTAAGGAAGGACCTGATGGCAAAGATCAGGTTTGTGAAGGGGTAGTATAAAAAGAAAAGAAATAATCTGTTCTTTTATCTGTGATAGATAGGAGAAAGAATAATGGGGTTAAATTGCAGCTATTAAGTATAAGTTTGAGCACTCGGAAGAACTTTTTAATTATATGAATAGTGAAACACTGAAATAGATGTAATGGGAGTTGAAGATGGGAAAAAATTAGATAAGGATTGTAAGGACTGACATACAGTTTATCCTACACTAGGGCAGAAAAACATGCTGAATGGTTCTGGGTTTTATCACAATTAATTACATTGATACATCCCTGTAACAGACTAAAATATTCTGCTTGACAGCTGGTGACCACAGAATTAAATCTTCCAAAACACTAAAGGCCAAGACAAAAAGTGCTAGTAGCTGTAATAATTCAGTATGTGATCATTTGACTTTTAATATGAAATATTTTTGCCTTTGGATAAGAAATAATGGTTTGTTTTTTTTTTCTTTTCCTTACTCCCAGTAGTTAAGTTGTGTAAAGATCCTTCTTGTTTCTGCTTTGACTAACCACAAAGGGTGCGGGCTTCAGCAGGAGTTTGTTAGTGGAAGGAATGAAAGGACAAGCCAAAGGACAGTAATGATAGAAAAAGTGGAGCTATGGCACTGTTTTTCTAGAATTATTAGAAAATAGGAAAAGACTCCAACAACACAAACCATATTTCAGTTTGCTTGGTTTGCACCTTACAGGGTCATGAGCTGCCCAAGAAATGACAGAATGAAGTCTGAAACAACATAAACCTTTGGTGAAACTATGCTGCTTCTCCCCTCTCTGCTTTTTGGATCCTGTAGTGAGATAAAGGGGTAGATGGGGAAGTCTAAATTAATTGTTTGTATTTGCCTCTTTCCTGAAGTGGCTTGATGTTTTGACATGTAATGTTATTGCAATGAATCATATGTGGTGCTTTTGTTATTCTGGTTGCTTTTTGAAGACCCTGTAGTTTGGACCCAATTGAACTGAATATTTCTCTTCCTTATTTCTCTCCTGAGAAAGTTTTTCTGCATATATAACAACACTTCTTCTCTATTACGCTTGATAAGAAGAGATTTTTTTAACTTTCCTCTTGGTGAAAAAAAAAAAAGTAAGTCTTCTTTATTTTCTTCTGTTTGACATTTTGTTCTTCATGTTAAATCTGCAATTCTTTCTACAGGAGACATAAAGCCAAAAGGAAAAAGGGAAGTCTGCAATGAATTAAATTTGCACTTAGGAGGCATTTCCTAAAAATAAGTACATATATCTGAGGTGCTGAAGATTCTAATCTGTTTCTTGGACACATACTAATAGTAGAAGACCCACTTTTTTTTTTTTTATGATAAGAATTGTAAAAAATAGTAGTTGAAATTGTACTGTTACTAAAAAAATGAGATAGTCTTAGTAGAGGAACAACCAGGATTCATAGAATACGCAAGCATTTAGAGTATGGTGCTAATAACGCCAAGGCCAGGGGTTCAATCCCCGTATGGGCCATTCACTTAAGAGTTGACTCAATGATTCTTGTAGGTCTCTTCCAACTCAGAATATTCTGTGATCCTGTGATTTAAGATAATAACTTCCATGGGCACTTTCCCTCCTTAGTTTCCTAGCTGAATAAAATAAGGGGGTCACATTCTCATCACATTGGTCACTGTGTATTTTCACCTACTTAACAAAATAAAGTTGCAGAATTAAATCCATTATCAGAAAGATTGCAACAATATTCACAGATATTATAGTCTAGAGAACTAGCATTAAACACAATTTAAAAAATTCTCCTGTTTCAATAAAATACTATATGGCTTGTATGATTTCTACCTGATCTTTCATAGAAGTTTATTTGAATATCACCTACCTGTAGACAAAATATTATATATCTAAGCCTAGCCAAATCTTCTATTTATTTATTTATTCTTAATTTTTTCTGAGTTAAATTAAAATTCTTCTATTGTGTTTTCTTCTGCTCACCTATGAGTAGAAGTCCTAGATACACTTCTACTTGCACAGAAATATTTACTACCAAATTTTCAGTCTGCTTCATGGAGGCATTCGTATATGTAAGCTGCTGAGGTACTTTCATGAAACACACTATAGAATCCTGAAGAGGTTTTGTTTCTTAAGGAACTGTGAATACTTGATCGGTGAACTGGACATTTTTAGTCACCAAGCTTCAAAAATTAAAAAAACAAACAAACAAACAAAAAGGTGTAAGGGGTTCAGAAGAACCAATTTAAGAGGTGTTTTTCCCCAAGAACAAAGCAGTAAGTTCACCTGTCAAATATAGATGTACAAGATTAAATGCTTTGTTTTAACACTCTGCATTACTTAGTAACTGTGATTATTCTGTGAACTCCACATTGGAGTCATGGTACACCTGTAACTGCCTGTAGAGAAAAAGGCCCCTATTTTCTTTTGATATTTGTTTACCAATAGTCTTGTGAACTGTCATTTCCATATTTTTCATAACATCATGGCTGTGTGATTATTTTCTCCGAGGAGTGGTGCTCATGTCCTATGAGATGAGTATGCTTTCTCAGAATCTGATTTTTCAAGGTATTGTGTAACTCCTGCATGTTTTGTTGAGGGCTGTAGGGTTTGGGGTTTTTTCCATGCATATGAAGTATGAGTATGACTGTGTTAGAGTTCCAGAGTCTACTAAACTATATTTTGTGTCCCTGTAACGCAGTGTTGCAGCTCTCAAAATCTTTTCAATCATCTATGTAGCACAATGAATGTAATTGGATATTATATGTAAGTTGATATTCACAACACCTCTTCTAGAGACTGTCCTGTTCAGCAAGGTAATGTGTCCTGTTTTAACAAACAATTCATCCATTTGTGTTGTTCAGTTTGTTTACAGATATTTTTCCTTCCCTTCATATCACTATTAAATTAGCTCTGTAATGTTTCTTTCACACACCAATTTATACCAGTGACAGGATTTGTTGATACTACACTGAAAATCAAATTTGGGCATATAGGTTTGCTAATTTCTTAGTGAAAAGCTGTGTACTTGCCTTAGCTACTGATCTTAAGCCAGTCTTCACATGTGTGAACAACATCTCTCTGTCAGTTGGAGATGCTGATAAAGACTGATGTCAATAATGCACACTTATTATTATGCTTTTCATGGCAGAAAAGGCTGCAAAAAAATGTATTGCCTAGGAATTATTTTGTTTAGGGTATTATTGTTGGTAAGACTCTCTATAACTTAATACTGTGTTTTCCAAACCAGTCAAATGCTTTCTGAACAATTGCATGTGGGGTACTAATTCACACTGATGAAAGGGTGTAATTTTTTTTAATACCTGGATATCAAACTCAACTAGTCTTAGTCTAACCCTGACTGGTAAATTGACCTCCAGCTTTCTCATATAGCTGTCAGTAATTCTCCATGCATTTCACTAGAAGCACAATGAGCAAAGACTTTAAATAGTAGAGAGAACACAGATGTGTTCATAGTTTGTTTTGAATATATTTAGACTATTCTTTGAAGGTAGAAAAAGGTGATTATCTTTTTTCTTTTTTTTTTTTTTTTCTTTTTTCCCTACCTGAGCCTGAAATTACAACTCAGTTTTTATTAGAATAGATTCTATAAATAGAATAAAACAAACAAACAAACAAAAATAAACAAACAAACATATCTACCTGTCTTAGAGTAGTTTATTTCATGTTACCGTGAGATACGCTCAGAGAGATATACAGGAACAGATCTGAAATATCAGAAATGCCTCCTTTAAATGTATCCAGTAAATATATTTGTTAAATTGATACAGAAAGAAAAAATAATCACTGCTCCTGAGGGGAATGGGAAAAAACAAACAAACAAACAAAAAAAAAACAACCGATGGCTCCAGTGCTTTATAATTGTTCAGAAAATATTTGTGTAAGGAATGACTCCTGGAAAACCTCCCAAGGTCAGTGAGATTCATGGGATTGTGCTGAGTAAGTTATACTAACTCTTATGCACTTAGTTTTCCCTAGAAATTGCTATTATTTTTTTCTTATTGTCTTTTTTGTTTTTAATTTTTCTTTTTCTATTGTTGTTGTCCTTCTTCTTTAATGGGCATATAGTCCATATTGTTCCTAAGAAAACTACCACATTCCAGGGGGGGATATCCAATTTAGTGGGATCACTTTTATACATAAATGATACCAAAATGAGTGTCACTGTTGTACAAAGATTACTAAACTCTTGGTGCAAACTTCAGCCTTTACAGCCCAATCCTGTAATTCAGTTGCAAAACTCCTGTTGTCCTTCAATCTCCAATGGGACAGTTATCTCATTTCAGAGAAGCATGGCTGCTGTTAGTGCTACATAGTGAACTTCAGGGTTTTTTTGTACCCTTCCAGCATCTGTGAACAGTATTCTTCAGATCCTGGAGAAACTGGGACTTAGAAGACATGTGTTATTTCTACCCAAATTAAATCAGTACTCCATTCTACTGGATTTGTCTTATGTTATTTGATGTTTGTGACTTATAGTTATTTTCTACAATATTTTGACAAATTAGAAAAACATAGCCAATGCTTTTATGAGATTTTTTTTTTCTAAAGGCTTTTCTCCTTTTCTTAAATTCCAAAGTGTAATTGATTAATGTAATTGTAAGAGAGGAATTCCAATTTTAAATGAGTTTATGGGAGTTTCAACCAGAGATTTGAACTTGTGTTATAAAGAACTTGAACCAGTCTGCATATATTTGAAGTAGCTTTCTTGTCTCAGTGGAGATTTATATAACCATATCTTCCATGAGAATCCGCACTTTCCCATTGCATACTCACTCACATCAATTTAGATGAAAAATTTATTTGACCTATTTTTACTTTCTCAAATCATATCTAAATATGTATCTAAACATGTGTGTATGTAGACACTCACAAATACAACATATACAGATGATTACCCTGTGATAGTATCAACATTTTCTGTGTTGCTTTTGTTTCATCTTACAAAATACCAGTTTGGACAAACAGCCTTGACCTAATTTATAATATGCAATTTGGTGAAGAAACAACTACTCAGTAGAGATGGCACTAAGCTCATTTTAACTACAGCATAAATCCAGATCTTGAAAACTTTCTGGTAACTTACATTACACTAAAAGCTATTGATTAGAAATGCTTCCCTGGCAGAAGATAGAGACTCGTGAACTCCTTGTGTTCCAGTGATTCACCAGGAGATCTCAATGGGAGTTACAGATAACAAGTAGCAGCACAGCAGATAAACCATGAAAATCAAGGAGGAATCCAAGTCTTAGCCAAGCTGTATAAATTTATGAAAATATTTCTATTGACCTGAATGGATGCTAAAGAGGATCCCATTGTATGTCATAGGAACTATTCCCGCCCAGTTTTTCTACTTATTTTTTACTAGTACTTTACCTGTTTTGTGTATTTAAATTTTACACTTCTCATCAGACAACTTGTTACTGAAGACAGAAAAAGCATGTAATGTAGGATATTACATAAAGGACATGTCCTTTTAATGTAATTTGATTGTAGTATTTGTTGCGATACATCTTTTATGTGTCTTAAATACATATAGGTGTCACTTGATGAAGGATGTAAGACAGTAATAACAGGAAAGTTGATTAGAGTTTATGCCAATGCCCTAACTAGAAGATGGTGTATTATAAGAATTTGGCCCCCCTACAGAAGTGGTGGTAACTCACTAATCATGCAGACTGGGTAAAAATTTATAGTTGTCAATATTGAAATTTTAAGCACATTCAAAGTGATAAAAGAAAGACACAAGACCTTTATATTCTAAAGAACTTTTGAAGACAAATGGGTTTTTGGGGAGGGAGAGCTGGTTTGTTTTAATGGAAGTAAAATGAGGTGGCTGCTCTCTGTGCATTACAAACATGTTTTGGGAAACGTGCTTTGAATTTTTTTTCTTTTTCTAAAAAGCAAATTATTTACAAGCATTAGATGTTCTTCACAACAGACACTTTTGGAATAAGTATACGTTTCATAAAGCAAGAAAGCACTTGCTCTAAGCTGTAAAAAGCAGAATGAGAAATGGTTCAAGACTTTTTAACCTGCTATATAAAGAGGCTTTGCAATTGAAAATAAATTATGTTGTTAGTAGCTTTTGTACAGTTCTTATAATTTTGTTTTGAAACAAGCTATAATTATAGAACCACAGTTCCTTGAACTGTTTTCTTTTAAAAAAACAACATACAAAAAATTCAAAATCCTGTTAATTGATATTCCTTTTTCAAGTTCATAAGCACCTTCCTGTGCTTCTGTTTTCTTGAATTGTAAAGAGACTCATCCTGCAGTTTAGTGTGATCTATTTCTGTCCTTTGGTATGAAGTGATATTTTGGAGGAGTTTTGTGTTAGTGAACTAAAATTTTTTCCCTTGTTCAGTGTGAAAATTATTTATGGTTTGGTTTATATATATATGACTAGTTGGACCATAGCACATCATTTATTTTTTACAATGTTTGCTGCATTCATTACATTTATACACCTTTTACATTGCATAAGGTATTATTATCACATTTTATTATCACCGTGCATATTCTTATGTGGTATATGTATTCAAAATATACTCTTAAAGTTCCACCTCCTTCAAATAGGAGTTTCTCTCTTAGTAGAAGGTTAGTTTCCTTGTTCTGAAGATGTGATTGAAAAAAATGTGCAAGAAATGTTTGTACTTTGTTTGGGAGGTTTGCTAACTTAAGTACATACGTTATATGATACAGGATCCTTGCTTTCATGATTATACTTCTGTTAATTGCCTAATGGCATAAAAACTCTTCTGGAGAGCAATTTTAATTATGGTTTAGATGTAGGAGTTTTTCCACTTTGAGAACCTCAGAATTATTCCTCCTCTTCATGAATTAAAACTAGGAAGCAGATGATTTGTGTGTTCAATTCAATAACGGGCTAATGACAAACAAGATTTCTGTTATTTGCCACAATTTACCTTACAGATCACGATTTTCCTTATAGGACAGTTTGCTTAATCACTTACTATTAAAATTTTGTTTTAAAAATATAAGAAATATCATTTTATGTCCTGCTTGAGATGTAACCTCAAAAGAATGCTATCTGGATAATTAATGGATATATTTATTCATATTACTCACCCAGTAATATTTATATCTCCACTGTTGCTCCTTCTATAGCACTACATTTAAATGTTCTCATTAATTTCCTTCTAAACTTCTATTTGACTCAGTCCCATGAAAAGTCGTTATAGTATTCTCTCCTGTCCCCTTCATATGCACTACAGGGCCATACACCACAGAGACAACTTTTTGTGAGGAAAAGTTTTTGTGAGAAGTTATTATAATTGGTTCTAATAAAGTTTTGTACCAGAAGTGCTTCTTCATTGAAGAGTCCTGTGTTGCTCTTTCTTGATGCCATCTTTGTTGTTCTAACCAATTTGTCACCTGTAGAGGAGCTGACAATAGAAAATATGCTTTCCCACATTTTCATTGGCAACTTGCTACCATGATGATGTATTATGATACATGAATTGCATTACAGCATAACTAAACAAAAATAATCTTCACATGGCCTATACTGAAGGTAAACTGTCAATTTAGGAAAAAGTGTAACGTGATTGAAGATGAGCATCAGAGTACTATCCAAACAATTTCTTTCAGAAAGGAACAAAGAAAGATTTCAAGAGCTGTCAAATATTACATTATAGCAGGTGTCTGCTATAGTCCACTTGACCAGGAAGAACAAGTGGATGAGGGCCTGGTCCTCATAGGGAACTTCAGTCGTGTTGATGTCTGCTGGAGGGAGAACACAGCAGGATATAACCAATCAGAGAGGCTCCTGGAGTGTATTGATGATAACTTTCTCCTCCAAATGATAGCAGAACCAATGAGGAGAGGTAGTCTGCTGGACCTCATATACCAAAAAGGAGGGGCTCATTGGGAATATGAAGATCAAGGCAATGACTTTGGTGGAGTTCAGGACCCTGAAGGCACAGAGGAGAGTAAGAAGAAATCTCACAGCAATTGCCTTTAGGAGAGCTGACCTTGGCCTCTTCAGAGATCTCCTCATAAGAGTCCCATGGGATAAGGCCCTGGAGAGAAGAGGATCCAAGAAAGCAGTTTTATATTTATGGATCACCTCCTCCCTGCACAAAAGAGTTCCACCCCAAAAAAATATGAAGGCAGGCAAAAATTCTGGGAGCCTTGTGTGGATGAACAAAGAGCTGCCAGCCAAACCAAAACACTAAAAAAGAAGCCTACAAAGTGGGTGGAAGTAAGGACAGGTAGCCTGAGAGGAATACAGTGTGTGAACACTCAAGAGTGAAGCTAGGAAAGCCAAAGCCCAAACGGAATTTCATCTCTCCAGGGATATCAAAGACAACAAGGCTACTATAAGTACCTTACTGACAAAAAAAACCCCAAAACCCAGGGAAAATGTGGACCGATTGTCAACAAGACAGGGGACCTGGTGACACAAGACAAAGAAAAGGATGAGGTCCTGAATTCCTTTTTGCCTCAGCCTTTACTAGCAAAATCAACCTCCAGGAATCCCCGGTCATGGAGACAGAGGGGAAAGGGTGGAGAAAGGAAGATGTACCCTTGCTGGAAGAGGATCAGGTCAGGGAATACTTACACAAACTGGGCGTACATAAGTGCGGGGAATCTGATGGAATACACCCACATATGCTAAGGGAGCTGCAAGATGTCATTGTGAGGCCACTCTAGATAACCTTTGACCAATCATGGCATCTGGGAGAAGTTCCTAAAGATGGAAGAAAGTAAATGTCACTCTTGTCTTCAAGAAGGGCAAGAAGGAGGATTAGGGAACTGCAGGCTAATAAGACTCACTGTGTTCTCAGGAAACAAGATGGAACAGTTAATCCTGGACACCATTTCCAGGCTCATTAAGGATGAGAAAATCATCAGAGTAGTCAGCATGGCTTCACCAAGGGTAAGTCATGCTTGACCAACTTCAGAAATTTCTATGATGAATTGACTGACATAGTGTATGAGACCAGAGCACTGAATGTTGTCTACCTGAACTTCAGTAAAGCCTTTGACACTGCCTCCCATAAGATCCTCATAGAGAAAGTACAGCTTACCCAGAGAGATGGTGGTGTTTCCAACATAAGATATATTCAAAAGCCATCTGAACACAACTCTGGGCAATCAGCTCTATATGGTCCTGCCTGCACAGGGAGACTGGACCAGGTGATCTCCAGAGGCCTTTTCTACCTCAATCACTGTGTGATTCTGTGATATTGATTAACACTTAGGAAAAGTAGAACTAGCTCTAACTTGTTGTGGGTTAATTTCTTTAAAACCCAAAAATGTGATTGTTTTGAAATCTCTACCTCCACTAGAAATTTTATTTGTGCACTTCTGAGATAGGACCAGTCGTAGATGAAAAATCAATTAAGCCAACCGTAACATTGCCAAACAGGGGTTTGCAAAAGCACTTCAGGTACAGATTCCCCTTGTCGCCTGCATGTTTGTTACCTTGCTTGGAGCATTATAAAAGTTACAATATATACTCCAATGCCAAGAAAAGAACTGTCTAACCACTTGGTATCAAAGTGATTACCTAAAATAAAGAATAGCTCTAAAACATATTACTGATTGTAATATGTGTAAGTACTCTGTACACATGGTACCTCAATCCAGGCATTGAGGTGGCTACAAAAAATAAAAAAAAAATAAATAAAATTGCTTAATTGTTTCACAATTCCTGTAAAATCTATAGAGGAAATAAAAAAAAAAATATATAATTTCATATTTTAACTAAGGCTGACTAGGTTTTAAGTGAAGAAATGTTGATCCTTTAAATTGTAAAATTTCTTGTAATTAGATTAATTGTCATTATCTATAACAACTAATTAATCAGAATAACATTCAACATTATCATTGAAATGACTGCTGACTAGTAAAGGAGAAAATTAAATTCAGAGTTTTTTTCAAAAACAAAGATATCTATTTTGTTCACTTGCAGTCACAGATAGCTGTGATTAAATTTTAATTTGATGTCAAATTAAGCACTCAGTTGCTGTATGCTGACTTCCAAAGTACAGCTCTACTCACTTCAGAGGAATTTCCCATTTAAATGAACAGAAGGTTTGTTCTATACCATTCTAATGTCTTTCAAAGGCAGGTTCAGCTCAGTATGCATCCACAAAATGAATCTCAGTAGTAGCCAGGAAAATTTCATGGTGACTAGCTAAAGAAATATAGAACAAAGTGATTTTGAATATTGGTACTCTATTTTTAATTGTGTACATTGCATCTTCTACATTTGTAGCTGCTAATTCTCAAGAACACTTCATACCAAATTGCCTTCAGCCACTTATGTAAAAGTCATAGCATCACAACAGCACACAAACATTCCTCACTTTTGTATAAAGACAGTGTGTGAATACAAAAATATGGCTAGCTTTGCATGCGGTCCTGTTAATTTTGGTGTTGTACTAGTCTGGGAAGGCTCAAATATCCAGCTACAGCCAGGGCCTGGGTGAATATCTCAGACTGGCAAAGTGTGCAGTATATAGCTTCACTCTTTAGTAAGTACTATAATGGAGAAATGGTGTATTTATACAGTAGATACTATAAGTGTAGATGGCTTGCAGTACACTGTACAATACAAAACCAGTAGAAAAGGTTTAGGAAACACTATTTAAAAACAATATCTGTCTCATGGACCTCTCCTCCTCTGAGTCTCCTGCTCATGTTATCCACTGGATCATCACCTCTAAATCTGCCATCGAATTGGAAAATTACTTCTGCCATTCCATCACTGCACAGCATTTTTACTCGCTGTCAGCTCAGCTAATCCTATTCTATTAATGGGTCTGAGAGACAAGTTTTGCTGAAAGGATGATTGGACAGGGATTTGATTTCTTCTGATAGTAACTGGGGCCTGATTTTGAAGCCTCTTGGATAGACATAATTGACTACACAGCACAACAAGGAAATATTGAGCCAGTTTCTACTCTCACATACATCAAAACAAGCACAACTAATTCAGAAAACTCTTTATTCCTCATTTCACAATGGTTTCTTAAAGAAGCTACTGAAATAAGTTATATTATGATTTTTTCAAATTAATTTCAAAACAAGTATTCTTAAAATAGAAATACTCCTGTCACCCCACATCACTTTCACAGAACATAATCTGCACTTGACATTATTCTCTGCCAGCCAGAAGAGTTAATTCTGTATGAAAGGTTTTGATGGGAATAGCCTGAAAATATATTTTCATGTCATGTATCCAGCAGGGCTAAACTGTAGAAAATCCAAAGGAAATGCCAGGAAAAAAAAAGAAAAAGGAGTTATGGTCAGATGTACAGGCCATGCAAAGTGGACCATATACAGTCAGTTCTTAGTTCTAGTTAGTCTATCTCTTCTCCACAATAGGAGAGAAGACCTCTACTGATTAGAAGGAAGAGGTCCGAAAGTACAAATCAAAGTAAAGTGTGCAAATATCAATGATTTTCAATGGAAATTGAATATTTCAAATCCAGAAAAATAGTTCCAGAGGATAAATGGAAAAAGTGCAGCAGTTCTTAAAGAATACCTGTTTACTGAGTAAAATACATAGATATATATTGTGTTCCATTTCCTACTTAGAAATTAAAACAGTGAGGAAGGAACGTGGTTATTTGACTCTGCTCAAAAAAAAGGTGATATTTCACCTTTCATTATCTCTAAATTCAATTAAAATACCTTTGATTCCGTATTGTTGTTAATGCAGTCAAGACACAGATGCAAGAATGTTTGTATCAGTGACTGAATCAAATTTCCTGAAAGCATTGACATATTGCAAACAGGTTGTAAGTTCAGTAAATATGAGAATAGCAAGACCCATTTTGAAGAAAAGGAATTAAATTTAATGAGGTGTCAAAATAAGGTCAAAGTAAAATTGCTTGGGATAGTAATATAATTAAAAAGAAGTCATTTTTATATCTACATCATGATCTCTCCCCTGAGTCAGTCCAAGTTTACTTAGAATTTATTTGGTAAGAATTACTAAAAGAGGAGGACAAGGAACTTTCAAAAAGTGTCAGTTACAGGAAGCAGTTGAGAAAAAAAGAGATATAAGTATCAAAAATGTGCCTATTTGTTAACTAATGTGGCTCCAAATAAGGAAAAGCCTATTCAGAAGTGCAGTATCTAAAATTATGTAACAATAAAATGTCCATATATTAATAACATTAAAACAATTTTGAATGAGTGCACATTTGATACACTTGTGATGATAAGTGATAGAAAAGTGATAAATCTGTATAGTAATGAAACAACACCAAAAACATTGCCTCAGAAAGAGTAGTAATTTAATTATGTCTTGATTTTGATTCTGTTTCTCATTTGCAGATAACAGGAGAAGGTATTAAAAAATATAACAAAATGTTAAGTAAATTTGGGGGAGGGGTATTTCCCTACTGGGAACAATAGGGGGAAATAAAGATTTGTCTGAATGATTATTTTTTTTCACCCATTATATTTGAATTCATCATGGGAAATATTTCTCAGAGATCTCTTTGTGTAAATGATGCAGAGATTGGTTCTGAGAAAACAATTTTTTGAACATTTGCTGTTTTTAGCAGGATGTCAGAGTATTTGCTGCTGTTTATGCTTCATTTCTGTTGTCTTTACCTGGAGTAAATTCACAGATTCATACCAGCATGTACTGCTATGAAAATACTAACCTGACCTTCTAAATGTCAAAAGGCAGAATTTCTTCCAGTGACACCTACAATGCAGCCCAAAAGAAATAATTGATATACAGTTTCACTTAGGGAAAGGCTCTGTCTTAAGACTTCAGTGAAGAATTTCCTAGAATTTCCAATGCTTATTTTGTCTTTATTGAAAATATTCATCTACTTTTCAGTATGAACTTTATTGACTCTTAATCCTGATATTTGAAAGGATTTCCAGCTGTCAAGAATCTTTCTCCTAACAATGATAGTTACAGTCTAGGTTCAAGACACCTTTTAATCTCATCCTGGATATATTCAACAGATTGAGCATCTTAGGGCTTTCTTTGTAAGACATAGTTGATAAGTTTTCTGAAGTTTTTAGTGACAGGAATGACTGTGGGAAAGTTTGGGAGGGTTTTGGTTGTTTTTTTTTAAACCTCTCTCATTTTTTACTTCCTTTTAAATGTGTGAGTACTGGAACTGAACACAGTAATGATTTTTGTTGTGCCAGAAAAAGTAATGTCATATTCTATTTCTGTTCATTATTTCTTTGCCTGAGCATTTAAAAACTAGCCCTTCCCCTCTTGCTGCTTCACACTAGGAGCTTATTAACAGTAGTTTAACTAAAATGATCTTGTTATTATTTCATTCTCAAAGTACTTGGGATGTACATGATTGTCCAGATAAGGTAGCATCAGCTAGAATAATTCCATGGAGGCTTGTAGAATTTACAGAAGTGTACTGAACTTGGGCTGATGGCTTTGCCTTCTAAAAAAACTGGCAAAAAAAAATTCTAACTGTGCCCTAGTGATCCCCATTTGACAGAAAGACTTGTCCTTATTTTCAGTCAAGATAGGTCATTTGTGCTCTTGACAATATCTCACCTTTCTCCTGTCTTGAACAGGGCATTCCAGAAAAGAAGGGATCTTCACAGACATGTGAAATTAGAACAAAGCCAGATTCCTGTTAGTCTGAAATTTCTGCCTTCCACCAAAACATTCAATAAAGTACCTGTTATATTTCTATCCATTGCACTAGAAAGAATGGGTGTATCCAAAGTTGTGTGGAGACTGGGAGAGACCCTACATTAACTTCAGACCTAATGGAACCATGTGGAAACATAGGAACCCTAGATTCTGGTAGATTTGTTGATTTTGCATATGAATCCCAAATTTTGTTCCATGATGCTCAACTGTAGGAAATGCTGTTTTCCTATTTACCTAATATTCAAGAAGGCTGCTACAAAATCGCATTTCTGTACTATTTATCTTTATAATACGTGTATAATTACTCATAATTACAATCAATAATTACAATCAATTTCTACAGTGGTTTTTAAAAGTATATTTCTAAAAAATGCAAATAAATCCTAATGGAATTTGTCAGATACACAGCATTTGAGGAGATCAATGGTAATAGCCATATTCAATGTATTGCTTTAGTTCATCATTGTTGACACTATGACTGTTCATGCTTTCTAGCGTACTTTATAACATACTTTATGTTTTCATATTCTTTCCAAATATTTTGTTTTGAACCATATGTTGATAAAACAAATTTCTCTAACAATTTGAGAAACTGATGGGACAGGCTAAATTTTATTATCCAAGAGATGCAGGGTGCAGTCCCACAGAAAAAGCTGCCCCTTGAAATGACATTACCAAATACAGTATTTTTAAGTAGACAAATCTAGGGAGAAGTATAACTATGCATTATTCTTTGAACAAAAGAAAAACTTATTGCATCTTAAACTTCTAGCCATCATTTTTTGTTGCAAGGCATCTTCATAATATAGCTTTATTTCAGGCTACTTCCTCACTAGTTGTACTTCTGAGTATCTTTTGAAATTTCATAAACTATGTCTATGGTATATTATATCCTTCATTGCTGGAATGTGATTTTGAACTATAATTTTCAAAAGAAAAATAAACGTCTAAAAATGCCTCTTCTAATATGCTATTTCTTATATGCTGTCTTTCTTAATATGCTATTTTTGTAGCTTCAAAATATTATGATATTGTTTCTTCTTTTTATCGTGAAAATGAAGTTCTTATATAATTGTCATGACAAATATTGTGCTCTGTGTGGCTAAGGTGAAAATATTCTAGCAGATGACAAAAAATGTAATAGCAGAAATATCTACTAAACATATAAACAGTCAGTTATCTTTTTTAAAAAATCAAGGTTTCATGAATAATCACCAAATAATAAAATGATTCTTGAATTATTAAACAGATACTGTAGAAATATTAGTCTCATTTTTATATGTCACTAAATCATAGTGATATGCTAAAATAATTAGAATTGGTTGGGCTTTTACTGCAAAAAAACATGGAGCAGATTCAGCTCTCAGCTCAACAGGGAAGCCTGAGACAATTCATCTGAAGATAATAAGCCAGATTTGCAGCCTGTGTAAGTTGTATACTTCTACTAATTTCATCTGTGTCATGCCAGATTTAAATCAACTCAATATTTGGCTCAATATGCACAGTCAACAGATTACACCAGTAGCACTGAGAGCAGACTTTGGCCAAAGGAACTAGGAACAGAGAAAGTAGAAGTGCAATTTACTTTTGCTCTTGTTGGGCATCGGGGAAGGTCTAGGAAATAGGCTTTTGCAGTGGATGAAGAACTATCTAGCTCAAGTGAGCAGCTTGATGTAGCGTGAAAATAGAGGACTCTTCAAACCTACTTGAATTCAGAGTGCTGAAGAGAAAGTTACATGTCTAGCCAGTCGTCTGAGTGCTTGTGGAGGCTGTAAGGCCATTCTGCTCCTCTCCTGCTGCACTGACAGTCCCTTTTGCCCCATACCCAGGCTGTGCACTGGTGAAAGTCATTGGTGCGATCAGCTGGTGCAGAAAAGGCGAAGAGCTGTTCTGTGCCACTGCAGTTAGGAGATTGCATTTTGGATCTTCAAAGCCTTTGGTTCCACTGATGTCAACAGAGCTACTCAGTAGATAATAAGGACCCCCAGAGTGGATGGATGTACTATGGGTAAATTCAGACTCCGACTGGATAAATCATCAGCAGTGACAGAAATGTGCAGTATGGCTCTAGTCTCCTCCACGTACATGAATTCTACATCAGTACAACTCTAATGGCATAAATACAGTTACTCCATATTTAAATGAGGAAAATTTTGTTCCCTCTGAACTGCAACTTGATAGTATACATGGCTTTCAAAGAGTTTCCTTTTTATTTCTTTCTTTTTTTTTTTTTTTTTTTTAATTTTTGTTTGGTTTTGGGGGGTTGGGGGGGGT
>JAWWTY010000106.1:11382218-11465949 GCA_035222235.1 Margarornis squamiger
CCCCGCAGTTAACATTAACCAAAACATTTAATTTAAAATCTTACCCCAGAAGAAAAGATCTCCAGTTAAGGAGATCTTGGGTTAAGGTCTTGGGGAAGCTCTCAGAAAGTCTTACACAAGTTCTTAAAGACTCCAAAATCTGACACAGAATATGGTTAACTATTACATTGTCTAGTCATGTAGGAGTCTTCAACATGAAACAGGACAAAAGAAAGCATCCCAAAGCACTTTTGGTTCTGACCACAAATATACATTGAAAATTGTTGTTATGCACAGAAGTAATGATTTAACAATACCTCAGGACAGGTATCTAAGGAGTTAAAAGGGAAATAATTTTTATGGGAAGCTCATTCTATATATGGCAGGTTATCCAAAGATTCATGATATGAAAAGCTAATATAGCCTCTGATTTTTGTTTATTCATCTAGTGAGAAATTGGAGTTGACCTTTCTTTTCCTGCTGATTGTGAGGTAATGGAGTAGCCATGAAGTTCTGTGAAATTTACAGCCTAAGTTTGACACTGGAAAAAAGTAAAGCCAGTGAAATGATAAGGGGATAACAGTAACCAGCTTAAGATTCTGTGTATCTGTATGGCAAAACTTCATTTGTTAAAATGAGGGAAGTGTTGCAAAATAATCAAAAAGCAGGATGAAAAAAGAGTAGCCAGGATTTTTCAGCATTATGGAGAAAAAGAAAGGATTTTCTTTGTGTGTCTGTATTGCATTCTTGGTATAGTTTAGGTTAATTTATATCTGATGTTACACCAAAATTGTGTAGAAGTTCTCAGTCAAGAGAACAAGGAGGTAGACGTGGACTTCCTTATTACCTCAAAGCAGTTTGCTGCTGTTCCTCAGCCCTGAAGTTTTTGGTTTTCTTATTTCCAAAGTATCATCTCAGCAGTTTTGTCCACTGCCTGACAGAGTTTACGGTGCCAGGGAGACCTTACTCTCCTCTGGCATACACGAGGAGGAGTACGTACAGAGCTAATGGTGGGAAAGAGAAAAGATTAAAGGGCTTAGCTGTGTGAGTAACTTGTTCACAGGACCTTGGTTGAACTGTAGTGCCGAGCTACTGAATAATGGAGCAGAGAGTATCTAAACATACAGGTAAGGAACCTGGAGTAGTTACAATCGGAATGTGAGATAATGGAAAGAGGCCCAAGCCACTGGTCAAAGACCTGGGTGACAGAATGAGATTTGTAGTTTGGGTGAAAGGAGACAATTCTAGGTGAAGTGGTTTGATCTGTGAAGGCGGTAATTGAATTTGAAGATTAGGATGTGAAAGCAAAGGAAAGAAAACCACTGACAGTCCCTGAGGAATCTGCAAAGAAAACAGAGCAGAGAATGAGGAGAATCAACGTAGAAGATATACTGAAGGAGTGATTTGATAAATAAGAAACGGGTATCACAAAAACTGCAGAAAGATACTCATGAAGAAGTAAATCATGCTTTACAGTGGGAAAGATCAAGGACACAGAAGACAGAATATTGGTTCTGCTGTATATAGCTAAGAAGTTATTAGAAATTTTGGCAAGAGCATTTCATGTTGTTAAAAACTTCATTTAAAGGATGACATGAGCAGAAGGAAACTTCAGAGAACAGTTGTAAATAGTGCATCCTTTGAGCTTGTCAATAAAAGACAGGAATTACAATGATAGTCCTACAGATGCGTGAGGTGCAAATGGCCTAGTACAATTTTATTTTTCTATACTTACAGTGCAAGGACCTGTAATAATAATTAAAAAAATACATAAGCTAATAAAGTCACCCTATTCCGTTTAGGACTGATTTTTTTAGTTAATAACATGATGGGTGTTCAAATGGATGAAAAGACATAAGATTACCTAAAAATGTAGACATTCCATATGTATCTGATAAGAAGATATGCAAAAAGTTGCAATGGTGATAGTTGGTAAATTATAATTTAAATAATTTTGTACTTTCCCTTATAGCAGAGAGAAACTATCTCCTCTAATGAATATATAAATATATATATATATGTGTGTGTGCAGCAAGGTTTGCTCATTATTTCATTGTTTCTAAACTGTCTTAAAGGGAAAACAATTGTGGATAAAAAATAATTGAGCCTGAAAAATACATTTAAAATGCCCTTAAATATCTTGGTTGTGCTTGCAACTGTTAATAGAAATTCTTTAGTAATAAAGATGAGAAGTTAATGTACTTTGTTTTCAGGTATTTTCAAAATTTATTGGAAAAAAATAGCATTAAGAAAAGAAGATCGACAAAGAATTAGTGTTAAATATCCATTGTTTCCTTGCTATGTTTTGTATATTTATTTGTTGTGATATGTACCTGTTGTTCTAATGTTGTTTTAATACTCTGTATGTAAAATTTATGTACAGTAATATTAAACCTGAAGTAGGAAGTTTGGTTGCCAAATGATAATTTAGTAAATATTTTTTTTTCAGATACCTTCTGATACTTAATCCTACGGAGCAAGAGCGATTTTCGGTGGTTTCAGTCAATGTGAATTCACCCAAAGTTAAGTTATTGTCTCCTTTGGGAAAACCTGTTTCTGTCCAAATTAGTGCTGTTTGGGATGGAGCAACTACAGTATCACATGAAGCATATCAGGTACACCACTTTAAGTAAAAAGCATTTAGGTTTTTTTGTTTGTGTTTGTTGGTTGGTTTTTGTTTGTTTTGTTTTGTTGGTGGGTTTTTGTTGTTTTTGGTTTTTTGACAGGTATTGTAACTTCATAGTTGAAGAAAATGGAAGGCATACTTCATATATTGGCAATTCTATCTTCTGTAGACGATGCTATTAATTCAGTCATTTTAATTAAAAAAATCAACATAAGTATTTAACATTAGTGTTTCTTAAAGCGGTAAGTTAATAAACATTTGTGATACGATGTATTGCATTTAAAGGAGAGTTTCAGCTGCATAAACAGAAAATACTGGATTTGTGTCTTTTCCCCTAATTTTCTAAAGCTGCTTATTCCTTCAAGTGATAGTCTATACACGCAGTCACACAATCTGTATGTTCTCAAGCACTCCAGCTGGAAGGTCTTGTAAGTGCAATGATTTAAAGATTTAAATTCAGGGGTTTTTTTCTTTTCCAGATACTTACGCTAGACACATGTCTTTGAGTTTGCCTCCTGTTTTTTGTTTGAAGCAAAGGTTCTGAGAATTTTCGAGTCAGACATCATTATAGAAGATTACCTTCAATGACTACATCACACATCACAAATTTATTTTGTTACATTCTTAGTCAGACAGTAGTAGTGTATTATTGTAATAGTATAATATTACTTTCAGGCTTACATGCTCATTCCTTTTGACATTGGAACTTCTTTCAGGGTAATAGTCCTGTGAAGGTCATTCAGTAAGTGTCTCTGAGTGTTCCAAAGGGATGATAATTGATAAATATTATGGGCAGGTGTTCAGCCATCTACAGGAAAACAGGACTCCGTCACGCATAGCAGTGACCTGGGAAGTGCCATCACTCTGAACATCCCAACCTTCCTCTTTATTCCCACCATTTTTGTAGCTGAGTGTGATGCCACATGGTCTGGGGAATACCTTTGGTCAGTGGGGGTCAGCTGCCTTGCTTGTGTTCCCTCCAAACTCCTTGTGCACCTCCAGCCTGAGCAGTGTGACAAGCAGAAAGAGGTGATGCTGCATAAGCACTGCTCAGCATCTCCCTGTGTTATCAATGTGGTTAATACTAAAACCAAGCACCATTTAAGTCTGTTCCAGCCAAAACCAACACAATAATTAACACTGCTTTTGTCTGAAGAAAAGAAAATAAAATAACTTATCTGAACCTCAAATTCTAATCAAATTGCTTTGGATGTATATATTGCTCTTCTGCACAGATTATAGCTTTTAAATAATCAGAGATTAAAAATGAGACACTCGCATTGTATTTAGTTGTTTAAATTTGTGCATTTTTAAATGTTAATTTTAGAATGAAGTGCTAAGTAGGATCTGTGTGCACTTGATACAGAACACATACACCTCCAATGAACAGCAAATATGCTCAGAACTGCACATCACAGCTGACATTCTTTCTCAACAATATTCAAAATCATTATTGCATTACTATAATGGTGATCTTGATACCAAGCAAATTAGTGATGCAGATGTTTTTGTTTGTTAATTCTTCTTAACATTCAGCTATTAATTTTGGAATGTAGTTTGTAATTTCGTATTTGTGTACTATGGGAAAAACTCAGCCATCCTAAAATTATTCCAGAAAATGGAGCTTCTCTGAGCATTAATTCAGTATAAAAAGTTGTTATTTTGCTATTTTTAATGATGGCTTCTTATTTGTTCCCAACAGGTATCTTTTGTGGCACATCTGCCACCCCTTGGGATTGGAGTTTACCAGCTTTTGGAGGATGAGAGTTCAGAAGCAGTTTTAGCTGACTACAGTATATACACAAGGAATAGCAGGCAGGAGAAGCCAGACAGACTTTTCAAGATAAAAGAGATGGAGAATTCTGCAGATAATATAATCTTAGAAAATGCATACATGAAACTGTGGTTTTCAGGAATGTCTGGATTACTGGAGGTGTGTTGCATTTTATTTTGAAATATTTATTCTGCTTATTCATGGAAATCTATATGTGTCAACTATTTCAAACATGAATCTCTGTCCTTTTAGAAAATAAATACCAAAGAAGATGGTAAAAATCATCAAATGAAGGTGGAGTTTGCTTGGTATGGAACTACAAATAACCGAGATAAAAGTGGAGCTTATCTCTTCTTACCAGATGGAGATGCCAAGGTAAACCTTCTGTTTGCAAAGAGATTATAATCTTAAAGTAACTTGAAGCATTCTGCAAAGAGAGATTGAAAAAGCCGGTTTTCCCCAAAACTGAAATAAAAGCTGTATGGGATAGACATAATGACATCAGTTACTGAAGTGATTGGCAGGAGTTCATACTTTATAACCCTAGATCAGAATAAAAATACAGTAGAAATCTGAAAATGTAAAAATCTGGAGAATATTTGTGATTCACCAAAGTTATGCTACCCTTGCAAGTAATCCACTGAGATGTGACCATGTGACCATTAATTCCAACAAAGTAAGTCACTTTCCATGGTGAAAATGTACAGGGCATACTGATTCATTTCTGCTTCTTCACTTTTCTGATTTTTAATTTTTATTTTTTTAAATTATTATTATTATGAATGAAGAGATACTGGTTCAAAGCACAGTACTTTTCAAATTGATATTAACATACTTAGTTTAAAATAGTAATTAAGATACTGAATCCCAATTGGTGAATGAAAAGACAGAGTAGCAAGCAACTGTCCTGATTTAGTTGCCTAAGGTTATCTGTATTTTTAGATGTGTATTTACTGAAGAGCAACAGCATACTCCTATTACTTTTGAAATTGGAAATTTGGAAATGGCAGTGTTCTTGCATGCACTTAATTACCATACAGAATCTATTATACCCCTTTTGGAACTGGGAAGGTGATATTTCAGAAATCAAATGATAAAATAATGAACATTTATAAAGCTAGCTAGTTTGCAACATGTTTCTTCTGCGGAGTTTCTCCTTTGAAAACCTAAGTTGAATGCATAAGGCAGACTGGGAGTTCTATGTTCACCACTTCAGGAAATAAGCAAGAGTAATCATTCTATTTTTTTTTTTTTGAGGGGGAATGGGAGTTGAGCTTTCTATTTTTTCTTTCACACGTTTTCACATGTTTTGAGGTCTGTGAGTTGACAGTTTTTGCACTGTTAATTCCATAATTGTTTACTTCAGGTGTGTTCAACAGGGTTCACTTACTCTTAATTTTATATTGTCAGTGTTTTTGATCTATGAATACCTGAAAAATATTGGTTAGGGGTTTTAATTTTTACCTTTCACCAGTTGCATGTTTGTATTTTAACTCATTTCATTATATACACAAATTCAGCTTTTGCTTGTAAAAACAATGATCACTAAATCTAACACTTATATAATTTTAATTGCACTATTAAGCTATTTGCTTTTTAAAAGTAAGTTGGATTAATCTAGGTAGCAAAATCCTATGGTTTAAACAGAAAAGGTCTGTCACATGTCTGCAACACATTTAGAGAAGAAAAATTAAAGTACAATTTTAGTTAACATTAAAAAGGGTGGGGTTCAGCTTTTGTAGCATTTTATACAATGAAAATGAAATCATGATGCCCCTGAAAATTCTGCTTCATTAATATTATGCTTCACCATAAGGCTCATTTGGCTTGCATTTTAACAACACTAATTAAGTTGTCCCATTGGGAATAACAACGTAATTCTATAGTAGTTTCTAAAACAGTTTGAACTAACGCTTTTTGTCTTAAAAGAAACGCCATCTGTTCAGGGTTCTCAGTGTGATATGGATTGACTAACATTTTCTAAGTCCTTGTTTGAATTGGCAATAGAATAGATTACAGGCTGCTTTTCTGATTTTTGGCTAGATGTTCTGTTTTTCGTTTTTCCTATGCCACTCACCCTGTGTATTACTGCAAAATTTGCAAAGAATTATTGCTTTTTATGTAGGACAATTTTTGTTTGGTATGAGTACAGTTACATGTTGTCTTTCCCCTTGTTAGATGATTAATTTGTTGGAAGTATTTTGGTTGCTTTATTTTCAGTTCTGCAGTAATCAGGAATTGTTTTTCTTCATCTAGTTTAATCATCTGTCTAACTATAGTGCTTATAATGCCTTTTGGTGTTGGGTTCTTCTGCTAGTTTAATTTTGGAAACTTGGAGCTATAATGTGCTGTGTTTGCAGTTTAAAACAATTGACACATGCAGGGCATTTCTGCTCATTGGTAGGCTTTTATGAGTAGATGTTTTCTGCAGATGATGGTCTGGGTAGTGGAATGTACACAGAACTAAACCTTCAAGAGTTTCATTTATTATCCTTATGGCTGACCTAAAACCAGCCTGGTGTGCTGCAAGGAGTGCATTCTTGCTTAGAAATGGTAAGCCTCTAGTACCCAGCACTAAGCTGGACATCAGCAGAAACCTGGGTTAGTGACAATGATTTGCAGAGCACTAAATAGAAACTACCCTGAACACTGGTATATTTTTGTCATTGTTCTGGAGACAGTTGCTGGACTTAAGGCTACATGACACCATGGCAAACGTTGCCACTGGAATTGTGGCACAGAGTCTTGCAAAGGGGTGTTCTGACCCTCCCATCTCCAAAGTGTGAAACCATTTCAGTAGCACTCTCAGAGCAGGTCAGCAGAGCAAAGCCCAGAACAGTGATACAGAACAGAGGCTCAGTGCTGCAGCTCTAGAGAAAGGACAGTCCTCCTGCGATGCCTGTGTGTTTTCTGCAAAAGAGAACAAAAGGAAAACACCAGAGAGAAAGGAATCATTTTGTTTTGGTGTTTTTTTGTTTTTTGTTTTTTTTTTTTTTAACTGGCAGTGCTGCTTAACTGATTAACAGTGTTATCAATGTTTGGAAGGAAGGGATTTCCTCAGACCTCACAACAAATCTAAACAAAAGCATCCTGTCTATGGAGTGAAAATATGTTTTTATCTCTTGTGATTTTGTGAAGCATGGCCAACTTGTATATTGGTAGAGCTGGGGGAAAAAAAGCAAACAGTATTTAATAAACTTTGAAAGAGTCAAATGTCTGTATTTTCTTCTATGTATTCATGACAAATCAATATGTGATGACTTCTTACTAGCCTTGTTTGATATCAGTAGGGAATAGTGCAAAGCAGGTTTTTTTCCAGAGTCAGATGTTAAGTATTTGTGGATCAATGTGAGTAGTTGATTTTTTTTTCTTTTACAAATAATTCAGTATCAAAGTGACGGGTTTTTGTAGACCCAGGAAATGTTGATTTTCCCTCAAGCAGATGGGTCTATGATTCTATGTATGTACTAGCTCTCATAGGTACTTATGCACTAACAGATTATATAAGAGATTTTTTTTTTTCCCCTTGCACGATCTCTAGTGCTAGAGCTAAAATACATGAGATTACCATGGTCTAATCTCAAATACTGCCAAATGAAGAGTAATCTGCTATTGAGAAACCACTTTTCCTGAATGCTTTGTCTTGAATTCTTTTTTATAATCTCAGACCTCTCAGGAACAATTCACCTATATTGGAAAACTTTCCCCTCGAAACAGTTTATTTGATATCCACATCAACAATGTGCCGCACTATCAGAAATTTCCTGGCCACGCTAAGAGGGTTGGTAGTGCTTTACTTGACTACAACGGAAAAAGTCTACTGCCCATGCTTCATGCTTTCAGGTTGTAATATGGCATGCCAACTTCTGTGCAAGCCAGTAAATCTTACAATGAAAGTATCTCTCCAGTCATCTCCACCCTTTGGCACCTGCTTTGATTATTTCAAGATATCCTGGGGTATTATTTTGCTCCAAGTATTCTCCCTTAAAATTTCTAGCTTCCTTCTCCCCAGCCCCCCTGCCTGCTTTCCTTCAAAGGCAGGTTGTCATATTTCTCTTGAATATGGGTACAGAAAAATGGTTTCTGGACCTTTGACCCATATTTCTGTTATCCTGTTTCTGAAAAATAACTGCTGTCCAGGCTCAACAAAACCTGCCTCAGCAGGTTGCTGAATCTTTTACAATGGAGTTCATTCCAGTGGAGCTGAGGGAAACAGATTTTACAGCAACTATTTATTTTAATTCTATAGAAAGTGGAGTTTTGAGACTAACCACTGGATATGAGACCAAAATGTTTTTATTCCTAATTTAGGGTGTGAGTAATCACAGGTTCCTTCATGTTGTAAGGTCCTTTAGCCCAAGCTTGTTTTCAAAGCAGGCTTAATACTGAATTCAGACTATGGATTTGTCAAATTAAATTTGCAAATAACTCTGTCATTGTTTGTTCTTTCCACATTGCCTCTTAGTCAAACTTTCACGTCAAAAGTACCCCTGTATTTCAGATCTAGGATCAGGATCATTTCACAGGCCTGTGCATCTCACCAAGGACCTTTACAATGATACTGGAATAATTGCACATTTAATGCATAAAGATGTTTTCCTGCTTAAACGCCTGATTCATTGAAATGTTTTTTTGTGAGGCAAAGCTGGGCAATTATCTCTTTATAGTATACTGCACTCACTATGTCTGTTGGTGACTATCAACAAATTACTTTCTAGGATCAGTGCTTTTCTAACCAATAAATAAGAATTAGGAGGCTTCCCTATTCCATCAGTACTGTATTTTTCCTTCATTTTTCCTGTTTGCCAAACAATCCGGAATTATAAGTCATCCATGAGAACTTGAGTATACATCATATTGCCACTCTTTGTATCAGTAAGAACTTGTCTGATCCCCAAATCAACAGGATAGTGTTTACCTTTGTAAGTCACCTTCCTCATCTGTGCCTTTTTCTAGCACTGTGTCGGAACTAGAGACTTACAAACTGGTTCTGATACATTCCTCTCAAGGCATGTGCTAGTGAAATTATGAATTATTATTTTTTTAAAAAATAATTAGTTTCAGGCAATATCTGCAAAGTGACAATTCCTTTTCTGTCACCTCTTCTTTCTGTATAGTACAGAATGGTATGTGTGGTTGTCTTTATCTTCAGAAGAGAATCTGATTTGGCTAGATGTGCAGCTTTGAGACTGGTGTTTGAACTTAGTGTTTGTGGCAATAACCCAGAATCCAAGAGCTGCTAAATCTGGCTTATTTCAGCTTTCTATGTATTTTGAAAGCTGTTGTCAATTTCATCATCATGTTTTGTACTGGAAAGCTCAATGATAAAGAGTTCCTCCAAGTGCCTTTTTTTTTTTTTTTTTTTTAAATTTTGTTTTGTTTTGGGGGCTTGGGGGAGGTTTGGGGGAGAGGTTTGGTTGGTTGGTTGTTTTTTTTTGTTTGAAGAGTGGCTGGAGTAAGCAAAATGAATAAAAAGCAAGGTTAGAATTTGGATCTTCTGGCTTCTTAGTGTCTGCTGAGGAGGCCATGCCAAGAAAATGGAAATCAGGAAATGCAAGCAAAGTTAGTGATACAGAAATATATCTGCCATCACAAAAGAACCACTTTAATTAAAGTAAATTTCTCAACAGTAATCTAATGTAAAAACCTTGAAAAGTACCATAAAGAAGCTGAACTAATTTTTTTCCTAGATTGCAAAGCAGTTTAAGATGGTTTCACTTACCATGACAAAAACACATAGAGGAATGGATTTTCATTGCTGTTTACTGGTGTATAGGGGTTTGGCAGTATACACTGTTTTATTCACAGAGTAGGAATTCAACTCTTTCAATTTTATTTAATTCAAAATGTTTTGACAGCTTAACTTACTGTAACTTAAAAGTTTAATCAATCAGACATTTAGGGAAAGCTGCTTAGCTAGTATAAATCTTTCTGGTGAAAGTCATCAAAAAAGACATACCTAAGAACAGGGCTTGTGATATAAAACAAAATATGCTAAACCCTGTAGCCAGATGATTTTAACCATCTGATGCTGCTTCTGATGTAATTTTCGGAACTCTTCTTTGACTTGGATATCATGAGGAACCAGACAGGCCTTTTAGCAAGTTCCTGTGCTGGTTTTAAAAAGTCATGTTAAGCTAAACATGGCACCCAAAACAATGTCATGGCAGTATGGGAATAGCAATATATCAACACTGTGATAACCAGGATTAAATGAAAGAGCCTGAAGTTACACTACAACTGAAAGAATTACTTTATTTTTCATTGTGTTTAAGGGTTTTTTTTGGAATTAAAGAAAGGAAATTACTGCGTGCAGTTAAAGGTAGAAGGCTCTTCCAGAAAACTTTAGCTAAAAGTAGCCATTTCTAATAGCTCAAATATCATTGCAATTTACTCTGCACGTAGAACATAGCATCTTTATCTTGTGAAACTGTGTGTTTTTCATTTTATCAGTGAACATTATTCAATTAATTGTTCTGGAGGTATCTACTCACAACAGGCACACTGCTTTTGATATTGTTTTTCTTTTCAGCTTCTTACTTTCCTAAGTGCATGAAACAGTATGTACCCTTTGCACTTTCCTAGCAAACTAAACTTTTAGGCAGTGAGATTTTAGAAGTTTAAATCTAGAGTGTGTGAATGGAAAAGGTGATTTATATCTTAAACCAAACAGCTTTATCTGCTCTGACCTGTGACTATTACGACCGAAAACTGAGAAACTTAAATCTGTAGTATCCGTCATTTATAGTCGTTGGGGGGTTTTTTGAAAGTGGTAAACTTTTCAAATTATATATTGGAACACTGTCTAGTTATGATGCCATTTTTCTGTGCTGTCTGGCATTAACTTACAAAGGCTCTTCATTATGATAAGTGACACATTCTGGGAGGAAATGACTATGCTTAAGAAATATCATTGAGCTGAGTTCTGTGTAACTTTATTTCTTGGTTTACAATATATCAAAATTAGTTTATTTTCATGGTCACATGAAAAGGTATTATCCTGTAGGATGATTCTATGAGAAATGGCCCATAATGACAGAACTAGGCTTCAATTTGCAAGTGCCTCTGTATGCTTACTCTCCAGGAACTGTTGGTGGAGATAGCACAAACTGCAGGAAAAGATCTCCCAAGTAGTCAGATTGTTGTGTTGTCACCCTTCCCCGTTTCTTTGTTGGTTCCACACAGTCCATCTCCTTGACTTCTGTGTTGTTTTTCCTTTGTTATTTTACCTTTCCCATTTTCTCTCTCCCCTGAGATATCTTTGTATTGTCTCCTATCCTCTTCTCAGTCATAAACATAGTGGGCAACAGAGACATTCTCTCTCAAAATCACCTACCCAGTGGAGAAGCTGAGGATTAGACACTAGCATGAGTATTAGGACACTGAGCCTGTTTCTTAGCTTTAAATTCTGTCCACTTCATTAGGTGAGGCTCAATTCCTAGTCTCTTGCTTCGTAAGCTTTGGGGGAACCTTATTCCCTTGCCCCATACTGATTTTGGGTTTGGAATAAAAGGCTATTTCATTGCTTGTTGATGGCAGCCTTTCTGTAGGCAAAATGCCTTTTGATTTAATCCAGGGGCAGAACCCATGCCTGGGACTGCTGTGGTCTTTGCTTGCTGTACAGGCAGAGAACTGGTTGATTATTTTTAAGATGTCCAGGTTTCTGATGCTGGCAAATTCTGCGGGACATGATTCCATAATTCTGAGTTATTCCACCACAGTTTAAATGCCAGTTTTTCTATGCTGGATTTGAAGATTTGACCCAATTACCAGAGTGAGTACCTCAATAATGACTGCAGGATCAGATGTGCTGCCTGTGGTAACATCTTCACAGCATATTCAAAAACTTAGGTTATCTGAAAATCATCTATTTCATGCAGCTCATGAAGGAAAAATCAGAATAGGAAAGTAGAACCAAATGAACTTTGAATTCCTATCACAAATGACTGGTGGTTTTAAAATAGTTATAAAAGTCTTACAAGAAGAAAATTACAATCTTACAAGAATAATAATTGCATGTACAAAAAGTTGCAGTGAATCCTGTACAATTTTTGCACTTTGGAAAGAGTATTGTTTTATTTCATATCACATATATTTTGTTAAATAGAGGAAACACTGCTTCCCTGGTGCTTTTGTTTTTCCCTCTGGATTGTAGCAATGGAGCACTTGCATGTTGTGTTTGATGCCTTGCATGATGAAGACATGCAATGGCAAGTTCCAGTCTGCATGCTGCTTAATGAATGTTTTCCTTTTCTCTCCTTCCCTGTTATGTGCTTACAGAAGACAACTATGTGGAAGGTGGGTGCTTTCTACCTTATTTTCCTAAGCTCTTATTTTACCCTTCTGTTTAGTGATTCTTTTTTCCCTTCTGCTTAATGTTATTAAAGTACACATATAATTCAGTACGGTAAGTTGCATTTTTTACCCATAAAGGTATATAAGTTTATCAAATAAGTGTGATTTCTTTTTCCATACAGAACACAAGCAAAGATCCATTTTAATCTTGGCCTTCTTGGTGTAATTCCAGAATATCCCCACTGAAACAATGGGATTTGTACTCATATGACTAATATTACCCTTCAAAATCTTTCTGGAGATTTGCAGAAGGACTGATTTCTACTAATGTTCTGTATGAAAAACACTTCAAGAAACTATTTTTCTCAGTAATGTGGAGCATAAATCCTCCTGATAAGAAAGTAATGCATGTTAAATACCTATCTTTTAATTGCTTAGGAAAATGGAAAGCGCTTTTCTCTTTAACAATATAAACCTTGCTTACTGTAATATCCTTTACAGCACAAAGTTTTAGGAAAAAAGTTTTTTTTCAGAACATTGGACTTGCCTTTTGGACATTGTGAAAGGAGCAGCATGTGATTTTAATAATTATGTTGGTATGTGATTAAGTCCCTTTAAAGAAAGTAAGGCATAGGGCAGTGGAAACTAAAGCACAATGCCATCTAGCCTGAATATTGGTAAGTAAGTCTATTAGCTGGTAAATCATGCAAATATATGATAGTTTTAAAGATACAGGTTGCTCTTCACAGATCAGTGAATCAATACTGGGAATCAATACTGTCTTTTTGCTTATAAGCCAAAAAGGGCAGGTGCTTTTTAATGTACAAGTGCTTTAAAGTCTCTCTGGGGTGAATCTTTGCATATTAGATAAATGATTATCAATTTGAAAAATTAGTTTGTCTATCTAAACTAAGAAATTAATTTTATTTTATTCCAATATTTTAAAAACCATTTTTAAAGGAAGGACTTTGTAAACTAACTCTTATGCAAATGGCTGCCCTGGAACAACTCTGATCCTCTGATGAGCCACTGTGAGGCTGAAGTTCATTCAGGTTTCAAGTTATCATGGGCCACTGCCTGTTCTGTAGTGATTTTCTAAAGAAGATGGAAGCATTGGTCCGGCATTTCTCCATGCTACTGTATTCAAGGGTGAAAAGAGATGCTCAGATTTAACACATAGACAATGCTGTGCAGTTTTATTACAATATACATTACCCTGAGGAGAAAGAAAATTTAAACAATTCTGGTGCTTTAATTGTATGCACTGTCAAGCACATACATATCAATACAATTTCATTTTCATTGTGAGATAAAAATGTATTCAACAACACTGGGACAAAAATTCTAATTGAAAAATCTAAAATATTAGAAAGAATTACCTAATCTTGTATTTGAGCTGTGCATAAAACTCTTGCTGGTGTCAACACGAGTCTCAAAATTTGAATTAGGTTCAGTATGACTAGACAGTAAGGTTCAGTTGCATTTCACGTATTCATTTATGCACAATAATACAAGATAAAGCCTGGATAACAGTTAATCCAGACTTTACCTGAATCTAATTCTTAAAACTGTAACCTGAAATTTATTCCAGTACAGGTCTGGATGCTTATACATACATTAAAGTTACAAAGGATGAATATGTAAAGAATGGAAGCATAGAATGGTGTACCTAAAACACAACTTCAAAACTAAGCTAACATTTTTCATCTTTGATCTCTGTGATATCTGAACATCTCTACAAATTAGGCTACATAAGAAAACAGAAATATTTAGAATTCTCAGAGTTAATTTTGTGCATATATATATATACTACCAGTATAAAATTTTCATTTTACTGAAGTTGTGCTAGGGTTGAACATATTCACTGCAGGTTTATCACGTTTAAATTTTGTTTTGGCCTGTGCTATGCATGGAACTCACACACCAAACTATGAAAATATCCTATCTTCATATCCGCTTCCACTATTCCCACCCTGCCCCCTTAACTCTCTCCTCTCAGAGCCAAGGATATAGTTGGAGTGGATCACACATGAGGGACTGAATTCCTAATTCACAAAGAAAAGGCTTTTATCATTCCTCTAATGAAGTAATGGTGCACAAATGAATATTTTCAATATATGGGATGCCTATACATGGCTTGTCAAAGCTAGACCTTTCCATGACTATTTGTTGTGGTATTCTCAATTACAAGCAGACTTTCATTTTGAAAATCTAGAAGTGATTGTTGTCATGCTAGATTTAGCTATATAATTTTAAGCCAGTCTGTGGAACAGGTACTGTACTAGTAATTCTTCAATCTTCCAATAGCCTTCGTCCATAGGTTGCAAACATAGAATAAGGTAAGTATCGTTATGTGCTTTTAGCAAGTAAGTATAGGTGACCTTACTGCTTTCAAATAAAGTAACATACAGAGTCAAATAAAATACACTGCCTTGAGGACTAGTACTGAATTTTTTAATTGATAGATGTTTGGTTGGAGTAGTGTATGTTTTTTACCTTCACTTGACTGCCTTTTTCATTGAACAACACTGTAAGTGACTCTTAAAATTCAAGTGGTTTCTCTGATATTTTCAAGAGGCACTTCTGCCATTTAACTTTTTTTTTTTTTCAAATTATGTAAGAATCATGTATTTGCAACTGACCAATTTCACATATCATTTTAATAAAAATAGTAGCTATCAAGCAGTGATAATCTGAAGCTGGATCTTTTGTTTATGTCTGTATAGCTAAAAAGATCATATGTAAATGTGAGCTAGTGAGAGATTACTTTCTTTGCATTCTTTTTGGAGACATGACCGTACTTTGCTTCATGCCTTCTAAGAGCTGAAAGAGCTCACATAAAGTAGTGGCTGAAAAGTCACCGTTTTATTAAAGAAAAAAACGTTGTAATGTTTGACTTGTTTTACTTTTCTTCTATCAAATTAAGACCAAGGTAAAAGTCTGAGATTTCTTGCTATAGTTGCCGCCAAAAAAAAGTTAAAAAATCAAAAGGCTATTTAATCAATCACAAAAAAAGACTGATACTTTCAAAAGGCCATGTGGCAAGGGATCCAATCAAAGACACAGCATTAAAAGAACGAAACTCGGCTGGTCTTTATACATTGCTGTGTATTCAGGATGCTTCTCTTGCAGCAATACTTATAGAGAAAGAATACACATGAAACATTTCTACTCTCTTTCACAAGCTGAGACCTGCAAACTGTGGTACAGCTGTGTGATGTTTCCCAAGCAATGCTTATGCAGGCATCCCTTCAGGATTACAGTCAGCTTTCGTTTACATTGCTGTAAGCCCCAGGTAATCCCACCAGCTGCAGAGCACAGTATTTGGAAACAGAATTTATTGCACAAGAGGTGAGGCACATCAGGCCCTTCAGTTTAACTACACATCTAAAATGGGTGACATTAAAAAGCACTAATTCAGCAAAACGATTGTTAGTGTGCTCAAAACATCACTTGAGATTTGGAACTGATAAGATTCGAATCCTTTCAGACTGATTGCAGTCGGGAGTATCTTCTTTGAACTCCCCCCCCAAGTACTCTGAGTCATTTGTGCACCTAATTTTCTTTGTGAATTAGAAATCACAGGAGCTTTCTAGGAAGTCTGCTTTCCAATAAAGAGCAGCATATTTTATTGCTCACCTTCTTTGTGTGAATTAATTTCAATTAATTGCAAATAAGAAAATAATGTCTGGCTTTTTGTAGTTGTTGGAGAAAAGGAGCACATTTAACACGTGAACAATTAATAACTTCTAAAATGGATCCTAAAAGAACTAAATTCAACACGAATAAACCTGTTTTTTAAATCAGACATAAAATATGACAAACCTTCATATTTCTAGAAAGATGCTTTCCCACCATCATATTATACACAGTGAGAATTTAAGTATCATTTTATTATCATGGATTAAAAAAGCTGTATATTTTTCCTTAAAGAGTAATAAAATTTGGCTCTGGTTGAGTGATTATCATTATGGACATCTGTTTTGAAATGTCACTAGACCTATTCTGGTATGATTGGATTTCATTTCACAATACAAATATAAAGCAAAATCTATTTCTTGCAGATTTAGGAAATAGTTGCAGAAGCTGTCATTTAAATTTTCTTTATTACTATGTATTTTATATTGCATATGTAATAATTTGCCTTGTCCGGAACAAATTCATTCTACTGTCACATTTCACACAAATAAGGAGACATCCTTTGCATTATCATTTCAATGTGATGAAGAAATTTTATTTAATTACCTGAAATGCTCATCTTTATGAGGGGAAAAAGATCAGACCCAGCCCATTTTTCAGGTCTAAACTTCTGCAGGTTTTAAACATTTCACATGTAGAGGACAGGAAGTCCTTCCAGCAAAGTGTTCAAAGCAATATAATCAAAATACAATAAGGACAGATGGATTATTAAAGGAATTGGTTGGATTTGAAAGCATTCTGTTATTTTCTGTCATCCCAACTACTGCACATTAAAAAAAAAAACAAAAAAAAAAAACAAACAACCAAACAACAAACCAAACCAACCAACCAACCAACCAACCAACCAATAAAACCACAATGAAACAGCACCCAGTGTTTGAATTGCAGTTCTGTTACTTGTAGCCCAAAGCATTCCAACCAGTGGTTGAAAAATGCTCTTTGATTTCCCTCTGTGATACAGACATCTCATAGGAAACAGATGCCTGTCACAAAACATTTTTGTCAGTGTGACAACACCACCTTCCCGTGCTCCCTTGTTCATTGCTGACTGTGCTCTTGTTTCCCTTCAAGGTCTGGCGCACCTGATGATGGGCGACCAAGGTATGGGCTCTGTTCCTTTTCCACTCTGCTTTCATTGTTTCTTCTTGTTCTGTAGCTGCTTTGAATCCATCACTGCAACTGATGGGCAAATGCTTGAAAGCTGTCTTTGGCTGCAAATAAACACATGATTTTAGTCACATCTTATTTCATTTTTTTTTGGTTTTATTTGCTCCGTAAGTTTTTGTCCTTCCTGCCTCCTGAACTCCCCCTCTTGCAATACAAAAACTGAAAAGAGGTGAGAGAAATAAGAAAGTGAATAATAAAATTTCATGTATTTATCAGAAAATACAATTAAGGGTGATTCTATAAAAGATAAAGAAAGCACAAGACCACTCTTCAGATAGCTCCTGAAAGAAGATACTCAGCTTGCCACATTGTACACATTGAAGAGTCCATTTACATTAATGCATGGCTAATTGGAAATGTGCAGAAAGCACCTGCTCCTGGCTTCTGGAATGCTGAGAGTACAATTTTGCTACCTAACAAAATCAGTGACTTTTTTTCCTCTTAACCATTGTCCATGTTACTTTTGTGACAGTCTTTCTTATCTAAGCATGGGTTATTTCTGTGTTTCTCTGCATGTACATGATTGGGAAGAAATAAACTAAATCCCTAATATGACACTGATTGCATCTCCATTTGTCTTCAGACACGTACCTTATACTTTGTCTCTTCATGTTCAGATAGTATGGCATTTACATGTACTCATGACTCTTACTGTTGTTTCTCTCCTCTTCTTTATTCTCTTTTTGTCTGGAAATGCTTTCTTCATGGAACCATTTCACCAAATCCATAGGTAAAAGTAAAGGTATTACATGATTTATTTATTTTATTTATTTTTTTTTTTAATGTCATCAGTATAATTGCAATGTATGTATAAGTAATGCAAATAAATGTAAATTTTTTGCACATGAGGTAGGTATATTCTTAAAGTAAATATTTCATGGATATCAAGGTAGCAAGAATTATCCGGAAGTACAGGCTGACCATTTTTAAAGTTTGTCTTCTGGTTTTCTTTTGTGAGACTTGTAGAGCTTTGGCAGTGATAAAGGAGGATACAGTTATAGAAAGTGTTCAGGATGAAATAACAGCCACAATTTGAGGTATACCTTTTTCAGTTCTCACAAAATTGTAGTCTAAACCACCAGACATAGGAAAAAAGTGTGATGTTGTTCAACTTGGACTCTCTGGAGATAATCTGTCCAGGGTCAGTCCACAGCTTGACGTTAGTTTTAAGTTAAAATAGCACTGACTTTAGCAAGTCTCTGCTATCAGCCGACTGCATTTTTCCTGAGATTTTGCTTGTATATTAATCACTTTGAGTATATCTGAGACAAGAGTTGGACAAAGGAATGAGCATGAATGAATGACAGAGAGAAGTGTGGAGCTTATTTCAGATTTTTTTACTCTTTTTGTTTTTTTATGTAAAGAATGCCAGCCATGCTTTCTTTCTTTCTCCTGGAGGAGATGTGCAGTAGGATCAAGATTTTTCCTTGATGTTCCTAAATAAACACCAGCTACAAGGATATTTGTTCACAGACATTCTTTAAATATATATTTTATGATAAGAATATGGTCATTAAAAGCCATTTAATCTCTGTTACATATGATGAATGATACAATTCTATTCATCTTAAGCATTTGTCAGAGTGCCTACTCTTTGTATAAATCAGAAATCCAATCTGGATGCTCATACTTTCCTAACAAATTAAATCAGGAAATAACTTCCAGGTTTATTGTTGTCTTGGCTGATTTATTGTTTCCACAGCTAGAAAGTTCATGTGATACAAAGAATGGAATTACAAATCTGTAGTGTCTCATTCCTCTTCATATCACACTCCTGGAAAGCCTGTACCTGTATAGGTGGGATACCATTTAAAGTGTTCTATGTGTTCTGGAACTCTAAATCTTGCTTAGCAAAAGTTTTAAGCACTTGTAAAAACAATCTACTGATTTCTTTGTTCTATAGGATTTTTTTTTTTGTTTGTTTGTTCTATGGCTGCTTCCTCTGCTTTTCTTAACTACCTTGTATGTATGACTTCCTTATTATTTCTTATTACTATCTTACTCCTAATCAGTAGATGTCTTGAGCAGACTTACCTTAAAAAGACATATTGTAGTAACTGAACCTTAACACTGTAGATAATTTTTATTAAAAATGAGGAATTATTTTTCTATATTATATATATAATATAGTGGTGTGTATCTGTTCAAATGGATGAAAATGGTTTATATGTACACAAACGGCAGTTGCTTGTAACAGAAAATATCCCTCAATATTGAAGAGTGTCCTTTGATATGGAACCATATCCTCAAACATTGAAAAATGGCATCATTTTGTTGACTATCCTGAAACTACACTAATATCAGCTATTAAAACATGTGACCTTGTAACGATTGTGATAACACTCATTTGTAACATGTGACAGTATCAAAAATTAGGAGAGAGATGGAAAGGAATGAAGGGACAAAAGAGGAGCACCTATTTCAATCCTCCATTATAAGTTCCATTCCTTGAGAGGTAGGGAAAGTCAGTAACGAAAGTGATTGCAAAATTCTGAGTGATTTATCTTGAATTATTCTTATTTTGGAAATGTAAGCAGTAGAACATTTTTAGGACTTTTTTTTATGTAATTTGTCCTGAAGAGTATGACTGGGTGAAGTATCACCATCTCCTTTAGTTGTGTAAATATTCCTTGGGATACTGGAAAAGGAAAAAAAAAAATCAATGTATCTTCTGAATTAGGGCAGGATGTTAACAAGGCAGGGACCTGGTGCTGACAGAGGAAGGAGAGATGAGACAACCTCTCCAACTGGACAAGCAATACAAATTCCAGTACCATCTCACTGGAAGCACCTGCTTTTTCTCATTTAGTTCTAAATATAAATTAGGATACTCTGGATAATCTCCTCACAAGTTTTTATTGAAGCTTTATCAAGATAAACAAAGCTGTCATTGTCTCATAGAGAAAGGCAGAAGCAAAGCTCAGAAGTTGTCATAATGCTGAGACATCTGTCAGTACTTCAGGTCATCTAACCTGATCTATGTGCAAGTCCAGCTGACACAAATAAGGATATAACATAAAGCCAAGATCTCATGTAGAAGCTTGTGTCATAACTTTAGAGCTACACAAAATTGCTTCCTGATCCATTACTCCTTGTAGATGCTACGCCTAATTCTAGGAACAGCTGCAATCTTTTAGTTATACTGGCATTCATTTATTTTCTGATAAGCATCATATATGATCAGAAATACATAGGAATTCCTTTTTTGTCCCCTGGAAATCAGCTACTTGTATGCAACTTTAGCAGCAGAATTGTCACAGCTGTGCTGATGAAAAGACATAGGCAAGGTAAGGTTTGTAAATTATATGGGGTTCATGTTTTTATTAGATCACTTGAATATGCTGCTCAGAGCAACTGTTTGAATTCTAAGCAATTCTGGAATCTGCTGCTCATCATAAACATGGAAAAGCATTTGTTCACCCACAACAAATTTTTGCCCAAAGAAATTTTGTCTGTTTTCTTCAGCTATTGGAGGTGGTCTAATAATACTACCATTTCCACCTATAGACCTTACCCATCTAAGTCATGCAGATTTATTTTGTAATGTATAGTAATACAACTAAACTTACATGGCAAGTAATGTTGTTTTATTTTAATTTTTTTTTTAGAAACCCCATTTCCTCCTTTTCATATTCGTTTAATGAGCAATGAAAGGAATTTATAATTCAGAATCTATAATGTAATGGCATATTCCTTTTTTATACTGCAGTCTCTTAAGCCTATATATATATTTATCTCTAGTATTTTTTCTTTGTAAATAGCCTACTTTTGACTACATATATTATTCATTCTATACCTAAATACTATGTTCATACTCCTGTTCTATTACTTTGGAGATTACGTGCAGTTTTAATCATACATGAGTCACTCAGGTCCATAACAAACTATTAAATATTAGCCAGCTGAATAATGTGTTTCTACCAAAAGATTGATAGTACAACTGCAATTTGTTGTATTAGATTACAGGCCTTTGATTTGCTGGTATTTGGTATACTGTGTATAAGTGCTGAAGAAAGACTTTAGAATGGCAATTTTTATGTGTCAACATCTTGCCAAAGGAGGGCAAGATCTGTATTGCACAAACTATGATACAATATCTGTAACACCAAAGTGACACCACTAACTTGTTAATTCTTAGCCACACATTTCATTTGACATTTGACAACCTGAAAAATAGGGCACTGAAAAATAAAAGCAGTTTAAATAAATCCTTAAACAATCATGAGCATTGAAATGGTATGTTATAGCTAAGTCCTGATGTAATGCTTGTGTGATGCAAAACAAACCTTGTGTCTTGGCCTCTTACACTCCCTGTTCCTCCATGGATTGTTGAAAAGCCTATCCTATTCTCGTCTGCTTTTGTATGTGCTGCTTCAAAGTGGGTTGACAGACCCGTCCTCCAGCCTTCCTTGACCTGAGCCACCAACAGTCCAGGAGCTGTGTAGATGCTTTGGTACTGCTCTGAGCTCTAGCACAGCATATTATTTTTGGCTCAGTGCCCTGTTGACATGGATTCAGTTACATGCTATCTCAACTGTAGATGGCTTTTGCTTGGCAAGTGCAAAACATGGATGGAGGACATTCTTGACTCTGTACTTGTTCACATAGTTATGTATCCTAGGTGATAGCAGTTTATTTGAAAGACTCACTGCTAGAATTGAAATTGAGTTAATTTAGGAGTTTTACACAGAATGGGGTTGCCAAGGTTGGGTAACTGAAATTGTTTCTAGGTGACATTATAGCAGAAGAATGGATAACTTGCACTTCCCTACTCAATCTCATAGGTGCTTCTTCTGATAAAAAAGAACAAATCAATAATGTTTAAAAATTTATCTTCAATTTAACAGGTCCCAAACAGCCTGAAAGTCTTGTACAATTTACAAATTTATCAGCATGAGAATTTAAAACAAACATTTTCTAGAAAATAAACATGATTTTTTTAACAAGAATTACATTTTTAAATAAATCAATGAACTATAAAGTTCCTCAAAGTACTCCAAAGAAGAGTAGCTACACATCATATCTGTTCTGTAATGACTATTTTTCCTACAGAATCTCATAAATGTAGCTAAATAGAGGCTGCTGTTCACCAAAAATATTACAATTAAGTTCTTGTGTAACCCATGCCCCTATACCCACACGTATACATTCCAAAAAATATTTATATTATCCTTATATTCTTATGGTCAATATGTTCAAATTTTTGTCAAATATCATAATACGCTCAATGTTTGTTGTGATGCATTGAAGCAAGCAATTTCCTTGCACTTTAATGGATGATACCTAGCAACCCTGGAATATGTCATTTGAAGATGCAGATTCAACTTTATGTTGAAATGTGATTAATTAATGGTCCTTAAGGAGAAAAAAATGAAGCAGAACATGAAGAAATTTCTATCTGAAGTGCATGGCTCAGAAGAATTCAGTCGACATCAGGAACAGAAATGCAAATTCTCTCTTCAGATACACATAACCAAAATTATATCTGAGATGATTGATTCCTGATCAGCAATATGAAAAGAAATGGTATGGACCTGCCACAAATATCAAGAAAACTTTTTGAAGAAAGTGGAACACATTTATTTTTAAAATAAAGTCACCAGGTGGTCCACATGTCCAATCCACACCTTGAGTTCTAGCACCTTTACACTACCAAAATAAAGCATTTATCATATTCTGAATCATTCTAACATCACTCAAAATTATTACGTACCATGTATACATATACATATATATATATATATATACATATAAAATAGATCTCATATGGATTCAGAGAGGAAAGACAATAAATGTGTAACTACAAGGGATTTAATGCAAAAAAAAAAAAAATGTTATATTTTCAAAAGTGTAGATTTCTGCTGGGTCCAGAAAACATTGTAGTATGAGAAAGTACACATCTAAGATTTTGGCTTCCTCAACACAAGGCTCCACTTTGAGCACAGATTTATCCAGAAGATGGATATGCTGACAGGAAACCTTTCAAAATAATATTAAATCTCTTTCAACATGAAGGATATGTATTTCAGACCACAAAGTATGAGGGGATTTATTGAGGATGGAAAACAGTTAAGCTGTCAATCTGAAGAGGAAAAACAAAAAAAAAATAAAAAGAAATAATTAAAAAAAAAAATCAGCAGGTAAGCAATAAAGAAATAGGAAAACTATGCATTTCTTCCTTAAAGCAAACTTTTCTTTTAATGTATATATAAATGAACATAGCAAATGAGAATTTAAAGCTGCAGGGACCTGAATCTTTTTTGCGTGTGAAATTCCATGAGACTTCTCTACATATTTCATGGGCATTTTCAATGAAACAGTATTTGAGAGAGGTGTATTCCTTGGATATTCTGTAGAATATCCTAGAACCTTCATGTGAACCAAATATATTGGTAGAATGACACTAAAGATTTCAGCTTCACTCTAAGATTGCACTACAGCTAACATTTTCCTAGGATAAAATCCAGTCCTTGAAATCTACAAGAGCAACTAAACAAGTGAGCCCAATAGACTCTAATTTATATTATTTCAGTGAAAATCAAAAGTAATTGGAGATTATTGTACATCTCACTTGGAACAGAAGTCTCAATTAATTTTAACATTAATCCAATCAATCATGCTCAAAGGACTTTCACCAGCTAAGTGGAAAGAAATTACAGTCCTAAGGAGGCATATTTTCAAACATCTCTCAGATCTGTCTACATGCAAGCATACTAAATTCCAGAGTAAACTATCACGATTTCTAAAGAAACTAAATTTAAAGAAAGTGAGGAACTCTTAAGAAAAGCACTTTAAAATTGTACTGGTATAACTGAAAATATGGACTATGCTCTCCAAATGCATAATGACATTACTGCATAATGACCTCATAATGACATTTTTCTACCAAGAATGACTCTCTGCAAAAGAATCAAAAAAATATTTAGCCTCATCAAAATTGATTGTTCTAGTAGAAATAAAAATGCTGCATACAAAATTTTTAAGGTATTGTAATAGCATATAATAATATACCAAGCTACTTAGAAACAACAGAAATTTGAATTATCCAGTCTTTAAATTAAACAATATAATTTACACTCATGCTAACAATATATCTCTTTCTTGATATTTAAGGCCTTCTATAACACTAACATTCTTAATTGCTTGAAGGTGACTTTCTATCTTTACTTCAGGGTCCACCTAGAGCAATTAAGTATCAATAGAACAGAGGAATTGTGCAATGAACTGGGAAATTTAGGAGCACAAAGGAGAAGGCGTTTGTAGGAAATGAGTATGGACCATGGAATGTGAACTTTGCTATGAAGTTCTGCCTTCATCATTCTTTTAATGGTTTCCATAGATACCAACCTGTTATCCAGACATATTTTTTCCAGACTTGTGAGGAAACAAAAGTGGCTGAATGTCTGTATTGAATTAATTTATTCTAGTGAAAGGAGTCCTTTTTATCCCTGCTAAAGCTATATTCAGGGTTTTTTTTTCTGTTGGCACCCACTTACAGTAATTTTCTGATCAGCACAGCATTTCATTTAAAGGCTGCTTTTGTAATTTGCTAATATGACTTAGAGATTCTGGTACATTTTGTTGCCTGCTTAAAGTAGACATTTGTTCTTTAAAGAAAGGAAATATCTAGAGTGATTCACTGGCAACTAATAAAACTGTGTAGAAGCAACCTTGGATAACAAGAGGCTACCAGAGAAACTGAGAGGTCACACCTGGCACTGTTGGAATCAAAGCATTGACTTGAGTAGTTTCTCTGTATTGGGAGTGAGAGAAAATGAAATTAGCTGCATCTAATTCCTTTCATCTGCCTTTGCATATTCTTCAGACAGAGGGAAGTCTGCCTGGAAAGGAAAATTAAGCAGTAAGTGAGTATAAGTTTGTAACTTTTCTGCTGGAGTTACCCTTAGTTAATGGATCTGCCCTGAATTCCATATCATGAGCTCCCATTTTCTGAAGTATCCATCCAAAGGAAAGGAGCAAAATATCTTCCTGTGACCATTAGTATTCTGCTTCTGAAGCATAATTTTTAGCTGATTACCCTGAACCCACTACATTGGTACTAATTTGACCCAACTCCCAACCAACAGTACCTTCTCTCTAGGACTAAAAGTCAGAAATTATTTACCTGATTTCCTGCATCATTGAACTTGATTGCCTTTATTAGGAAGCATTTGGGTTATATGAAAAAGGTGTCAGATAAGTGTGTTCAATCTCAGAAAAAGAACATTACAGACATTTTACTGGTAATACAAGCCAGTCTTTTGATTTTCTTAGCTAATGGCTCTGCTTAATCATTGGTCTTGCAAGGTACTGTATGTAGTGTTTGCACAAGTACATAAGAAATCTCTTTAAAAAAACCCACCAAGCTCATTTACAGAAGAATCAGCATTGAAAACCATGTTTTCATACATGTAAGTTACTTCAAGTTGTGATTTTACTATTGAAGCTGTGCAAAACAAAGCATAAATTAGTTTTAAAGCCAAATGCCTCTTTGACAATGGTGTTTTCACTCTGAGTGGATGCTTATTTAAATGGATATTTAATATTATTTGTATTAACTGCAACTACTGGCTAGTTGTTACATAGTTTTTCATTTTAGAAGAGTCATTTGGGTGTAGTTCTATTGAACTGTAACACTAGTATATGTTTACATCATCACTAAGATGATATGAGGTTTCAAAAGGTTCTCCTTTAATTTAATCTTCATATACCCAAACACTCCCACATTGTTGTTGTACAAGTATTGAACTGGTGTTCTCATTTCACCTGACAGCTTGTGCAAAGTATGAATTTTGCAGGTATCCCTCAAGGTGCTTATATCTTGGTGCATCATTATGCACCTTCAAACACATGAAAATGTGTCTGTCAGTCATGAACTGATTTTTTTTTTTAAATGTCCTTAGCAGATTTTTTATCTCTATACTTATCTGCAGTGAATTATTCAAATAAGAATAATGTCTGTGACTGTAACTAGATTATAACATTGGAAGAAAACTTATACTTCAAAAAAGAATAATATAAAAGTATCTAAGTGCAAGATTGGAACAACAAAAGTAAACTTGGAAATTGGTAATTATATATGACCCTTGTGCAACTATTTATCTGTATAGAACTGTTAGTCACATGTATCCATACATCCTATAAGAGACAGGAAGATACCTAAGGCAAATCTACATTCTGAACATTACATAAAGCCACCTGAGTCCCACTGTTAGTCTACTCTACATACTTCCTCAGAGCAGTTCAGACCACTGTGAAGAGGATGAATTCCTGTTGAAAATATTGGGCAGCCCTGAATACATGAAGTAAAACACAGTAAGTCGTTCACAATTCTAAAGAACAAATTCCTCAACAATTTTTATGAGCATATATGCATTTAGCATACATACTTGTAGCTGCATTCAGGATATAGACACATACACAGATAAATAAAACCTTCTGTACTGCATGAGTTTACCTCTCAGAAATGCCTCTATCTCAAGTTTTACATAATAACAAACATGTAATAAAAATTACTAATGTGTCTGCATTCATAAATGACTATTATGTGTCATTTATTTTCTCTTCCAGGAAAACATGTGTTTGATATTTATCCAGTGTTCTAAAATAGATAGGAGAGTTAAACCTTACTAACACGACTGTCCATTTCAGTTGTCCCTGAAATAAAGAAGCTTGTTAAAAAACCAGGTTTTTGAAATTCTGCATTTACTGAGCTGTTATAAAAGTAAACTGAAGGTCTAATTAATATTTTCCTTTTCAAAACACCTAAAAGATCTGTATATCAGCCCTATAGCATTAATAAGTACATATAACTCTCAGAAATGTACATATATCTAGGTCATGCTAATTATCCACCTTGGGAGGCAAGAATGGGCCTATACTTTTCTACCTAGCTGGCATACTCTTGAGACCCAAGTCAGAAGAGCAGGCTTCAGAAAGTCTAAAAATACATTTCCTAGGTTCTTAGCCATTAAACTGCATAAAGAGGAGGTCTCTCATGTACTAGCTGACAGCCTGTAATTCGTACTATGCAGGAAATAACACAAGATAATCAAAAACAACCTTTTTGGCCTTGAAACCTAGAATCACACAGAACAGAGATATTACTGTGGAAAGATGTAAGAAAATTGTCAGACATAAAAAGAGCCACACCAGTTTTACTTTATTAGCAATACTTTTATCGTATTTCTTGTGTAGGTGGGATCATGTATCAATGTGTCACCCAAAACAGCCAGTCAAGCCCTAACGGACTAATTGGAAAAAACATTCAAAGCATTCCCTTAAGTCAGAATGTAACATGAAAACTGAAACATCTTCATGGAAAAGCCTGAGTCGTGTATGGAAGTGTGAATTAAAAGGAGATTAATCTTTCTCAAACGCCAACACTTTGCTGTGATTATGTATTTTGAATACTTTAAATTGAATACTACAGTTAGTCTCATTTTCCAGAATGTTATGCCATTCAGTATTTTTATTTTACACAGATTCTGACAACACATTTACAACAGGCTATGGGGGTCTTTCAGTTGTAATGGAAGAAATGAGCTTACTGTGTTATAGAGTGACTGGTACACCAGATAAACCCTGGACAAAACATTGTTGTGAATTATTTGTTCAGCAAAACTGGACCTGCTCATTTTTGCTCTTTGATACAGTGAAAAATGTTTATACAAAGTTAACAAATTAAATGAGGAGTAGAATTGTGATCTAATCTAGGAATTGCTATAAACTAGAGGCTAACACAGTCCCAGAAGAGTGTTCCAAATTAGTGAGAAGAAAGATTCAAACTCATAAGACCTAGAGTTTTAATTTGAAGACTGAACTCGGTGTTCTAATATTTAGTTTCTCTTTGAACCTCACCATTCAAATATATATTCACTCTGACTTAAGTAGTCTTGTTTAGTTGCAATATGCTCACACAAAAGGAGAGGATGGAATTATAGGCTACTTTACTGAAGAACTTATTATTCTACATCAGAATTATCTTTATTTGTGAAGACTTCAAATACTTTCTTAATCTTCAGTTTTACTGTAGCCAGGAAAAGATCCTGTTATTTGCTAAATTCAAGAATACAAATTGGAGCCTGTAGTTTTTCCCAGAACATATGAAAAAACCCAAAGGAGTTATTTAATTCAATGAAGTTAGAATATTTCTACTTTAGAAGAATTTCATACTTTTCCCTCGTAATACATGTTGCATATCAGAGAGAAGGAGGAAAGCCAATTTTTGAGGTATATGTTCTGTGCCTCACTACTGGTGTTCAGTTACAAAACATGTAAACAAACAGACGGGCTTATTAATATCTTGTTATTGTTTGATAATTTATTAATACAACGGATAAAATATATGTACAAGCAGCTGAATATGTGTCACTGGGAGAATACAATAGCACATTCACTTGGATGGGGAAAAAGTCTCTGCTTCAATTTTTTACTTATTATTTTATCCATTAATTACCCAATACATAATATGGAAGCATCTCTATTTGTAATAAACAGAAGGGCCATCAGTGAACTTGCTCTGTGGGCAAAAGCCACAGGAAAGTGGGAAACTGGACATTGGAACTGCTCACAAAGCTGAATGCTATTTTTCCATATCTTTGGACTGTGTTCAAACAGTACTGGGGATGCACAGAGGAACAGGCTTCAAACACACTCCCATGGTTCCTCCTGCACTGCTGTACAGTGAGTGTGGGGACTTCAGAAGCTTCCTGCTTGGGCTCAGTGTCATCCCTCAGAACTGGCAGCATCTGATATTTTCAGACAATTAATTTATTAAAAGTGTTTTAGAATAGGGCATATTGAAATGTCACTACAAGGATGCTATCATATTTTTGAAGACTGATACAGAGTAATTGACAGCAAAAAGCAAAGCAAAACAAAACACCCCTCCCAAAAAAAAACCCCACAAAACAACCAAAAAGCCTCCAGCAGTTATAATTAGATCCTTTTGTATGATTTTTGTTGGACTATAATATTCAAATTCACATAAATGAGTACATGGGAGCACCACACAATCTGTTTTCCTTTATATTTACAACATATTTTATATTTATGTTGTGTTATGTCTGCTTTTCAAGAGACATTGTTTAGCAGAACTGATGGAGCCTTGATACATTCATGGTTGCACAGTATCTGTCATTATGCTGAAGGACTACAGAAAACCTAACTGGCAGTTAAAGCATGAACTTTCTATACCTCAAATACAGTTCTCAATGACTATTTTGCCCTTAGTACATCTGCTGAAAGTTTCAGCAGATATTTGGGTATCAGAAAAGTGTGCCCATGATTGTTGACATTCCCAGGCACGTTATTTGAAAAAAACAGTTTTCCAGTACTCCAGAATTGCTATATCTTTGATTCAAAAGCTAAATTAATTTCTTTTTAGTAACGCTACAGGGAACCCCTTGTATTGCTTCAGAGTTTGAGCTTATTGTAGTGGTTTTGTCTGTAAGGAGGCACTAAGAATAAAATCAAGCAGACATTAGTACCAATCAGGATGGTTTTGAAAGAGAAATTTCTCAGCAGTAATACAGAGCAAGAAAGAAATGAGAAACTTTGAACGTTGTTGATAGGTGTGTATTGTTACCTAAATTAGCATTATTTCTTTCTGTATTTTAGCTTTCTTTAGAAGTTACGCAAGTTGCACTGAGGCTGCCTTTCCTTCTGCCTTGTTTTATTTGTGGGGTTCATTATTTGTGTTTTTTTAAAGTGAGTAATGAACAGGGTTTCTGTGGTCTAAGAACAAAGCCACTGCCTGTGTGGAGACCAATGAAATACTAATTGGATTACAGGAACACTTAATTATCGTGCACTGAAGGTTTTCTGTTTTCCTGTGATGAAGGCAGTGGTGTGAATATGCATTGAAAGAAAGGGTTTTTTCTTATGCTAAGTGAAAAGCTCAGAGAATATGAAAAGGGTGAGTAAAGCTGACTGGAACTTTACTGAAACTTCATACATCTCTTGTTCCTCTTGTTTCCTGAAAGACAGTGTTTTTCCTTGTAGTTTGAACATTTATCTTTCTTTTATGAAGCACTTTGCTAATTAAATACCTGTAGCACCTCTGAAATGCTTGCAGCGTGGGAGGACAATGACTTCTGGCACAAGGTAGTAAGAGCAGCTTTTTCTGGGTTATTGTATTCAAAACTTTTCCCTGAAAAGCTAAGGCATTAAGTAGAAAACTACACGGGGAAACTTCAGTTGTCCTGACATTTAAATCAGTTCTTAGGTGAATTTGAAAACTACCTGTGTCTGTGAAGTCTCAAAGAAGGCAGGAAGGCTCTGAAGAGCCATAGAAATATAGGCATAAAAGATTTTATTATTCCATTCTTTTCTCCTACTGACTGTGTCTCCCCGTTGCTAGGAGAAAGGTAACTGCTTCCAAATTTTTAAAATATCATAGCTATTTCCTGCAAAGTGTTTTCTCCTAGGACCAAGTGTTCCAATACTCAGTAGGTCCAACCATCCATACACTTTGTTATTTATGTTGTAAGGGTCAGGAAGGGGAAGAGAAGCTTAGAAGAATGGGAATGCAAAAGAGCCATCGATGTGGGAGTGGATCACAATTTAGAAGACCTGGCAATCCTTCAGCATAACAAGATACTTGCTTGAAAAAAATGCCTGAGACACCTGGAAGATATGCCTCATGCAAACTATCTAGTTGCTCATTTAGTCTTTAAAAAGAACTGTGCTTATGCATTTCTGTCACTTTTGATGTGATCAGAATTCAACAATTTTTGTCAAAGCCAGTGCTTTCATATCTTCAATTTTCATAATTGATTTGTAGCAAAATTACTTTTATGTTCATGAAAACATTTTTTTTTTGAGAGAGAAAGGCTTCCTTCAACCATTCGCCTCCCCTCATTACTGTATTTTAACTCATATATCTGAAAGTTATAGTAAATATTTAGGCTATAGGTTTGATTTGATCTTGCCCTGTACTTCAGCAAAGAATCTTTTCAAATATAGTGAATTAAAAAGAGCTGTATGTACTGTAGCATATGTGCATTCAGACCATTTGAGAAGAAAGATGTGAAGTAGATCTATATCAAGAAGAAGGCCAGTGGAAAAAAAACCAAGAACTCTAGGTCTTAAGCAGAGGTCTACCATATTTGCCTATCTAGATTAGGTCCATGAGCAAAACTAAGTAGCAGAGTGCTTTCACTTAGCAGAATGCTCTCAAGAATTCATAGTGGTGGCAGAAGAAGGAAGAAATAAGCAAAAGAAGGCATAAGACAGCAGAAAGAGTCTTCCCTCTAAAATCAGGAAGTTGAAACAGTCAAAACCAGTTTCACGTCATACCTTGTCTACCACTGACATGTAAATAGACCTTCTGTCCATTTCCACCAAAATTTTTAAAATGTTTTATGTATTTTAGCTTTAAATAAAGATAAATAGATCAAATAAGCACTGATTCTCCAAAACATAAACACTTAGTGATAGCTTTTTTAAAAGTATGAAGATACTGAACTCTTATATGTGCCATTAGTCCTTCTGGATCCTTATTACAAAACCACATTAATATAGTTTAAAAGACATTAAAACACAAATGCTTCAAATCTAATATGAAATATAAATTTATAAGAAAATAAAATGAAGAGAAGGGAATAGGTATATATTATTATATAATGTGTTTAAATATGATGCCCAAACATTTATATTTCCCCTAAAAAAATTTGTGGTTTTTTTTTAATATCTAAACAGGGAAAAATAAAAGCCAACCCTCACTACTTTTTGAGGAAATAGCATACATACATTACATACACTCAAACATTATTTACATGCATTAAAATGTCAATCTGAAACAAAAAGTAGCACATTTTCAGAACTACTTCTTTTTTTTTTTTTTTTTTTTATGAATCCAGGAGCAATATCTGTATAAAGTGACTCCAGAGCATTCTGAATGCATTTAAAATTTATCAGCAAACTCCCTTTAGTGTTCAAGCTGGAGAACATTTATCCTATTCTTTATTGACATCTCCCAGAATTCTTTCCATGGTTTTGTGCAAATAGCTTGTCAGCTTTTTGGCAAATAGAGGTGATTTTCAATAACATTTTTCAGATACTTCAAATTGAATTATACATCCAGAGGCAGTCAGTCTTTCTTACCATTAATTTTACAGAAAAAAAAAATCCTTTCATATTGAAGGCCAGCTCTACAAATGGGACCTAAGCCTTGCAGTGTTAACAGAGATCTAAACAAAGGGCTAGAAAGATCCTGCCCACTAGAATTCATAGCCCTTGGCTTAGCAAACAGTTTTGTTCTGCAGGGCATGGAGAAATATTAAGTGCCTTTGGGTACTGTGGGAATCTTAGTACTAGGAACTCTGTGAAGAAGTGAAAACTCTGATGAACTGGACGAGGAAAGGTTGTGAGATCTAAACTGCTTGTCCAAATCTAAGTTGTGAATTGGCATGTCTTGATTTTGGCAATCCGACATGACAGGGTTAAGAAGACATAACCATGGCCCATAGCCCTGAGGCATTTTTGGTAGCTTTCTTTTGTTCTTTTCAAATTCAATTCTCTTAAAACATTTTATTTCAAAGTAGCTTAAAAATATGTCTCTGTAATTTCAATGACAGTTATAGACAGTTGACCTGATTTAAGCAACTCATTAAAATGTGAGATATATTACCATTTGATTAGTCTAAATACTGGATAAGGTCTCTACTAGGTTTTTGACCTCTCTTTTCTTGCCTAGACACTCTGAAAAGAAGGTCTAGACAGATGATGATGTGTTGTATCATAGCTAATACCAAAGCTAGGAATAGTGCTGAGCTGTAGCATGGAGCCTTTCTTAAGCATGTCACTACCATGAAACAGTTTGATCCAGCACAGACAACAGAATCACCAGAGGGATGGTGTAATCCCACATACACAAATCTTTTATTGCTACTGACTGAGACACACTCAGAAAAGATTTAAGGATTTGATCAGCCTAGAATATGTGGGGCATAAAATCACTGAGAAGTTCAGAACTCATCTGCTGTTATAAAAGTCAATGAAAGTGTGAAAATTGAGGCGTACTGAGTGAGGTGCTATGCAATGCATTGAGCCTGGCATATCATCCTGGAATGAAAAGTCCAAGGTTCCCTTTTCACTATCAAATACAGCCTTCTGTAAATGGAAGAAGGTAAGTTTCTAATATTGCAGATCAACTTGCAATGATGTAATAATTTCCTTAAGAAAGCCATTATTAGTATAGAAGTTTGGACTGAGGGAAAATGCCTTACAAATCTATTGGAAGTCTGCATATGAATTATATGATCAAATGTCAGCTAATAACTACTTTTTTGTATGATTAATCCACCTCTTATTATCAAATTATTTATGTCATCACCTAGTTTTCAGTTGTCTTAAAGAAAGAATGCACATATAACTCTGTGGTTTTCACTGGGCTTCATATATCAAAATAAGGACAGAGATGGCAAAACCAGTATTTTTTTCACAATTTTACTTCTTTTGACTCTTCTGTTGAAGTTCAACTATTCTGTGTTGTCTTTGGAGTGAAGGACAGACAACTGGTGCCTTATATCCAAGTCAGATGCCAAGCCTGGTGAGGCTGAAACCAGGAAGGCGGGACTAGCAGTGTAGGCAGAGAGAAGTCAGGCAGTAAGTCCATTGTGGTCAAGCGATGAAAGAGGCTGTCAAGGATAGACCACTAATTTCAAAAGGCACCTTTCTGCTAAGAAGAACTTCTAAATAGACAAGAGTTGCTGAAGAGCACTAGTGCTCCATCTGCGGTGAATTCTGAGTTGGACAAGTTGTTGTTGTGGCACAGATATGCAAACTCTGGTTTCTTTACAGTGAGAAAATTTTTCGCAGTTCATCTCTTGGCAATAACAACTAATTGCTCTAAATTTGTAAGGGAGTAGACAGGGGAAGACTGTGGTGTTATTTATTGTAAAGGTATTGTATATAACTCTAAAAAAGGCAATATTCTGCCATGAAACCAGCTACTAATTTGCTTATGTGGTAAATTGAGAGTGCTGCTCTTATAATTGAAATACTCATAGGAAAATGGAAAAAGGCCCCACCTGCTCACCTGCATGCAGTCCACAGATATTATTGGCAGGCTGACATTGTTTTTTGGTCAGAGGGATAGTAATGGAAAGGTTCATCAATACAGTTAATATTACTATTGATGTAATATTGCTTTTTTTTTTTTTTTTCCCACTTGCAGTATTGCTTTGCCATGATCTATCTCTCTTGTACAGTTCATTCTTTCTTCTCCACTTCTAAGAAATTGAAGTATACATCCCTCAATCTCTGCCTTGAAATATTCAATAGCTGATGAAGGAATGTTTTTAACTTCGGGATTTAGTGGAAGATTTAAGACTTTGGGCTATGGAAGGTTATGTCATTAAAATATACTTTACGCTGTGGTATAATCTAGAAAAGTGCAGGGAGGTTAAATGTTTATAATAAACTGATATATTACTGTAATAAACTGATATTTATCACCATCAGTGTGATAAAGCAGTAGTTTGAGTAGTATAAACTCAGTCACTAATTTTGTGTTTATATAAACTCCTTTTGGAAGCTTTTAATCAAATTAATCAATTTAAAATTAGTTTATTCAGACACAGCAAAACTTTAAATATATTGACATCTTTTTTTCCCTAAGCTTTATGGAAAAATCTTAATTCTACTTTTAATCAATACTTTGGCTGTGATCTTGTTTATTAGATAAGCTCTGTAAGGGCAATATCCCAGCCTTACTTACGTCTATGGCAAAATTCTTATTGATTAAAATTAATTTAGCAGTTCAGCCTTATTATTTTTCATTATTTAAAGTCATACATCTTGCAAAACTTTTAAAGAATAATTATAAAATCTCTCTTTATTTTTTATCATATCTGAAATATATAGGAAGATAATTACCATTTCAGACATGGTATTTGCACAAGCATGCAGAAACTACTCCAGTCACAGAAATAGAATAGGTCATACATTTATAGTAGAGAATAAAGTAGATTATATTATGCTGTTATCAAGTTCAGCAAGTATTATAAATAATTTCTTAATCAAAGGTAGTAAGCAGTTAGTGTTAATTACTGTATTAAAATTAGAACACAGATGAAGACACAATACTCTATTATTTAAGATACAGTTTTAATATGAGCAATGCTGAGATAAAATTGCTTTCAGAGCTGAAAATATGGTGTAGTTAAGATAAAATTGCTCAGAATCATCTGACAATTGCTTCTGTTACTCATCATGTTCTTCCTGAAAAAAAGTTGTAGTCAATCAAACATGGCTTCATTGTATAATGCAAGGAAAAGCGTAGACGTGATGAACAAGTTTTCAACATTATTCCAGTTTTGGTTGCTGTAAATTATAAACCTTTAACTATTGCTCTTTATCCAAATAACTTGTATCTTTGTTTTTAAAGACACATGGTTTTTAAAAGAAGAAATATGTGATTTAGATATCTGAGTAGTTTGATCTTAAGGTATAGGAATAACAAACTATGCTTTAGGTCTTGCAACCCAAAGCCAAGTTGCTGTTTGACATGTACCTATTCGCCATGCAATTTTGCTCTGGCAGAGGAGCAGCAACTCTTTGATTAATGTGGATGGGTCTTGGCTATCCAATTTACAACTGCTTCAACATGAAATCTTAGTCATGGCATTATGTATGTCAGGTCAGCAGCAATAATGCTTTCAAGGTGTTATCTTTAAAAGGCTAGAAGGCTGTGGATGGCACTTAACAGCCTTTTTATATTATTTTTCTCTCGATTCTGTGGAAGATTGATTTTCATTGCTGATAATCACTTTGAAGAGTGAGATCCTAGCCGACTTTACATTCATGTGAGCAACTGGAGAGCAAGAAGAGGGCAAAAGAGCCAATGGGTATATTTTATGAAAGCTTATACTGTTTCATAATTGCTACTAGAAGCTAGCTTCTAATTCAGCTGCTGTTGAATTTTGAGCCACCTTAGAGGTATTCATGACAAATTATGTAACTTCAAATGTCCCATAACTGCATCAAGGGATTAATGGGAAACGGTACTTCTTGAGGGTGGCTCTTCTTTGTGGCAGTGTCATGTGAAGTGGTGCCAGCGAGCCTATTGCCAACTGTATGCGATGCAAGGCTTTCTTTCCTGCTGGGGTAAGTCCCAGAAAGCTGGGTAACCTGTCTTAATAGTCCCTTTTCTCTCATCAGTCCTGTGAAAGGATGTAGCAAAGCTGGAAAAGTGCTGTCTTGCCCTTATGACACACAGAATAGCATTTGTCTCATTTTTACATCCCTTATGAATTCACTTGGAATTCAAAAAGCGCTTACATGAGAAGATGGTTCTGCAGATAATGCTGACTTTACCTTCTGTCTTTATCAAGTCTTTATCCAATATTTATTTAAAAAATACATTTATGCCTTCCCTAGTCTAATTATTCTCAAAACTTTAGTTCAATTTTAACATGTTATTTCTGAAGAATATGAATTTTATTGGTGTACAAAGAAGTTTTCTTAAGAGACATGACTGTTAGTCACACTAACATACAAACCAAACCTTTGAAATCAAGCTGCACGAGGGTGTATATTTCTGTTACTGAGTCCATGCCTGACTTCATAAGTTTACACCCTAATATGGGGGAAATTTTTTTTTTTTTTTTTTATGGTGCCATTTCATGGGAAGAAGGTTACTTGTGGATTTTCTTTACATTCACTGAGCCAATATTGTGCATGTTCTGACATCCTAAATGTCATTTAAAATATCTTTCTCTAGATTTATACAAGTTGCATAAGGAAAAAAAAAAAGTGCAACAAACATTAGGAAAAATAAGACCTCTACATGATAATTGAAAGTTTATGATTCATTACAGTTTGCATACTTTAGTTTAATTCCCGTAGAGATTTTGTTTTGTATATTTTTTTCCAAAAAGGAAATAATATTTGGGTAAAAAGAAAAAAAGAGAGATAGCAGCCTCTGTGCAAGACATCTATTACAAGTCTTTTTTTTTAATTCTCTCTTCTCCCTGTGTGGTTGACTGAGATTGATCTTAGCAAGAGATCAATAGGCAGACCCATTCATAATTAGACATTCTGTAGAAAATAACTTGAATCAAATTAACCTGGAGCACCTGATATAGTTTTGCCAGGTAACATTGCACTCAAGAAGCTTTCAAGTATGATAAATTGTATTTATGTGGTAAAAAGCTGTGCCTTGTGAATTGTTAAAGATATACTCACTAGGTTGCACTGTAATCCCCTTTGTAATCACCTATAAGTATAGCTTTTATGCTTTGAGATTATAGGGTTTTATTTCAAAAGGCTGTGGTCATACTGCTTTTATTACTTTTACTTCTAAAGGTCATGTCAGAGTTGTCAAAAATAGGCATAGATCCTAGTATTAATATTTTAAAAGTATATTTAAAACACAATGTCGGCAAGCCGATATTGTTACTCTCTCCCTATGGTAATTTAAGGTTGGGGAGCTTTACTGATTAAACCCTTCATTTTAATTTTCAACATTTGCATTTAAAAGGTAACGTCTTTGACTGGTAATAAATGAGGCATTGGTTATATTTAATAACTCATATGCATTGTGGTGTCACAGCAGACCCAAAAGATAGTACATGCTGTCACATTTAGGATGATAGATTTTATAAAACTGTGTTGAATAAAGATGAACCCTTTTGTGCTACCTTGCAAGGTTGCCATGGTGATGAGCACTGCTTCATGGGAATTTCACTTTTCTGGTAATGTTAGATACTGAACCCAAAGCTGCTTCTTTGGATTGTTCTTAAATTTCACATTTAATGTGATATCATTTTGTAGAGACATATAATTCATCTTTTGTATCTTTATTTTCTCGGAAATATTTCCTATAATGCTGTCATAGGTAAAGTACTAAACACTGACTTACCAAATGTTGACCATAGTAGACACTCTAAAGATTTTGGATTTTTATTTTCCATACCATTTGTTCATTTTATAAATATTTAGGATATGTTTTGCAATTCTACACTTTCTCTGAACTATAAAAAGAATTATCTCAGATATTTATAGCTATGGAAATAATTTTATCATGGGAAAACATTAAAGGCACTATGCTGTAGACAGATAAATCCTATCTTTTTTTTTTTTTTAATTATTTTGTTAGCAAAATAAATTTAAATCTTAAATGTATGAAAAATAATTACAAAATTGGTTTTAGGTCTGCAAATAAACCCAAAATTGTTTGTGGAGTTATGCATTGCTCTGTAATAGGTGATGTATTTTTATTATCCTGTATGAGTAAAAATCATATGGGAACTTCAGTTGATCTGACATTCATAATAACATTCACTTTCTTTACCTTTACAAATAAAAATGACTGACATGGAAGTACTTATTCCCTGTCTTAATGTTTGGCTGTGGATTGTTCACTGTGCTGAATCAGCCAGAACTATAATATTCTCAAGATACAGCCAACTCCTTTGACATAAGGCAGAAAATATATATATGAATGTAAGTCATACCATTTGGTACCCAGTTGGAGCTCCCTAGATATGCTAATGAAATTTATGCAACAGGAATATTTTTCTGGTGGAAGGATCTCTTGCTGTTTTCAAATGAAAACGGATAAAATAAAATGCCTTCCCAAGGAAAGTGTTAGAAATTGTTCTGCACGTTCTTTTGCCCCATTCATGTTGCATGTTCCCCCAGAGCGCTGCAATATTTGTTCAGAGCATCTAGGAGAGAGACTGGCAAACATTTCACAAACGACTGAGCCAACTGCGAGCGGGTGCTGGAAGATGTGAGAGCCTCTTCCTGCATGCCTCTGTGTGGGGAAAGATGGCACTGTGCTCAGTGTGCTAATTAAACAGCCTTTCCTTTCGCTCCTGCTTCCATTTGAAGCAATCTTGGATCACAGAGAGATCAAAAAGGCCAGAGAAGGGAAGTCTTAGAAGGAGTGGAATGAAATGAGGGAAGACCCTTTCTTCTCTCTTACTTGCAAAATTTTAAATTTATTTTAATTTTAGTGTTTAAACTCATCTAGAAACTGTCCTGATGCCAGTGAAATCCTTCACTTTATGTAAGCTTGCATGCTGTCCTCATTTTGCTAAACTTGGCAATGAAAACGTTTACATTCACCTTTTGTGCTTCATGTCTTTCTCCCTAAAATTAAGTAGCTTTTCAAATGTTTGTATCATGTTGTTTACATGAAGAATTAAAAGTTTTTCAGCAGACAGCTTGCTCAATATCCTCTTTTTTTTTTTCTCTAGTCTTCTTATCACTGAGTTTGTAAATTAAGGGCAAAAAACTTCTAAAAATGTTTCTTTGCTTGAGCATGAGACTTCCTGTTTTGTTTTAAAGGTTTTTCCTTGTTAAAAGGTATTAGATGTCAGAATGTGCTGTGAGCTCCCCACAGTTCCAAAAAATTTTCCTGTTGCCCAAATAATAGGAATTGTTCTTAAATTTTTCTAAGAAGAAATTTTAAACTAAAATTTCAAAAGAAAGTATTTTTTGTAGAATGTATGAAACTAGTACTATTTTTGTTTCCATAGCTTGTAAATAAATTAATCATCAACATTTTGGTCCAGAAAATCACTGTCTTTAAAAATGTAACTTTAGAAATTATTTCACTGTATTGTCTATAAAATTTGTAATTAATAGTAGATTCCATTACTATAATTAAAATCACTTCTTCATTCTCAACTGTACTGCCAGAGGGTAGGGGGACAAGCTGGTAAGGAAGTCTTCAAAAAAATCTATCACTCATATATTACTGCACTTATTCTAAATGATGGTCATAATTCCCCACCATATGTAAGTCTTCATCTATATAGAACCTCATATTCTGAGATACCTGTTCAGTATGATAGAGCTTAGTCCTTCTGGCAGCCTCCTAAAATATTGATAACAAGCTGTTCATCATGATCAGAACATCTTCTGTTGCTATTGGCACCTCAGTTCTGTCTGATAAAGAATGCTTATAGAGGGAAATGTAAAATACTGCAAACCAGAGAGAGAAGATATAAATGGTTTTAATAATCAGCGATTCTTACTGTCCTAAATTATTCCCAACTTGATTGTTTGAACAGAAGCAATTTATTTTTTTTTTTCCACATGCATGAATAGTAGAAGAATCACTTTCACTTCAGATACAAGCTGTACCCAGGAGTTCTGCAGTTCTGCAAAGTGCAGTGACCCTTAGTATGCAAAAGGTTAAATATTCTGATAACACTAATGTTTGTGTATATTTACTGTGCTGACTCACTAAAGTGTGCACTCTCCCTCTTGCATCCCTCCCTGTAATAAGGATGTCACACTCTTCAAAAAAGATTACTTTCTTCACCCTCTGCCTGATGAGGTGCATACCAATTTCTTTCAGAAATTTTCCAATAAGCCGATCTTTCCCTTTGAACACGCTGACAGGTATCGTGTGGCAGGGACCTAGCAGGATACTGATAGATATTTCTCATAAGCAGCAGGAAATTTTAGGACAGTTTGACTGCACTTTAAGAACTCTGTACTATTGATGCATTTATTTATTCAAATACAATGCCTAATAGTGTAGCTTCAGAAACTTGCGTGAACACTGTCACAACTGAAGCTTTTGCAGGGAAATAAAAAGGTGAGAATCAAGAATCAGACTTAGGTAGCAACCTCTGTGAGTTAATGTTTTCTTCATGTATGTGTCTGAGCATGGACCAGTACTAAAGCAAACCAACACCTCAGAGAAGAATCACATCTTCTCTCTCATATAACCTTGAAATAAGATCTGAACAATCAAGCTGAGTCAGGGAGGAGATGGTTTGTAAATTTGTCTAAGACATTTATTTTATAGTTCCTTCTGAAGTTGTTCAGTTTTGATTTCAAATTTTAAGTTTGATAGATAGTACTAAGTAATTGATGAGGTGCTCTGAAGAGTTATTATATATTAATAAATATATTAGAAAAACAAATAAAATACTGCTCAAAGTAGTTCTATTTTTTAATGGGACTGGATGCTTATATATTCTGTGCAAAAAGGAGTCCAAAATAATAACAGTTTAAAAATAGAGTTACTAAAAAAGCTTCATAAACCAGATTTTAAAATTAATGGTTTGGGTTGGTTTTCCAATCTGTTACTTGTAGAATAATATCTTCATCTTATGAGGATCTGATTAAGGATCTGATTTTTTTCACCCTTTTGCCATTGTTAACATCTCTACTCCACACTGAAGACAGTTAGAATAAGGGTGATCGATCCCAACTTCTGCTGTAAATTGCATTATAAGAACTTTGTCATTTTGTTTTTATTTAAATGTAGTACTTACAAAGAACCTCACACGAGCACTCTCAGGTAGAAGTTTGAGTAGACATTTGTGTCTTTGCTTTCTGTCATCTAAATATGCTTATTGTATTGTCTTCTTGTTAATGAGTGTTTGAACAAAGATACAATGCTTCAGGTATGTTGGAGAGAGCCCTGGAACTCTTATCAGCTTGTTCCATTGAGTTTTGTTTAAATTAGGTAGGTCTCTAAGTGTTGACATTTTTGGAGGTCATGAGAAGTAGGTCAAGGAGAGCAACTGAAAGGGTTTTTATTAAGTAATGTACTGACTTTAGAGATGGGTTTTTTTTAGCTTTAGGAATCAGTATATCATAGGTAACAGAGGAACAAAATTTAAAAATCTTTATATTTGCTTTAGGCCTTTGTAATCAAAATACAATTCCTCCTCTATAGCAAAATCTGGGGTTTAAAAACTTTTTTCTCATAGAAACTGGGTTTTCAGAACTTTCTGTGAAGTGACACATTTTGTCAATGTTGGCTATTACTGAAATAGTGTTGATGTGAGATTCATTGAATCATAATCAAAAAGGATACATGGCTACAAATCTGGATGCAATCTGGAGTCTTCTTGGAGTCTTCAATTTGAGCATCACATGTGCCTCAGGAACTTACCTCATCACAATTCATTATAGAATTGGTTTCTACATTTGCAAAATGTACTCTGGCCCGAGAAATTTGGTAGTATACTTCTATATGCAGTACAATATATGATAGGCATTTTTTAGAGCTATATGACATTTTTTTCAAGGAGGCTCTGATTTCTTGACTGGACTTTAAAAATAAGTCAAGTATGCTGTAGTCAAGAATCAACCAAATAGCCAGTATGGGTAGGAGGCAGACTCTTGAGAAGTCACTGAAAGTATATGCAAACCTTACTCTTGAGGCTTCATTTAAGGGGATGTGAGATCATAAACCAGAACATGCAGTGGGAAACAGAGTTATATTCTAACCCAGTTTAACACTGACCCACATTCAATGGCAATGAAAGATGAAAGAATAGATGATTCTTAAACTGTTTCTTTAAGTTAGTCTTCAAGGGAAGAAACACGGCTTTCTAAACCAGTATTCTTTCCTCCACCACAAAAACTGTTTATTTACTTTTGTTATGATACTGTTTCTGTGTTATTGTAAAACAAATACAAAAACAGTAGATAAATGTTAGCCTGCTTCTCATTTTATAGCAATCAAGAATTTTCACCTAACTATAACCAATGTTCAAATATTCTCCGATTGCTCATAATTGCTGGTGCAGATACATTGAACTTGTTTTCCAGGAAGAGTATGCCCTTTATTTCCCACCTTGGTCATACTGAAAATGAGAGCAAAGATCTTCTCTTGCTCCTTTCTTCCAAATCAAATCAAACTCAAGCATGCAAGGACAAAAATAATAAAAAAGCAGTCAGTTTTCCAAGCTCTTTATGGCCCAAATTAATTAATCTAATGTATTCTGTGCTTCTATGTTATAATTATGTCTAGCTACAAAAATAGAAAGTAATACACTGCTACTTTTTTCCTAGTGCTAAAAATGCATTGAGGTCACTAAATATTCTTTCAAGGAAAGGTCTGTGTTACTTTTTAACTGTCTGGAACACAGCTGTGATGATTTCATAGAATCATAGAATGGTTTGGGTCAGAAGGGACCTTAAAGATCCTCCAGTTCCAACCCCCCTGCTGTGGGGTGGGACACCTTCCACTACTCAAAGCCCCATCCAACCTGGCCTTGAACACTCCCAGGGATGGGGCATCCACAACTTCCCTGGGCAACTTGTTCCAATGTCTCACCACCTTCACAGTAAATTTCTTCCTGATATGTAATCTAAACCTTTTTTTCATGGCATTTTCTTGGATTTCTTGGCAGATATCTAAATTGATTCTTGTTTTAAAAAAGTAAAAAAATAATAATAATATAATAAATATAATATAATACAATATAATTCTGTTATTTGAAAAATTGTAAAATTGTTAGTATTATAGATATTTTACATTATGTGCTAAGATGATGAAACAAACTTGCAGACTCTTCCTGTTGGCTTAGCCAACAGATGCTATAGCCAGCTGCAAAGCTACTTCTAATAAAAAGGATTTGAATTGACCATGACATCTGAGTACATTATTCAGCTATGTCTAACGCACTGTTTGCATTAACATCTACCTTAGTAAAAAAATCATAGCTTTTACTTTATTTCTCAGTATACATTTGGATTTAAAAAGATAATTTTTCTTTTCTAGTCTACGGACTAAATTACTATTTTGATGAAGCAATTCACAAATACTTTTATAGAACAGCTGTGATTTTTGGCATGTTCCCTGCTGACAGTTCTTAAGAAATATGTACCACTACCCAAGATTTTACAGCTTTTGAGATCTTTTTAGGATCAGACAGACAACAAGGTTTTGGTATGGATTTTTGCCCAATACTGATCTTCTTTCTTTACCTGTGGCACAACAATATTCCAATATTCTCTTTTTCTCAATAAATATATAGCCATCCTAATTTGAACTTTTGCTAAGACAGCTCTATATATAGTGTTGTATGATATTATTTCAAGTCATGCATATTTTATTTATATCTTTCCTAACTTGAAGATCCACAGCCATATGTTTCAGCCATATATCAGAAGGGCTGAGCATCTGCTCTCTAAAAAGATGAAGTAGTTTCAGGGGAAGCTGCAAGTGATAAAACTGTCTTCAAATCCAAATTCACAGAATCACAGAACAGTTGGGATTCAAAGGGACCTGTGGAGATCCAGTCCAACCCCCCTGCCAAAGCAGGTTCACCTACAGCAGCTTGCACAGGATCACACCCCGGCAGGTTTTGAATATCTGCAAGGGAGGAGACTTCACAACTTCTCTGGGCAGCTTATTCCAGTGCTCTGTCACCCGCAAAGTATAGAAATTTTTCCTCATATTCAGATGGAACTTTCTGTGTTTCACCTTATGTGCATTGCCCTTTCTTCTGTCACTGGGCATCACTGAAAATGTTCTGTCCCCATCCTCTTGACACCCACCCTTAAGAGATTTGTAAGCATTGATAAAGTCTCCTCTCAGACTTCTTTTCTCCAGGCTAAATAGGCCCAGCTCCCTCAGCTTTTCCTCAAAACAGAGATGGTCCATTCCCCTAACCTTTTTCATAGCTCCTCCACTGGACTCTCCCCAGTAGTTCCTTGTCTTGAACTGGAGAGCCCAGAAGTGGACACAGCATTGCAGATGCAGCATCACCAGCACAGAATAAAGGGGACAGCTCACTTCCTGGCCACACTCTTCCTCATGCACCACTGACTTTCTTGGTCACAAGGACACTCTGCTGGCTCATGAACAGCTTGTTGTCCAAACGCCATACATCTTGAGTGACCAACACAATTAACTGCGAGCAGAATTTGTTCGTCTTATTTGCTTGCTTAAAGCTTCCATGGTAGCTAGCAGGATAGGAATGTATCTCATCCTAGATATGGTCCTATATTTCAAAAAAAGCATTTTAGAAATAATGCAGTGGTCCAAGCATAAGTATGCTGTAGCTACATGTTTGTCTCTCACACAGCCATTCAGTTGTCACTTCGAGTCTAAGTAATTTCAGGGTTATTCAGCCAAATATTAACTGTAAAACTGTACCCGAAACAACACTGTGAGCTATTATCATAAGTTATCTCAATAATGCTTACTATTATCAAAGCAAAATGGTGGTAATGGAGCTTACTGGAACCACATGAAGAAGCATTGTGTGCTCTATTAGCCCCTCATCTAGGACACATAAAGATCCCAGACTAGAACTTGGCAAAAAAGGGGAGGAAGGAGTAGCTGTGACTGCCTCTAGCACACAAGTGTGTGGTGAAGTCCAAAGCCACACAGGAAGGTGAAATCCCATACACCGCCACTCTAAGTAAAAACAAAGTTGTAAGAAAAAAAAATAAAAAAATTCTTTAAGATGTCATGAATTAGTCCTGTTCAACTGTTAGGACAGTATAGCCAAGTACTCCCCCTCTGGATTTTTCATCATACAACAAAGATGGCTTTTGCAGACATGAGCAAGGCAGTTTCTATCAAATCTGGTTCTGCCTTAATACAAAACTTTTCTCTCTAGGACTCAGATTTTTTTACTAAAGCTAAAGGTGTGTGCTGAAGAAAAACTTGTACATCAGGGTTAATATTTATCTCATTTACTGAACTTTGGAACCAGTCTCTTTCAGGAAAGGTATTGCTGGTTCAGCATCGTTTTTTCATAGGCTGTTGCAAATCTTGGATGTCCAGTTCTTCAGTGAGAGAATGAATAAAAATCATTTAAAACTACATGCTGGATTGTATTCTTCAAAAAGACTGACTTCTGCAAAAGCAGAATTCAAGCAACACAGGAGATATGAGACACATATTAGAGCTGTTTATCAGATGGTGTGTTAAAGGAAAAGTATTCATTGTGTGAGTTGTATATTGTCTAGATTACACAGTTAAAGAGCTTTTCAGTTTAGGCCTTCGGAATTGAGGAAGCTCTCTTAATGTGTTCCAAAATGTGAATTTTCCCCCCTTCTGAAATTTCCCCAATTTTATTGCTAGCACATTTTGCTTTGGATTAAATTTGTATTAAATGCACAAAACATCTGTATTTGAGTATTGGTTTTGTAATATTAATTGTCCAACCCAGATGGCCATAGCTGTTGCAAGAGTTCAGCATCACAGTTAAAGTAACTAGATCACTTGAGTCTGTTGACATTAGACTTCCAAACCAGTTCTGCTACACATTGTAGCACTATTCACTGGAGGAAATATGAATGTTCTCTTATGGATGAGACACAGTTTTCTCAGGAAGTAGGATATCAACTTCAATGCACTTCTAACTAGCAGGACACAGTATCTCTGCATCTCAGATTCAGGACTACTTAATTTGTGGAGCTCAGAGAGGCCCATATGGTCTTTCAGGTTGGTTAAGTGTTTGTGATTTGCCATGGAATTTGGTGGGAAGGGCTTTTTTGCTAATTTAGTTCCAAGTCCTGGCTCTATGCTAAGTGTATAAAAGTCAATTTTGATTCTTGGTCAGATGGAAACTCCAGAGATTTCAAAGTGATTTCCGGGTTCTTCATTTTAGTCTTTTGTCTTCTAAGCTCTGTGTTTGGATTTTCCAACTTTGTTCATTAGAGTAATGAAAGTTGAGATCCTTATACACCACAACCAGGAGGATCAAGATTCCCATTTGCAAGTGTGGTCAAAATGTGGCCTTTGAATTGTGCTGTAGGTAGGTTTGTTTTGAGTATGATTTCCATGCCAGGCTTTGTAACCCAGGTGAGTAAAGAGCTGTGCTGGGGAAAGCTACTACACGTCCCTCTGTCTGCTTAAGGAAGGAGGCCAGCAGGGAATGGAGGAGGCAGATAGTGTCCTGCACTTCTGTGACAGGCTTGTCTTTATCCAAAACACATCAGAGGGACTGTTGAAAACTCCTGCCGTCTCCTAAATGAGAACTATTTCCTTAGTTTTGTTTCCCACATTTCTACAATATGTTTGTGTTGTTTAAAAAAAAAAAAAAATTAAAAAAAAATACTGAAGCGCTCTAGCTTGTCATTAGAAGCATTTCTCCATATGGACTTTCGCCACTGAACAACTTTAATTACTAGGGATCATCACCAGTTAAAGCATTATTGATTGCAACTGAACTTACATGTATGCCCAAAATTAAGATATTGTCACTTCTTGTCAAAAGCAATTCGTACCCAAAGGCAGGTCAACAATACAATATAAAAAAAAAAAAAAAAAAAGAAAAAAAGAAAAAACAAAAGTGAAAGAATTTTTGCCGAAAAATAGAGTTGTAACAGAAGACATACATCTCTGTATGTACTTTTGCCTAGTATTATGGTGGCAGGTTTATTTTCTAAAAATTAACTGAGTGTTGGTTGATCTGAGTTCAAAAGAGAATAAGAGAATATTAAATGGGGAATGTTCTTACTTTAGCAGATAATTTGAACAGTCTCTGGGTTGTTTGGTTGGTTTTGTTTGGGTTTTTTTTTTTCATAGTAAGATGTGCTTTTTCTTTAATCCAAGGAGTTCAATGTCTTGATGTAAATTATAGCCTTATAATTCAATTATAAAAAGAACTATTAAAGGGAATATAAAATCCTGAAAGACTGATTTAATATTGGAACTACTCACAAATTTATCTGTTCCCACCTCTATCCCTTTTCCCTTGAATGTTCAGAGAGACATCCAAACTGTTTTCACTGAAAATGTTACTCAACTGGATTCATGAATTAGAGTCCCTTACCCTTTGCTGAAAGTATTGTGGGCAGAAACAGATAGGGGATTTTTGGGAAAGAAAAATGTATAAAACCCAGTTTATTTTCTTGAAGAGTTTTGCCTGTTTGTTTTAAGCAAGGTTTCCCTCTGATTTAAGGACGTCTTGGGAAGACTCTTTATTTCTGTTTAAAACTTACCTGATAAAGAGACTTTTAATAATGCAGCTCCTTGTATAATTAACGTTCTATAAAGTAAGGATTGAAACAGAAATCTGGATTGAAAAGTAAGTTCAAGTAGCCATGATACAAAGCTGTTAATGTCCTTTTGCTCGTTGGTATTTCCAACAGAGATTCATGCTTAAATACCTTCTGAAGATTTAAGCAAGGGATCATTTGACTCTGCTAACAAAATTATTTGGGTATATCTATGTTGTGAAAAAGATCAGAAACTACTGAGCTATTATATCAGAATGTTAAGCAAAATATCATATAGAGATACTGGCATGGTTCCCAGAAACAACAAGCCCAGACCAAAACAAACAAACAAACAAAAAACAAAACAAAAAAACCCAAACCAAACCAAACCAACCAACCAAGCAACAAAACAAACAAAACCCAACCCAACCCAAACCAAACCAAAACCCAATCCTGCCTTCTTTCTGGTGAAAAGCTTAGCTACTTTAGACACAAAAAATCAGTGATGCAGATAGTTCGTTCCCATTCTTGACTAGATAATTCGCTTTCATCTCAAGGAGCAGATGGCAGACACATATATATATGCTACATGTATCCCAGTTCAGAAAGCTTTTGAAGAAATTATACTGTGGTGCTGCCAGCTACATATTCCAAGACTTGAGTTTCTGTTTCCCATGTGTGTATTTTACCTCTCATTGTGAGGATTTAATGTATGCCCAGAAAGCTGATACCTTTAATCCTCTTGCAGTTCACATGCAGACTTTACTGATAGCTTAAAATTTCAGGTTTTTTCCTCCAGGTTCTTTTGATGAAAACTCAAGTTTGCATCATGCATATGCCAAGTAGTTCCAAAAGTAAACTTTAAAAAAATCCATGCTTTATATGAATAATTGCACATTGACATTGAAGATGAAATTTTTATATGACTGCAGCAATTCTAAGGCACAAAATTTGCTCTGATCAGTCATTAGTCAAGACTTACAGCATACAGCACTGAGATATGGGAGTGAAGAATAAATGTTAAAATAAAAAAATGTATTAAACTGGGACAGAATTAGTATTAAATCTGTCATCCTATCAGTACTGGGCATAGCCTTCAGGTTAACAGCAAATTCTGTATATCAGCTACAAAATTATTGCTGAATTGGAATTATTTATTGATGAAAACTGATCATGTCTGCTTTCAAAACCTTCAGAAGTTCTGAGTATAGAAAATTACTATTGCTGAAGCCAGTATTATTGTTGTAACTGTGCTGAGGTCAGGAACTAGCTTTAGGATGTCGTTTAGCAAAACCAGAGCTTAGCAAAGGTTCTGCTCCACATTTTTTAGATGAAAAACAGAAACTGTGTGTTTTTCTTTCCTTTGATGAAGTTAATTATTCAGTATAGATGCCCTGGTCACCTCTTGAACACTAACATGCCTTCCTCCATCCCTGGAGAAGCATTTTTACTACCTTTGAAATCTTCCAATTGTAAATCCCATCTGTTTTGAATCCTTATTGCTTCCACATAAACTCATGAAATACAGCTTTCCTGAACATCATAATACTGGCTAATCTCTCCAATAATTCATCTGTCTATTACAATTTCAGTAGGAACTGTTTCATATTGTTCTTACAGTGACCAGCATAGCTTGAAAAAATGCTAAATGCCCATATTACAAAAACAAAAATTAGTTTATCAAACAGCTTTTATTCAAATACTTCCTGTATTTTTGTGTGCTTTCTCAAGCTTATTTACAAATGTGTTATATCAATGTTGGGGTTTGGGTAAGTTAATATGAGAAATGATTAAACAAATTACTCTCTTCTCTTTAAGATATTTATTTTCTTTGTCCCTGAAACCAAAATTTCAGCTTCTTAACCTTAGAGTAGAAAATAAATGTTATAAATTAATTTATTTTCTTTAGACAGAAAGATATGACAAACTATAGCTGGCTTTAGGCTTTACCGGCTTTAGGCTTTACTGAATGGCCTCTTTTTTGGACTCTGAGGACATGGTTCATTAAGAAAAGGCAAAATATTAGTAAAAGAGCAGGATTTCATGTTGCTTGAAAATAAAGATGATCTTGTCTTTTTCTGCAAACTGAGCAATAACTAGGAAAAGGGGAAAGAAGATTTTTTTTTAAACAAAAGAAAACTTGTTCTCTTTAGAACAAAACAAAATAGTTCTTTTGTTTCTTGAAAATACTGTAATATTCAGATTGAGAGAAGAGTATAAATACCATAAGGAAATGCAAACACTTCAGCTGTAGAGCAGGCATGTACCTTTTTGTATTATTACAATTTCAGCTGGAGTCACTGGGTCTGCAACAATTCACTCTAACAAACTGGGAAGTCATAAATATATTACAGCTTTGTTGGCTTCCATTACAACTTCATTGACCTTTATTTCAACAAAAAAAACTTTTTTTTTTTTTTTTTAACTGAGGCTTTTTCTACTTTCCAATTATACATGTTTGTCAGTTTTCCCTTGATATATGTCTGTGGCACTGCAAATTGGTTTTTAATTTCTTTTAGATATAAAAGCAGCATAAAAGTCTGCCAGCTGTACAAATGGAAATAAAGATTCTGTTTACAGAAAACTTAAATTGAGATGACTGTTAGCAGGAAACAATCAACCTTCATAAAATATGGTATCTCTCTCTTCCCTAAGGTAAAGTGAATGAGTTATAGAGGTCAATTATCTCTTCATAGTGACCAATTCATTGGTTGTTGACATTTAATTAGATGTACAAAAGAAAGCAGCAGTAAAAAGTACACAAACAACAATAATTAGATTCACTTTGTTCTAAAAATGAGATTGAATTGAATTTTAACCTTAGGATTTTTTTCCCTTAGTATGTGATCTTCATGTATGCAAATTTGTATCAGTAAGTTTCACCATATCATTGCTACATTATCCCTCTCACTAATCACCATTCTACAGTAGAAATTATGAGGTGTTTTTTTCCCCCATCTTTCTTGCATTTCTTTTTAGTCTAAAATTACAGTACATTACAAGCTAGAGAAAAAAACAATGAGGTTTTCTTGATTTCAGTTCTATAAAACAATGTAACTTAAGCTTTTCTTGCAAAACATAGGAACTGCAGATTTCTGTACAATCTATTAAGTAGATATTAAACTGCTCTTTTAAGCAGATCAAGATGGTTAATTTAAGTTCTAAACTGCAAATGAAAAGTGCATATATCTGTTAAAACTTATGTCTTAGTGAACCTTAGTTGCCTTAAATCTTATATGGTGTTTAGCAAGTTGCTGACCTACATTGCGTTGACTTCAGCTAATTATGGGTTTCTTTAAAATCTTTATAAAATCATGCCAAAACTTCATGTAAAAGCTTTTTGTCTTTACTATTATAGTACCAGAACAAGAACCACAGTCTAAAGGTCCTACTGAGACAGATAAAAAATGTACCCGATTGTCCTAACCTGAACAATTTTTATACTAAAGCCTCAGTTCAAAAGAATTTTATTTTCTCTATAATTATATATGAAAAAGTCCCTAGTTCTTTAATTAGCCAAGTGGTAAATATATAACAAATAATCTTAATTTTATATTATACCAAGATTACCTGAAGTCCTGCAAGCAAAATGCATGGAATATACAACACTTGGCCTGTCTGTGAACCGCCCAAGCTCTGACAGACCCTTGTAAGTATTCCACCAAAGCTACTACCCACATGGCACTGGCTCACCTTTACAAAGCTCAATGCCCATTTTTTCTTAAGAGAATTGGCATTTCAAGATAAGAGAAAACAGTCAGGGACATCCAAAAAGGCCTTTCCACTAGCACCCTTTGCAGTCACTGACTGAGGAAGAAGTTCTGTTAAAGTGGGCCTTATTGATTTCTCCCTTATAAAGCAGATGAAGCACCTAGAGTATTTATAATTATTATTGTTATTATTAGTACTATTATTATTATGGCTATTCTAGTGCTTTTCTTTCTGTGTTAAAACATGTTGCAACACTACAAAGCAAAACTGGCCTGAGAAAGGCACACAAATTGAACACATAACAGTAAGCACAAGGAGACCATTTATTAAAATCAGGAAAATAACATTTTCTTTCAGTGCACAGGATTTAGATTGCAGGTCCAAACAAAAACTTTTATTATATTTCCACATGCTGAATGTTAATTAATTTTCTTTAATGTTCTGAGCACCTGAGCCAATCTACCCTATAGTCCCACTGGGAAAATAGCACAGCTTGGAAGAGGCAATGGAAGGACAAAAGCAACCTGTTCCTTTTCCCATTGATGTGGTATTTCAGCATCAGGCTTTTTCATGCTTTTTAAAAGAGTAGAATCTAAATCTCTGTATTCTTGTCTTTCTTAATCTGAGTAATTTCTACCTAGAATGTATCCAGAGGCCATCTGAAAACTGAGTTGAAATTCTTCTTGAAGCTGGCACTTTGAAAATGCACAAATAAGCTCTGTAATCATTATAAACAATTTATCATAATGGAGGGCTGAAATGATCCTCATACGGTGTGCATTATGCCTCTTTCTCTAAATCCCATCCTTTTAATTATTATCATGATAACAATGCCACATGAATTAAAAATAAAAATAAAGGAAATAATTTCTTATAACAGGAATAGAAATGCTTGATAAAATTGATGTTCACAAAACAAACTCTAGGGAAGAACTAATGTGTAACAGGGACAGAGTTGCCAATCAATAAGGATATGCATGGAATAAATCTCAGTTGTATCATAAACAGTAAAAAATGACAGGGGATGTGGTTAATTATTATAATGGAGAAAGAATAGTTTAGCGACTTGAATACTCTTGGGATGTGATTTCTCAGTTAAACACACTCCTCAGGTTGCTTCATTGTCACTTTGAAATGTCACTGGTTTCAATCCAATATTAATTATTCAAGGATAATAGTGTGATGAACAAAGTTTGGAAGATGATGCCTATAAGCTAGGAAGGTTCTTCCCCTTCCAGGAATCTGTGCAGTTGTCTGTCAGATCCTTGGGAACTTCTATTATTCTGTACTATACCTGAATCATGCAGTTTTAAAGGTTAACCTTCAGCAACCTTAAATGTTAAAGTACCTATTCAAGAAAAGAGCTCTTATCCAATATTCAGAATTTATACAAATTTGACAGTCTTTTGTGAAATTAAAGATAAAAATCCAAAGGATCTCTTAAAAATATGTGTAAGACAATAATGTTCAAAACCAATTTTTTTAACTCATAAAATACTAAAAGTATTATTAATAAAGTTACATGGAAATTTTTTAGTAAAAAGCAAAACTAAACACACCAAAAATACTGGTAATTTTAGTTTTGTCTTTACCATTTATAAAAATGCTCTGTATAATCTGAAATGGAATACAGAATGAGAAAATAAATAGAAATTTTTTTAATGGGTATTTTTTATTTTGGATATTATATAATTTTAAAGCTTTATCAACAGGGTTTTTTAAAATTCTTTTCCATTTAGTATCAAATAGATAGACATTATCATGGCAATGTAGGATAAAACCAAATGAAACTGACATTTCCCATAGGACAGAAATTTGATTGTGTTCATCTCTTGCGAGAAGATATTTATTTATTTTTTATTTATTTATTTAATAAATGTGGCCATACTCTCAGAACAAGTTTGAGATTTCCAAATGGAATACTAAGTAGCAGGTTGAAAACAATTTTTTCCAAGACAAATCCTGTAGTCAGTGATTTTTCTAGAAAGAAATGCAAGAAGATTGGTGTAGATAGAACAAGGTATTTTGTAAGACTATTTTTTTAACTAGCTGATGTTCATGGTAGAGGACATAACTTCTAGTTGATATGTGATGTGTATTGCTTTCCAGTGTCACGCTCATTGGACCAATCTGCAAAGTGAAAATTACATTTTTGTCTTGTTCATTCAGCTTATTAAGGAAATTAAAGATTAAGTATCTGTTATGCTTTTAAAGATGAAATAAACAGGTATCACCTGTCTCACCTGAAGGTGTGTTACAAAATAATATTCCAAAATATATTGGGTAAAAATGTTATTGAAATTTGCCTGTTTTTTTTTGTATTCTGATCATCTGCTCTTAATCAGAACACAAAGTATTATAAACCAGTCAAAAGAGGTGATTATGAGTCTAAAGAGGTGATTATCCCACTGTATTCAGCCTTGATGGGGCCTCACCCTGAGCATTGTGTGCAGTTCTGGGCCCCACAATTTAAGAAGGATCTGGAGGTCCTTGAGGAGGACAACCAAGCCGGTTAATGGGCTGCAAGGAATTTCCTATGAGGCAAAGGACTTTGGCCTTGTCCAGTCTGGAGGAAAGGAGGCTCAAGTGTGACCTCATTGCTCTCTGTATGTTCCTGGGGTGGGGAGGAGGACGTGTTGAGCTCTTCTTCCTGGTATCCAACACAGGATGTGTGGGAATTGTTCAAAGCTGTGTCAGGGGAGGTTTAGAGTGGACAGGACAAAGCATTTCTTTATGGAGAGGGTAGTCAAACACTGGAACAGGCTTTCTAGAGGGGTGCTCAATGCCCCAAGCCTGTCAGTGCTTAAGTGACACTTGGACAATGCTCTTAATAAGATGCTTTACCTTTTGGCCAGCCCTGTAGTGGTCAGGCAGTTGGACCAGATGATCATTGTAAGTCCCTTCTAACAGAAATATTCTATTCTATTCTAATTTCAGAATCTAGTTTGCTTTCATTAATTGGACAGAAATGCAAATCAACACATGTTGCTGTAACAAAATGCTTTAACATATATAATCAGGTAAATTATTTTCTTCATTAAAGAAAATGTTTTGTGTAGATTAAGGTGAGTTCTGAGTATAAGGCAAGTAGTGCATTAGCTTCTGCTAACATGAACATGAGTTACATACATCTCATCAACAGTCAGTCAGCATCTGCTGCTGGAAAATTAAATCCTATGATGTTTGCATCAGATTGCATCACTTTATGGGAAATGAGATTATAGAGACCACATAGAGAAACTCCTGTAGCTATTGACAAAAAGGTAATGATTGATTTTATGATTTTCCTGCATTGTACTATTCCTTTTCTTCAATATTTTTGTGACTATAAGAAAGCAGCTGTTGAAAAGGCAGAATAAAACATTACAGAGAGCTTCTTTCCTCTGCAGTTATTTTATTTCATCAGAATGTACATCATCAGTATAATGTAATTAGCAAATTATATATGTGTTGAAAAGAGAGGAAAACAATGTTGGCAAACAGCACAGAAGACGCAATTATCCATACTACCTTCTCCCACACTGTTTAAAACTGTCTGATACCCTCTATCTTTACTTGCAGACAAAATATTAGATGCTTAGCAGTCAGTCAGTTCTTCTATTCTAGATGTCATACAGAATAACCAAGTCAGACAAAAGCTTAGTGAAAGAAAGACTGAGCATCTAGTTCAGATAGACTGAAATAAAATAAATAGTTTGCAATGTCATGACACTTTTAAAACTAATGATGACATAGCCACAAACTGATAAGTCTAATACTGTAATACCACCTACCTATATACCTCTAATACTTTCTAGGCTGGTACAGCCCTCAGATTATCATGAGATTCTTCAAATTGTTCAGGTAGGCGGTGATGAAGTTCCAACTTCATCATTATCCATGGGTAATCAAGAGAGACTTTAGGGCCTTGGGACAACTAGTGAAAGAAGCAGGAACACAAGTGGCATTCCCCTCTATTCTTCCACTTACAAGGAATGATGGAAACAGGAAGAGCCAACAGATGATACCTGGCTCTGAGGCTGGTATTGTCAGCAGAATTTTGGGTGTTTTCATCATGGGTTGGTCTACAAAACAGCAGGCCTGCTGGTGACAGACTAGGCACACCTGTTCCAAAGGGAGAAAAGGATCTTTGTGAAGTAATTAGCAGGGTTCATTGAAAGAGCTTTAAACTAGATTGGAAGGTGGAAAGGAATAAGGCCAGGATAAGTAGAAATAAGTATGGGGGCAGCATTCCAGTGTTTGAGGGATGGTGTGCTATCAAGGTTCTTCAGTCTGCTGTCTCAATGAAGTCAGGGGATTTTTAGAAACCATGGATGCACCTGAGAATAGTCATGTAGGAATTAAGGGCTTCTCCATCCTAAAAGGTGGATTCAATAGCCTAAGTGAAGTGCATCTACACCAATGCATGGCATGGGTAACAAACAGGAGGAGCTGGAAGCCGTTTTGCATAAGTTGTCACCATGGAAACATGGTGGGATGTGTCACACAACTGGAGTGCTGGTGGATGGTTTTAAACTCTTCAGAAGGAGAGGCAAGGAAGGAGAGGCAGTGGAGTAGCACTGAATGTTGGAGAGTGTCTCACTTGTTTAAAGCTTAGTGATGGTGACAATAAGGTGGAGTGTTCATGGGTAAGAGTCTTGTGGAAGGCAGATAATCCTGGTGGGAGTCTGTTACAGACCACCCAACCAGGATGAAGAGGGAGATGAAATACTCTACAAACAACTTCTCTATAAGGAGAAGTGTCACAATTTCTAGCCCACATTCTCCTGGGGGACTTCAGCTTAGCAGATGTCTGCTGGAAATATAATACAGCAGAAAGGAAACAGTCGGAGATTCCCGGAGTGTGCAGAGGATAACTTCCTGATGCTCAGGGGAGACACTGCTCTCTACAACTACCTGAAAAAGAGGGTTGTAGTGAGGTGGGGACATGGTTTAGTCGGTGCTGTGTTAGGAGTTGGACTTCGTCTTGAAGGTCTTTTCCAACCTAAAAGATTCTATGTTTCTATGATATTACTACCTCAATTCCTTAATCATTTGTTTTCTATATTTTACTTCTACAGTGTTATAAGGAGGAACTCAGGTTGTTTCAGGAATCTGGACTTTCCCCCTTGTTTTCAGTCTTTTGAGGAAATTTGCATGGGCAAGAAGGGCTGTATGTATGCATCTTTTTGCAAGAAGTGACTTTAATTCATCTCAAACATTCAATATATGCATTTGCTGAAGAAACCAGTGAGTTCTTCAGATTGTTTTGCATTTTTATAAGACAGTTGATGGATTATATACTATGAAGAAAGGCATTCTACTGATTTAAGGGATCAAATCACAGAAGATATGCAAAATTTTCATGTGATAAGAGCACATCAGCTGGAAGCAAATATAGCTTTGATATACTTGGTGGTTCCATTTATTCCTCTGAATGAAGCGTTATCATTTAGGTGATGTTGACCAGCTAATGTTAATTACTGTATTTGATCGGGATGTTAAAAAAATGGTACAACGTCCTTTCCATGTGTATATTTGGATTATGGTTTTTTCATATTGTGTAATTGCCATTAGTGGGTCCAAGTAGGCTCCTCAGATTATGTACAAATAAATTCTCTTAGAAAAATTTGCAAACAGATGAAATGTTTAAATAGGTGCAGACTGTTAGGAAAATCTGTACCCTGATCAACCACATTTTTTGCTGAACAAACTCAGTTCTGAAGAGCCTGAAGTAGTGGTGAGAAATCAGGACAGGTCAGGATAACAGAGACCTGGACAATGACTGGCCTCTGTCACTCCTGGGAAGGGAGATCTGGTACAAGGCATGGAGCAGTGGCAGGTATCTGCAAGGAGCAGACAGGTTTCTGTGCACTGGGTTAGGGGACAGGTGAGCACAAGTCTCCTAGCACAGTTCCCAGCTGAGCAAGCAAGTGGAGCATCTCAGCTTTACAATCAGAGTTAGGCACTCTGCATCAGTTTCTGTGATGTGCTGACGCTGAGTGTCTCTTATTTAAAGCTGACTCAGGTGTATTTATATTGCGTTCCAGTTGCTGCTGTGATGGTTTTGTAGATGTGGAAAAGAAAATAGTAGAAAAAGATGGAGAAAATAGGAGACAAAAGACATGAGGTGGGGTGGGGGTGAAGGGGAGAAGGGAGGAAAGGAAGGAAAGGGAGAGATGTATGTAAGGACAGCGAGAAGGAGAGTTTATTTCTCAATATCTTGATATTCATCTTACTGGTCTCCTTCTGTAGACTGAAAAACAGCTAGAACAAGAACGTAAAGGACAGATGGCACTGCATAACTCTGCTGAAAATCTGTTCTTAATTCTCTGGTTCAGCCGTTGCCCAATATGTGTTGTTCTGAGAACCTGTAGGCTGCAGTTTAATTTATAGTAAGCAAACTTACTGTGCCATGAACATACATTTCCAAAAACTTTTTGAAGATAATGAAACCAATGGTGGTTTAAAGCTAAAATTAAGATATAACACCTGAATATTCAGTCATATTTGGGGCCACAAATAACTATATTTATAAGTGGATTTATAGTCAATCATTGTCATAGGTAAAAGTCAGAGGATGATCTTCAAGATTCATGCTTGCAAACAAACTGGCCTCAAAATAAATGTGATTTTTTTTCTTTTTTTTTTCAGCCCTGGAAGGAGCTTTCATTGATATTTAGATCAAAACTTGTGTATTCCCTAAGCGATCTGAAGCCTTTCCCAAAGAATGTTCTTCACAGATGTTGTCTCTAACATCTTCACAGATGTTTCTCTAAGGAAAAGTATGACCAGAAAACAGACTAGCAGCATTGAACAAATAAGAGTGGGACAATGTAGATGTGTGAAGTTCAGAAAAAAAAGGGTTTTTTTTCTAGGAGTGGCCAGAGACATGAAGCATAACATATTTTGCCTCATTAAAATGACATACTTTTCTTGTCTATCTTTATTCAAAACTGTGACTCCAGCTCATTCAGTTCAGTGGCACACACAAGTTGAGACCATAACAGGATGGTTTCTGTTAAAGTGGTTGTCTTGATGTTATATTTTCCAGAAGAGTTAAGAAGTAGAACAGCTTGAGTGGTAGCAAGCTCAAGTAAATGCTGTAAACATGTTTTCTGTAATTGAATCTTATTAACTTTAATTCATATTCTACATAATTAAGTAATTCTTTCTTACAATGTTGTCATATCAGTCAAAATCATCTATTTTTAATGAGTGTCAAAGCAAAATGAATCTAAAACTCTGTTTATATAACTTGGCAAATAATTTGATTTTTTTTTTCAGGTTTTTTCTCCCCTTTTTTTTTAAAGAAGATTTATCTTGACTGAAAAATATTGGTTTGAAATAAAGACTCTTGGTTTGACATGAGTTTGAATAACTTTTCTGGCTACAAGGAAAGCTGTAGTCATGTAACATGCAATGAATTTTTAAAGGTGCTAGAAAGAATGGTTTTCTGAACTGGACAAATCATATTAGAATTCTTCCATTAAAAAATCCAGGTCAGATTGGTTTTTATAAAGTCAGCATTTGTCTTTTACTTTCCCCATTTTCTGTTCTCCATCTCAGACTTTGTTTAAAGTAAAAATCATTCTAGACATTAATCCACAGAAACAACCTGTATCACCATTCTTAAGACTCCATGACTAAAAATAATAACTGTAGAGTCAGTTAAATGCCTCAGTTTTGCATTAAAGACATTAGGTGTGCAAAAGCCACCTATTAATGTTTATTTGTCAATAACCAAACTCTTTGAGATGTATGACAACTTTTGACTGGGTACCAGTCTTTGTTCACTGCGTAATAAATAATAAACACATTAGGCATGCTCTTGATGCTTGCTTGTGAACTCTGAACATAGGACTCAGCTGAGATTTGTGGTAAATTTCTCATTCTGCCTCAGTAAAACCAGGGATTGAACACCAACCTCCTCATGTAGGATGTAGAGTAAATTTTGCATGTGTTGGAGCTACTCTACAGTCCCCCGGGAAGCCCAGTGGCTGCTTTTCACTGAAGCACTGACTGGGTACATTTCAGTACTTCTTCAATAGAATATCATAAAATTTCACTTACAAATCCATTTCATGTCTTAGCCATTCATTATTTATATGGGATGGTATATATATATTCTTAACTGTAAATTCTATTTTAAAAATCTGCTTTGAGGTGGAGACTTGAAAGTTGCTTTTTTTGCCAATTCTAATCTCCACCTTTTTTTTTTTTTTTTACTCAAATAGTCAAGAAGCAGCTCAACTGAAAATGTGGTGAGAAATTCCGAACATCTACAAAAATTTTAACATTTTTGCATGGGTCTCTAAATGCAGAGAGCTTGGCTAGGTGACCTGGAGCATAAAAGTCACTGCACTGAAACCCTTTTGACATGGTATCTTACCATATGGAAATGCTGGAATTTAACATGTTTTGCATTGGCAGGCAATTCTTCATTAATATGCCTGCAGAAGAGCAGTGCATACTAAACATTCTGGCTTGCTGACAGGGCTATATTAGTACAAAATGGAAGTCTTGAGATAATTACAGTTTTGTGTCTGGAACAGAGAAGTGTGTGAAATAGATCTTTACTTAGATAGCCAAAGAAGAAACAATTTTCTCCTTTAAATGTATATTTAATCTTAATAAATGGATAGCCAGTGAATTTAAGATGGTTTGCTATACTTTAATTATGTACAGTACTTAGAACATATAATTGAGCTCTTGCCAGTGTAGAAACATATTTTCCTTTGTTGCAGGACTGAGATTTTGAAAGAATTATGTAAAGACTTAAATTGGCAATGAACAAAGTTGTAGAAGTTTCTACATGGAAAACTTTATCTCAAGAAATTATCAGTAAATACCTTTTTATTTTTAATTAGGAAGGAAAAAAAGCCACAAGAATTTAAATATAGAGATGGAAGAAAAGAGTAGGCAACCTTGCTGTAAAATCATCAGAGTTAATGTTGGCAGGAAGTTCTTGATTCTTTTTCCTTTTAATTATTGGATGCATTTTCTCATTAGGTTTCTCTATTTAAAGCTAACTGTAATTGGTTTACATATTAAAAATAACAGTGACAAACACAGATTAGGATGCATGTTTGTATGGATGAGTACTTGAGAACTGAAGCTCTGGCAGAAAGTAACTCAAAGAAAAGAATAATTGAGCCTTCTTTGTTACAAGTGAGGTTGAAAACCACTTCATTTCTTCTCATAGTCTGAACAGAAATCCTCTCTCCAGCTAAGATACCTGAGCATTGCTAGTGTCAGAGGACTGCCATATGGAATAAAGCTGTTTACTTGAGTTGTTTCACTTCTGGAAATGGCCATTGATTTTTGGGCTTTGGTTCCTAAGGGGAGTTGTGGGAGGCTGGTGTGATCTACCTTGTGCCCTGTACTCTGCTGGACATCTTTCCAGCCCTGCAGGAAGCCCTCTCAGTCCCTCACTGCCTGAGTACTTTCTGGTTGTTGATAAGCCCATGGCTTCAGTCAGCTACCTCATAGTCCCTTCTATGCAGCCCTTCTGTGATATTATCGCTCTCTGCGCCTCCGAGCAGAGGACAGCATCGCTAAGTGGGCAAGAACAGGAAGAATTTTAAGGGTGTGCCTGGGACAAGAGTCTAGTGACCGGACTACGACGTCCTAAAGGCACCACTGCCCTGGCACCCACACTGTCTAGAGCCTGTCTTTCTGTACGATTGCTGTGGGGGGATGTTTGTTTATTTTTATTATCTGTCTCATAAAAAAAAAAAAAAAAAAAAAAAAAAAAAACCCCAAACCAACCAAACAAAAAACCAAACCAAACCAACAAACAAACAAAAATAAAAAGAGAGAGAGAGAAGGAGCTACAACAAGGGCCCTGTATTGCATGAACAACTTTCTGAGAGCACCAAGATTTTTAAGGTACTTAAATCCTAATGGGTGTTGAGGAAAACTGCATATAGCTGGGTGTGCAGCTGCAGGCTGAGTTCTGGGTGATGGGAGATAGTTGGAGCCCCGGCAAGGGGCTGTGAATTGGGACTGACCCTTTGCACAGCAAAGGGCATGAGGACCTGCAGGCACCAGCCAGATGACTGGGCACTCAGAGATGCAGCAGGAGCTGATGGCTCAGCAGGAAGTCTCCAGACTCTGAGGGTATAAAAGCCCATGGTTTGCTGTGTTCGGGGTCCCTCCCCGGAGTCTTCATCTCGAGCTTCCTCTGTGTTACTGCACCGCCATTAAATTGTTTTAAGGATCCAGACATCTGGGACTTTGATATGGGAAACCTGGGGTCGAACTAGTGAGGAAACATTGACTGCGAGTGGAGTGACTGTGGGTTCACTTGAGCTCCCATGGGGAAGGGGCTCCAGTCCCTGCAGTGAAAATCTGGGGTAGTGATGGTGCCACTCCAAGAGAGGTTCCTGAATCGTGAGACAAGAAGGTTTCCTAAATTCTCATTCCTCCTAATGGTAGGTAGGTGCCTAAATAGGAGTAGTGTATTGAATATCTTTGTAACTGAGTCCATCTTTGTTTAAATATAGGCAGTGGTCAGTGGTGAAACAGCAACCTTTTTTAACACAAGGAGCTGTTTGCATCCAGTCTCGTAATAGCAGTCTGCTTGTATTGATTTGTTAATGTAAGTTACAATATTTGCATTGCTTTGTAGTGTTTATTTAAATGGTGTTTCCTTTGAGTATGATGGATAGTACTAGTTTGAGTATAGTTGTGAAACCACTTATTCTCAATTTATTTCCTCTACAAAAATTGTTTTTCGCTCATTCAACCACCCACATGGAATTCTTTGCCCAGGGAAATAATTCACTGTGTGTTTTTATTAAGAAAAAAAAAAAAAAAGAGAGAAAGGAGTAAATGAGAATATACAGGCATTGCCTATGCATCTTTTTATATAAATATTTACAACCCCCCCAGATTTCTTTTAGAAATATAAAAACATTCCAAGAAGCAACAGGAGTGTTTTCCAGGAACACCATTCACAAAGTCCAAGCACTTAGCAGCAATGATGTCTAGCTAGGCTGTCCTAATTCTCACACAATCTGCAAACTGAATGTATAATTTGTATGCATAAAGAAACATCCTTAATCACAACAATCTAAATCAGCAATGAGTCATACTTAAAAAGTATAATTGCAGTTTTGATTTTAGTATCAAAATATTCATAGTTTTTATTACGTGACAAGTGTCTGATGGCAGCTATTTAGTTCATAGATTCCCTCTGTTCAGAATAATGCTATACAGGTAGCCTTATTTTTTTTTTCTTTTTTAATCTAGGGAAAATAGGAAAATACTGATCATTTGGCCAACTGTGTTGTAAAATTAATATTTCAAATCAAATTTATGTGTGTATGTATATTTGCTTGTTTTTTTTAGTTTGCTTTCAAAATAGCAAAATTGTGTTGCACTTTATACATCTTCGTACTGGATGTATATCAGATGAACATTGTTTTTTTATAGAGCAGGGGATCTGTAATGCAGATTTAGGTAGTAACAAAATCAGTGTCATGGGATGAGTGGCTGCAACATTTTATTTGATAAAACACCTATTGGACACTGCTGCAGAGATACAGTATGTAAAACAACTTAAATATCAGCTTCAACCCCTTTAACCCGAAGTGTGCATTTATTAACCACAGAAATATACTGTAGTATTTTAAACGACAAATGACCTATTGCTAGTCAAATTCTGTTTTTAATAACTGCATTGATCTACATTTCAAAATCATTTCCTGGTTGTTTGTGGGTACCTCATCTGGTATACCCTAACCGGTTTCCAGGAACATAAAATCACTGCATGTCCCAGCAAAACCGGTAGGAATGAGGCAAGAAATGAGTACCTTGATACTGAGCTGTTAATTTTAACCCCAACGTTGATATTTCATAGTGCTTTGTGTATGCTTGTAACTTTTACAAAAAACACATTGGATCCATAGGTATGGATTCTTCAAACGTGGCCAGCACAGGGATGTTCTAGAAGGTTTTAAGCGTATGGAAAGCTTACAGAGGTGACTTTTAATCTGCTTTTACACTAGGTGCTATCAGGAAACATTACATTTTCAAACAGCCTCAATAAATGTGTAAAATTTTACCACAATATATTGAACAAAGATAGACAAAATGAGTGAGTGAATGAATAAATGACTGAAAGCAAGGTGAATGATTTGGATGGCCAGATCTTTAAATATGGAAAAGTTCATCTGAGAACTCAAATCAAAGAGAAGAGGTAAGGAGCAGAATCAGAACTGTAAATTAAACGTATCTTTCTGATACCACAAAGAACTTCAGGTATTATTTTCAGTAATTGCACAGCTTTGCATCAAACCATCAAACCCCTGAACTTCCATAATTGGTTATGCTCTGAAGAGCTCTAATGAAATGGGGCTAAGATTTTGTGTTATGCTTTTGTATTTTGTAATGTATAATGGAGCAACTAAATCATTGTTTAATTTTACAAAACTAAGGATGTTTCATACTGAATAACTTGAAAGCTTAAATGAAAACCTGTGATTTATTTATCTACAAATACTTAGCTGTAGCTGACAAAGTGTTGATGAAAACAAAGCCATACTCTAGCAGAGAATCTTACAACCACCAGTTGAAAACTTCAAGGCCAAGAGGCTCATTTCAGTTGCACTTCATCTGCTAGGTTTGTTGACCAGTTTTGTCTTTTTTTTTCTTTTTTTTTTAATTCTGTTAAAATATTGCTCCCCTCATGTTCATTTCTTTACAGAATAACCACTTTTTTCCTTTTTCATTTAGTTTTCTTGCATTTTCCAGAGAGGTTTCCATCAGACTGCCTATTCAGTGGAATTAAATAGGTTTTTAGGACACTGGAAAACAAGCAACAGTAAAGAATTTGTAAGTGGGTGTTTTGTTGTTAACTAGCATATGATTTGCTAGCCCAAAATGAGATATTAAGTGTGCTATTAGAAGTATCAGCCTAACCACACTAAATCCTTGAAATGTATGACCTGGCATATCCCCCAAGACCCATGGCATTGATCCCCATGGTTCCCTATCACAAAGGAGATGCACTAATCTGAAAAGGTTGCGAAGAGAACCCATCTTGATTAGGTTTGTTACAAGACTAATTGCTGAACAGTGGCAGGGATGCAGGAATTGGGAATGCCACAATTTGGTATTCATAACACACATCCCTCTGCTTAATAAATCGTGAATACAAACATTACAAGCTATGCTTTCTCCTTTAGCTGGATGGTTTCCAGGGCCATTCCATTGTACCATAGAATCCGTGTTTGTCAAGAGACTACCTTAAAGATTTTCTCATTAGTTTTACAGTAATGGGTGTGCTGTATTGCTATTGCTCTAAAGCAATTTTCTGATGATAAACATAAAAAATTTTAAAATAAATCTTTAAGACTTTTAAAATTTCAGTGGGGTCCTGCCCTGTTAGACCAATAGGAGGATAAAAAGGGTCACCTTTAGATCTGGGATGTCCATCATAAACTGTAAGTTAAAATGCTTGTGTTTCTAATACACCCTAATTAGACAGTAAACCAAAATTTATGCATAAAGCTGTTTTGAAATCCTCATTGCTAACCAGCCATTTCTCCATAAAAAAAAAAAAAGAAAAAAAAATCAAAAAAATCAGTAAATGTTTCTTCCTTTTCATAAAAGGAGAGAACTGTAAGGTTTCTAAATGCTGAGAAGCTAAGCTGCCATGAAAACTGCCATTAGCACTTTCACACCTGATTGGAAGGCACCAAAGTCAATGCTGTTCTACTGACAAAGCAGTGTCAGCCTGACAGTTTGGGATTTAACTCCAGCCTTTCAGAGCTGCTGTCCTGGAAGTGTGGAGAAGTTAAATAGGAACAAGTGACTCTCTTTTACGTTTCCTGGATTTTCAGTAAAGATTTCTCGTGCTGCTGTAGCTGGTGCAGCTTGTGTGCTTTATCTTTTGCCATGATTCCTGCAAGCTTGAACAATTTCTGTATTTATGGAGATCGGTTACTGTTTTTTATTTATCAGGACTATTCCCTGCTGCCAATGAGTGCCAGCTTGGTGCTGCAAAGCTTTATTACTCTGTTTGTGGCTCTAAATAAAATCAATATTAAGACTATCAACTAATTTGTAGCTGCTCTGGCAGGCAGCAATGACTTTTTTGGACATTGTTGATAGGAAGTAGAATGAAGCAACCAAAGCTGAGCGAGATGAAAAGCTTCACATACCGTGGGTGCCTTGAGTGATAGAATGCTGGCAGTACATGAATTAGAGTTATTCTCTCAAATATATTCATATTTATTGTCAACAAAAGTAAAATTGTATGGATAAGACATGCTTTCTTCTCTTCAGTTTCCACTCTGTCTCATAGCTTTATCTCTTTATTCTGAGCAGGGTTCTGTCCATCCATTCCATATGCTCCATTCACAAATCCAAAACTTACACTTGATCAGGGTTTCTCTGTCTCTGGTTACTCATGTAATTTCATTAAGTGATTTGATGAGGTGAAGGTCTGAATTTTTAGGAATCAGCTGCTTCTCAGCGGCAGTATTGCCCTCTGGTGGATGCATGATTCCAGTAGGGGAAAAGGGGTTTTCCCAGCACATAGCCTCTGTGTCCCAGTGAAAAGAGACCACCTTCAAGTTAGAGACTGATGCTTTCTAGATGATTAGGGTTGTTTTTGTAATTTGGATGTAACACGGCTTCTCTCATAAACAGTTCTTTATATTTCAATTTCACGTGTTGTGAATATGAATGCAGATCAGGAATTGAAAGTTTGTCTCAGTGTTGTCTTTGTTCCCCCCATGCATTGTTAGCACTTAAAACTCATACCTGATTTATCTTACTCTTACGTAGGAGAAAGAAAAAGGTATATAGATTGTCCCTTTTGTTTCTTTCTTTATATTACCCAAATCTCTGCGAATTCAGGGAGTGGATAAAATATTAAAGCTACACTGCAGAATGTATTGCAAGAATTTTGGAAAATCCACACTTGAATGAAAGTTGGGAAAGCCCCCAATGAATATTCATGTAAAATGTATGTCATTACTGACCACTGCATTAAGTGTAGTCTTGTGGTAGATGGAAACACTTTTAAAAAGTGTAAGAAATCTTCAGTAGACAAGGAGAGTGAGTACTATAAGCAAATGTCTTAAATAACACATGAATAAATTGAGAATGAGGGGAAAACATTTTCCAAAAGACAGAAAAACTCTTTGCTGGTAGCATTAAAATTACTTCTAAAATATACTTAATTCAAATTTCCTATTTCTAGCTGAGCTAGAAATGTTAGAGTCTGAGTCCAAATAACACTCAAGGGATATATAAGGGTCACCGAAAGAAGTGTAAAATAGCTCTTGCAGGGAGGGAGGTTGCGGGGGGGGGGGAAGGGTCTTTGGGACTGAAGGCTTTGGAAATGGAATCTAGTTCTCATTGCAACTCAATAATTAAGCTACAGTTGATGATGATGATAGGTCTCTGATGACTTCCTAAGTTTCCTGCATACAGATCCCATTTAAATGAGAGATCAGACCTTTGGCTGGGGTTTTGAAAGAAGTAGCAAATGATTGAGAGGTCTTTGGAGCTCAACTCCTATTTACATACATTCTGTTGATTTAAAGTTTATAATTTGTCATAGTACTTAGTGCTTTAGTTTCCCTCAGGTATTTCAGTTACTTTCTACAAGTATTTCTTCTTCCTGTCTGACACAAGAAGAATATAATTGAGTTCTCTTTTCATCAATTCCTGGGATACTGGGCAATATTCTATGCCTAATATTTTGTACTGAGAATAGTAACAAGAACATGCATAGCCATCAATCAAAGTAGTCCATTAAGAGACTTCTCATTTGTGAGCCTTGCAGAAACTATATTTTTTGCACACATGAGGAACCTTTTAGTCCGTGGGCTTTCTTCAGACCACTGCTGTGGATCCTTCATATTTATATTATATTTATATTTATATTTATATTATATTTATGTTTATATTTTTATATTTTATGATGTCTCATTTTAAACATCTTAAAATTTGATTGTATGTTTCTTTTATGTGCTAGAGGTTTAACTATATAGATTTTAAATAACAAAAATGGGCAAACTAAGCTGCAACTGGGAGAAATTTGAACAAAAATTTTCAGATGGTAAGCTCAAGCTACAACAAGTACAATTAACAGATAAAAGTAATCTTTTTTGCCTTTGCTGCTGTAATTCATTATTGTTTTAAAAATGCAAATACTGAGAAGAAAGTTAGGAACAATATCAATAGCAAGCTCATTATTGAAAAAAAAATAAATTTCCATATCAGTAACAAGCAGCTAGAAATATGATAGCAGTACCAGTGAAGAAAATTCTAGCTTTGACTGCTGCATTTCTAGCTAAATTCTGAAAATCTCTTTATGAAAATCACAATATCTGTGCTTTGGATGCTTTTAGTTGGTTTAGATATAGAAAATTATTACCATTTGAATTGAGGGGGCGATTAAAGTCAGAGATAAATTCTCTTTACATCTGAATGGAATGATTATAATAAACAGAACTTAACCTACTGTCACAGAACAATTTTTGATAAAACGGTGCTGAAATATCAGATATCCAAAACAAATTTGGATCCCAACACAAGCTGAAATTCCTTATGTTGCCTGAACTACTGCTTTTCAGAGATAACTCCGAGCACATATATACCCTTTCAACCCTAATGGTAATATTAACTGTTTCCCATTACACGTTTCACTCTCACTTGATTTTTTCCTTTTTTCCTAGTGATTATGGGATGTTTTCAGATTTCTTTAGAAATACATTATCAGTTTTTACCTAAGAGTAACTTTTTTATTTATAGTGCTTGGTTCTAAGGCTCTTTTTTTATCCTTCTCTTTTATTAGCCGTATTTGGCATAAAAAGCATGAAAGCATTATCTCCCTATTTCTCATAGAGGTTTAAGTGGAGTTGAGAGCACTTGCTTGAAAGTAAATTTGCAAACTTGTTTTTCAAAACCCCTTGTATTCATTGACCATCTGCCAGTTCCTCCTTAATTTACCAAAGCTTCTAGGACAATCTTTGCCTTTTATGGAAACACAAGGGAAAACAATGCTGAGAAGTTTTGGTCTGGCAAAATAAATAAATAAATAAACAAATAAATAAATAAATAATAGAAGAAAAATTTGAAATAAACCCCTCCATGATTCTCTCAACAATGTTAAAAGAAAAAAACCTATTAAAATAGAACTGTGTTTAGGCAAAGGGTTTTTTCTGTTTGATTATTTTTTCCATGTCTATTTTAAATGGAAGGTAATTTACATATTTCCAATTAAAGGAAAATACTACCATGAGTATATGGATTTTGTCCTGTTATTCTGTTATTTGGCCTACTTATTCTGTTTCATTTTTTGTTTTCCCTACCACTTTCCCCCCACTCCCTCACCTTTCCCCCCAACTACTCTACAGTTCAGTTTACCCCTGAATATGATTCTTGCTGGCTGAAAAGGGGAAAGGTAGTTATCTAGTAGCATACAGCAAACATTAGAAGAGCTTTGTTAAGTAATTGCAACAGAAGTGAACCTTTACATCACCTCTAGCATATGCCAATGTAAATGAACAGGATTCTGTGTATGGAAAAGGGTGCATCCATAAGTACTATTAATGAATTTAAGTAATTTTTAATGACCTCACTTGCTTCTTTCACTTTTTCAAAATTTCTTATCAATTAATATGCTTCCTATTTCAGTATAAGTAAGCTTTACGGTCTTTGCTCTGTTCTGCCCATCCTTAGTTTACAGGCCCATTCAATCACTTCTAATCAGTGCACTTCTTTATGTGCTGTTGTTTTCAATCTCGTAGAATACATCCCATGAGAGCACTTCTATCAGTACATTATCCTTCCTGGATTATCACTCTGTTCACTATTAATTCATGAGATTGATTCACCTCCTTCCTTGTACAGAAATATTAACATGTAATTAAGATACAAATCCAAATGTGAGAGCATAATAACAGGAAAGCCATCTGAGGGAAACAAAATCACAGCAGTGACATGTTCTAGAAGAGAGCTGCAGCTGAAGATTAATTGGTGAGCACTCACACTGACAGGAGATAACTCATGTGTTGCATTGACAGAGGGAATGAAAGAGCTGGAATCTGCAGAGTCTTTGCCATAAATAAAGGAGAGGGCTTTCTGCAGAGCAATTCCTAAACTGCTTACATTTAAATTATTTCTCATGTTGAAAGTAGTTTGCTGAATACTATGCAAAATGTATGCAATTCCACTGTAGTCGGGTCAATTCACACTCACTTGATTCTACTCTGTCACTTACAGTATCAATCAGTGGCTGTAAATTCAAACATGAGCACACTTTCATTTGAGATCGCTACTGGAGCAGCAGAAGGACTAATGACATTCTGAATTTGTGCTTGGCATTTGCTGCTCAAATCTTACAAGATGCATAAACACACAGGGCAACATTTTATTGATCTGGAGTTACCTTTCGTGTTTTTGTGTGTGTGTATCCCTGTGGTTCACAGTAAAACTAAATTTCTTGGGGAACTAACCAGATTTACTAAAAGGGAAGTAAATTGTATCTTTTATTACATTTTTGCACTGGTGAAAAACAGATTTTAAAGATTTTTAAGTGAGAATTTTGCAAAAGATTATTCGTGAAGAGAGGGAGACAATTTCATTTCATTTGGAAGGTTAAAATGAAATGCTTTTAAGTCATGTATCTGCAAATGGCTTCATCTTTGTTAAAGAACCGCTAAGAGGTTCCATGCAAAGTTACTTGTGCTGAGAATACCACGGAATGAAGAGCACAATTCCAGTAACATCTTCAGAAAGTGTTATCAATAAATGAAAATACACATACAGTTAGATACTAAAATATTTATATAATTTCAACAATGGAACTGTTATAAGAAGGATATCCACCAAAATGGATAATGAGGTGTTAATAGCTAAACCTTACATAAGATATGTTTGAATCAGATGGACGCAAAATATATCCCATATGTTGAGTATTAATTCCAAATGAATAAAAATTCTCATAGAAAATATAAGTTGAAGCAAAACTTCAAACTGAAAATTATTAAGGGTTTGAGAAATTCAGAATCGAGTGGGGAGATCTCCCAGAATACAGAGCCAACAATTCTCTCAATAATGTACCAATAGCTGGGACGTCTCACATTCCAGATCCCATTGGTGTCAGGACAAATGAGTTTAATCAGCCATCTAAGCAAGTTCTACTGCACAAACAAATGAAGAAAAGACGTAAAAGTTTACTGAAAATAAGACACATAAGCAGCCCGGGTTTTAATCCTGTTTTTTCTTTGGTTATTCTTAACTTCCATGCAAAGATTAGTGGGTGTTTTGGGGAAGGAGTCTGTCTTCCCTGAAACTTCACTGACTAATGATGGTTGAGGTTTACCCCTGATGAGGTAGGTTGAATGTGAGAGATCAGTTTCTGGAACTGTATCTTCCATCCAGTCTTCTCAGAATTATGCAATAGGTACATAATTAATCCCTCTTCCTTCTCCATGGCCATTTTTCACTCTGTGAAAGGATAAACTTGACTAATACTCTGAAATTCAGATTGCAATGCCAGAGCGGTTGTATCACCACACATAGTAAGCTGCTATAATGGTACAGTCATTCAAACAAAACCATAAAAAGTCCGTGAATGAATTACACAGGCTGTGAAGACAGTGAGTGGTTGTGAACTTGGGCGTGAAGCTCAGGCAACCATTTGTAACCCTATATAGTTATGTTTGATAAGGCGGAACTCACCACTGAAAATCAGAATCATAGTATCTTTATCCTTCAAGAAACATTCCATTAATCTCTTTCAGGCTGTACCGATGTGGAAAAGTACTTCTCTCAATAATTAAACAGTTATCTAAACATTACAGTATAAATCCTGCCCTGACTTTTCATTAGGAATATCCTATAAAAGACTACAGTCCTAGCTTTACAGGTTGCATGTGCTAAACAATGAAATAATGCCGAAGGCTGCATATCACAAAATACACCTCCTTCCTTCCCATCATCACATTTCACATATGTCCACGAGTAGCCAGTGCAAAGTTAGACACAATGCCAGTTTGGACTGGAGATTGTATTTATCTTTTGATGGATTGTGTAATTATACCAAAAATAATTAGGATTGGCTTGAAAAAGTGTCTATTGAGTTGGCGCTTTTCAGCCATCCTTTTTATAATCATCCTGTCTGAACTAATAGAAAGTAAATAATGGTTAAAAGGTAATGAGAAGTAATGGACCTTAAACAGATTGACTACTGATTGGGTGCCACCAATCTGCAGCATTTGTGCTTCCTTTAGGGCCCTCCAGCTGTACAGCTACCTAGCAACCACGAAATCTGCTATGAGATAGTCTCGTACAGAAAAAGCTGCAGTTGCCAGCACAGTACAGTGATAATCAAGCTGGCAACAGAGCTGAAATTACTGTGCAACAAATACCCTTGCATTCTGCATGTTAAGCTCTGTATTGTGTATCACAGCTAAGATTATAAACCCTTGCCTCTCAAGAAAATATTTTTGTATTTAAACTGTAATTTGTTTCTATATGCAGAAGTTGTGATGGGGAGGCTGGTGTTGGGGTGGTGGTGGTGGAGTGGCCTTTATCTCATGCTTACAGTGCCAGAACACTGGTTTGTTAATCTGCAATAATATATAAACCTAGGTTTGGACAATCCAGATCTGGACACCAGCGTCTTCAATATATTTGTATTTTACTTCTTTGCTACATATTTGGATTTAGAGGAATCTCTTCTCCCATGCCTTATTTTCTCATGTGTGAAAGAAGACAATATTATTTATGTACACGACTGAGTAGAATTAATGGATAGAAAGGAGGTAATTTCAGTGATAGAAATTTTAATTATTTCACTGTTATTTTGTGAAGTGATTAGGTAGAGATGGTGCTGTACCTTTCATACAGTAGTAAAATGGCCAAATATTGTTCTGTCTGGTCCTCTGGGTCTATTAGCATTAGTCTTGTTCTAGTCCTACAGGGAAATGGCACCAAAAGTGCAGCATTCCAGCCATCTGCTGAATTCTTCTCTGTTGAAATGACTAATGTCCTAAGCTACCTTGCTAAACCGTTTTTTTTAAACCTAGACAATCAAAACCTTATTGCATCTCAGATATAAAAGTTAATTTTCCTTACAATAAGCCTTCTAATAAATTTCTCACATCTAATTAAAATAATTTACAAATTTTATAGCTTTTCTATTCTTTGCTATAGTTTAAATTATTATTGTTTTTTCAGTACTGAGACAGGAATGTTTTAATGTCCTGTTGTGGAGAATGTCTTAGCACATTAACATAGTACATTATTCTGATTTTTGTTGGAATATCTCTATCCTTTAAATAGTGCTTTCTGAATTTAGGTCTTTAAATATTTTCAGGGCTGTACTGGTTATTCTCAAATAAGGTATGTTACAGCTGAAGTGTTAATACAGGTAACACCAGACCATTCTGAATCCCAGCTCCTTGTAATAACCTGCTTGTCCAAATATAGCCCTGAAAAAAAGAATATGGAATTATTTTGTTATGTGCCCATCAGGTAATTCCAGTTTTAAGCCTGGCAGTGTCAGGGAGCAGCATACACATGGAAAGAAAAGTATGCATGGGACATTAGCTTTTTCTGTGACTGCAGTCTTACCCTAAAGAGAACAGCTCTTATTACTGGATCTTTAAGTAACATATTTTCTCAATATTACAGTTGTGCTTAAGCAAATTAATAGTCATTACCCTGGTTCTAAAACTCTGTGATACATTTTGATCAATAACACATAACCTGAAACAGCACTAAATGAAATTGATAATGTTTGTGACAAAACCCTCGAATCGTAACTGTGAATAGGGAATTGGCTCAGGCAGGTAGAGTAATAACGAATTTGTGCATTTTTTTAAGCAGCCAAAGATTGCTTTAAAGTGAGGTGGTAGTGGGTTTGTATATACCTGCCTCTGTAGGATGTGAATGGGAGAGTGAAATCTGGTCTTTATTTTCCATTGAGTGGATTTGAAACTAGCACTGCAGAGATAAATTTGGCACAGCTCTACTGTTCTTCTTTTAATCTACCCTTGCGTGAAAAATGATATCTGCTTTTACAAAGTGTCAGCTTTCCAAGTCTTCTGGAGGTCTGTCTTAACATGTTTTGACAGAATGGAAGCTTAAAGGTTTTGTTCTTTATGCCAGTTCTACAAAACCAAAATCATCTCTGATAGTAAAGCTCTGATTTGGTGTGCTCAAATTTCTGTTCTTCTACTGGAGAACAAAACTATCTTGGTGTCACTTTCATCTGTAATGAAAAGTGTGCCAGGGGCAAGAAGTGTGGCAGGACTGGATCTTCATATGGTGCACATATTGGGGAATCTTTTACAGGTTCAAACTTATAAAGAAAGGCCTCATTCAACATGTGGATGAATCTGATTTTGTTTTAAAAAATGCCACAATTCTGTTTTACTCAAGACCACTGCAACTTAATCTGTAAGAGAGTTAAGGTACTTCAGTATTAAAATCTTAAAATTTAAAATATTACTTCTCCCTCTTCCTAGAGAATGTATTGTTTTGTAAATGGATAGGTAGCTTGTGAATTACATAATTATTTAAACTATCTGCATTTTCTTTTTTGATGCAACCTAAAATGTGTCTGTTGGAAGGTTTGAACTTTAAGTAATAAAAACTCCTTTGGAGAGCTCTGTTATTTTGAAAAACAAAAAAACAAAAAAACAAAAAACCAAAACACAACCAAAAAAACAACAACAACAACAAACACACACACACACACACACACAAACAAAAACAAAACAAAAAAACAACCAACCAAACAAAAAAAACCCCGCAATCAACCAAACAAAAAACCTTAAAATTGCCTTCAGATCTCAGAAGTTAAACACAGTTATTGGGGTAGTGTGGAAAAGTTTTGGGCAAATCTTATGTAGTAACAAATTTCATTCAGCAGTTTCCCTGTTTGGCTCCTCTTGTTCCCACAATAGTCATAAAATGTATATTGTAGTACTATCAAAATAGTCTCTGAATAGAAGTGTTTGCACTTCCCATTGCTTTCCTCAAGGTACAGCACAGTGTGTGGGAACTTGCAGTATTACCTGATTATGAAACTGATGACTAAGACAAGTCACTGAGGAAATTTTTCAGTACTCTCTTGTTTTCCTATGTTTCATTCTCTGTGCCTGAGAGGAAGCTTAATACCAGCTGTAACTGGTTCAGGATTAGATTTCACTTGGGGACGTGAAACTGGAGTAAATACTTGCTTTAATGGTGATTGAACTTAGAAGTACATTATCTTTTCCGTGTGTGAGGGCACCAATGGTTTGCAAGAAAGGTATCATCTGACCAAATAAATCAGGTATTTTATAAATGGCAATGGGTGTGGCTTTCAGGTGAGATAGTTAACATAAAAATCAATGTTCATATGGTCTGTTATTATCTTGTACCTGACACTGTCAGAAAGAACATTAGTAATTAGTAAGAACAGGTAAGCATATGGTAAGACTGCTCTAGAGTACTCTAAGCATTTGTGTCTTGTAGCTTTCTGAGTTACAAGTGATATCTGTTTTCAATAGCTATTGCTAGACTTTTAGTCCATATAATTATTTAATCCTTCTCTGAAATAAGCACAATCCCCATCCTGACTATGTAAATTATCTCACTTGATTTTCTGCTTCTGCTTCATTCAAGGCCCCTGTGTGTTAGTATTGGCGAGAAATTGTGAAAAGCATGATGTTGGTTGATCACCTTCCCATTTTGAATGTGACTTTCTAGTCTCACGCAATGCCCTGCTAATGTCAGCACTGTTTAAACTGAACAACCTTATCTATTAAGTTCTTCCTTTTAGAAAAGGCTTTTTCTGGTTTTAATTATCTTTGTTTTCCTCCTCCTTTATTTCCTGATAGGGATGGGTGGAAATATGTGTGAACAAACAGCATGGATTTGTGCAATGGCATTCACTTGGTGTGATGGGATAGAAAACATGGTATTGTGGTGTGGACTGCAAAGAAGAAACTTATTTTGTGCTTGTAAGAGTGTGACACTAAAGCATTTTTAGCAGGTCCAATTTGCACCACTGAACTGATAGCAATTGTTTTGGCAACTTGCCTTGTTGCCTAGAATATTAGTAGCAGATCAGTAGTAGATGCTAATTAATGTCTTATTTTATTGAAATTTAAGAGCATCTGCTGATAATACTTTTCAATATATTACAGCAAGAAGGAAAGAAAAGAATGCAAAATTAGGGGAAGCCCCCAAGATACTTAGAACCAAAAGATATTCTTTGAAAACTGAAGGATGTGAAGTTTTTGGAGCATTTTTTGGGAAGCTAGACTTGAAGTAGACATGTAAAAAAATAAATTCATGAATCACTGCTGTATTACAGCTCTTATGTCAGAAATACCAAGAAAAAGTTCTCAAACTTGTAGAAATTTCTGTAGTCCTAGTGGTTCCAGAATTAATAATAGACTGTGGATATTTTGTGTTAAATCTTAATAGCCTGTGAAGATTTTAATTGCTGTCCTGTGTTATTATATGAAAGTTTGAGTCAGGGTGTGGAAGAATGCTATGCCAGTGTTTTGGCAGTTATTTTAATAGATATGAGCTGCAAAAAACAGCCCTTGCCCTCCCCCCTTCAGTTTAAGCAGAGAAAGGTATTAGATACGGCTTTTTTTTTTTTTTCCTAGAGAACACAGGATTAGGCTACGGATTCATAAATGGAATGTGTTTACTGTTGTTTTATATTTAATGTACTTGTGAATAAAATCAAACACAAATTCCTGAGGAAAAAAATACATTTAAAAACATGGGTGCCTGGTCTGGCTGACCAAGCCATTGAAGTCTTGCACATTGGTGATATATTGAAACAAATAGAGCAGCTCTTAATCCTGTGTTGTCACTGGATGGATTTCTAGTTAAAAGATTTTCACTTCTGTGCAGATTGTTACCTTTTCTAAAATCCTGAGAAATCAGATAATTAAATGCTGTTATTATGGTATAAGCAGATTTTTTTTTTCTTTGTCTCCTATCTTATTCAGACTTCTTGTTCACACATGAATGATCTATTCAGCTCTCAGCACCAAGTACAAATGGCATTTCTGAGTTCTTTGATTGGAAAAGGCTTTCTTATTTGAAGTTGTACTGTTAGACTAAGCAATAGTGCAACCCAGTTATAATCTACTCGGCAAGCAAAACATTTGAGTCAGCAGATAAATGCAGTTGCCAGTTGCATAAACTTTGACTGCTGTGTGTTTATAAATATGCATTTAAAGTACACTTTCCAAGACTCATTTATGGTTTATGCATGTATTAAACTAGCATATTTATCTTAGAGATTAAACAGGAGTTTGTTGTATATCAGCAAAAAGTTATCTCCGGCTTAAGTAATTTAAATATGAAAAGTTAACAATTACTGAAGTACTATTTCAAATTTTATCTTTCAAATTTTTTTTTTTATTTTTCCTCTTAATGTTTGTGCATTTTTTGTAGCTGGAAGGCTATATCTGCTTCTTTTGACACTGTTCAATTTAGTACTGTTACTATAAGGTTGTGTTATTCTAAGCGTATTGTAAACATAAAGTTCTGATAATTTGTGTGTTTAGGATTTACAGTACTAAACATAACATTTGTATCACCTGATTATATTGTAATCCAGTGAGTAAATAATACCAATCAAGCTTTTGTGTTCTTAGTGATTAAAGCAGAAATAAAACAATTTTTGCTGGTAAGGATAAAAATGCATGATTGTGGCCATTTCCCTGATGCAGATCTGTATCATGATATATGCAGGTATAAATAGGGTCTTATCCCACTGCAGAAGCTGGTTGAATCCAGACTTGACATTCATTGAGCCACACCGTCCTTTCCAGGCAGTGTGGATGAATAGGTCAAGAGCAGTGCAGTCAGACTTGATGACCTTGTGTTTGGAGTATGCAGGTTTAATGGTCTAATCCCTTAAAATCTTTGACAAACTTCAGAGTGACGCCATTGACTGTATGCCTGTTTGCTCCTGTGATGTCTTAGGGGCAACCTTGGAGCACAATTTTCAGTTTAATTCAGAGGAACATGTTTTGTGCTTCTTTGGGAGCTTTGTACAGGGTTTACTGGGAGAGGTACCTGAAAAGCACCTGATGTGAATACACCTGTATTTCACCTGATGTGAAATACAAACATTGTGTGATGGGTTTTGGTGTTACAGGCATTACCCAATTGATATTCTAATGAGCAAACCTGTGTTTTATCAGGAACATAGCAAAACAGGATTCAAGTGCAGGGATGAACAGTTATTGTTTTCAAAGTCTTTTCTGGCACTGCCATTTTTGTTTCTAAAATTATGCACTTTTGTTTATGCTTTTGAAGTCCATGAATACTTTCTTTGACTGCACTAGCTGAGACTATGAAAAACAGCAGTTGTGCAGGCTAGGTATGTGAAACTTCAGCTATTACACATGTGTAGTCTTAACTTGAAATATCCTTGTTCATTCTTATGTGAGACTGAAAAAATAGTCAGTATATTGTCTGCTGTGAAATTTACCTATAGTTAATTTAATAATGACATTAGAATACATTTTTTTGTCCATTTATTTCCTGCTGTATTAATGAGCTTTTAAGACAGTCTGTGCAGGTGATCTGTCATATGTAGTTGTATAAGTAATGCAAAATAAAGTGTATAGATTTTAGGGTTTTTTTTAAATAATCTTTGGTAATAGCATTTTTTAATATGAAGGGAGCAACTGCAAAAATTCAGTCTGTTATATATATCTCAAAGTCAGTATATTCATCAGAATTGTCCTGTTAAGAACTACTATATTCAGTTTGTCATGCCCTTGATAAAGGAACCAGCTTTAAATTTAATGTTACCTTTATGACTGGTATTGAGACCTGGTATAGTGTCCTTTGTGTTTGAAATATTTCCTACACAGATATATTTGGTCACTCACCAAATGTTGACCAGATGTATTACTTTTGTTTCTTTGGTTGCTTGTAGCTGTAAAATTCAAGAGATTATACCAATGTGAAACTGAGGCAGGTTCATATGTGTAACCAGGTTCACTGATCCCAAAGCAGCTGTGACTTTCTTTTTTTCTCTGTCTCTTGAATGCTGTTAACAGGTGTTTATTGTTTTATAGCTCTGTCAGTATTTTTTATTAGTATTAATCACTTTTATATATAATGACATTTTGCATGTGTGCTTCTATATAGAATTTAGCATCAGTGATATGGGGGAGAAAATGTGCTTCCCCAATTTGTGTGGTGTTAAGGATTTGTTTAAAAATTAATTGCTGCTTATCTGATTCAAAGTCAGGTATCTCACTTGGCAGGTGTCAGTCTGAGTTAGCTTTTTATCATCAGTTTTTGCTTTGGAATAGAAACCCTTAATCTATGTCTGAGCAGGCCTCGAACTCCAGTGTAGTTAGTACATTACAGCTACGCTAACCTATAATTATGCAAAGTAGTTTATGCAATAAATTTGGGAATAAGAGTCAAGATAAGAATTTGATGTGTGAAGGGCCAAACTAATAAGGTTACTAATTGTGTAAACACAACAAACATGTTCATTATTCTTTTAGTTTTCAAGCTACTTGTCTGAACAAGGATGTGACACAGTTCAGGATCTTGAGCTTTTTGGGACTGCTGCTGGTGAGGGCCTTCACATGTTGTTTTCAGCTACTGATAGTGCAGATGCTGTTGTGTCTATTGAAGTTTCAACTGGAAATGAAAGGATAGGATGAGCATACTGGCTGTTGCCCTGGATTCAGGTATATTATGTCCTACCAGACACTCAGTTCCCAGTTTAAGCACTCAATTTTTCTGTGACACTTGATACTTAAATTATTAACTATCTCCTGTCCCCCCCAAACAAGATAATATGGAAAAGGTAATGTACTGTACAATAATTTTTTTCTTATTTCAGTTAGGGCTTAAAAGCACTATATTAAGCAAATTGGGTGTAATATCAAACATCTCACTATGTTAGTGTTTGCATGTCACTTTTTCCACTTCTTAGATGAAATCAAAGCCAGACGATCTACAAGCCTTGCACTAGATTTGTAGCAGAACTTTGCTGTTTGGTTTGTTCACTTTTATCAGCAGGAATCTGCAATTTACTGATTTGATACATTGCATATGCCAAACTTGTCCTGAGAGATTGAATGTAATGTATAACACTGTGGTGGTTTAGTTTTCTTGGTTTTGGTCTAAGCCTCCCCTGTTAACAGGGTTATAAGTAAGGAAGAATTCCACACTGTTCCTTTAAGTAATCAGGTGTATATAAGATGAGGAGAAAGGTTTCCTCCCCCTCTCTTCCTTTCCTGTGCTTGGAGGACAGCAGGTGTCTGTGTTGAGCTCTCTCTGCCTATATAAGTTGAGGCCTATCGGAGAGCTGTTGTCCCAGTTGTTCAGAGGCTGGAGATTTCTGCTGTTTTCTTGAGGGAAGTTTGGTGAGAATTTATTGTGTTAGTTACTTTATTGAGCTTTTCCCTGAGTTTTTGAGTGTGTGTATCTGTTTTGGTTTGGTTTTACCCATTTTTGTCCCTCTTCCCTTTCCCTTTTCTCCCTTTTCGGGTTGTTTGTTCTGTATATATAGTGTTTAATTGTATATAACTGTAATATATGTGAATATATATACACTTTTACTGCAATTTTCTTTTGAAACTTTTTTTCTCTTTCAGGGTGGGGGGTGGGGGAATCTGTGTGGTCAACAGCTGGGTTTGGCAGGGAGTCAACCCAAACCTTCACAAACACGTGGGCAAGATGTCAATTAAGTTTGGATTTTATTTCTGCCTCTTGAAGTTTTGTCTGCTGAACCACTAAAAGGAAAATGCTCTAAAATACATGCTGCTTCCAGTTGAAGCCTCTTGATTGTTGCAGTTATTTTTCAACACAGCTTATTCATTCTGACTATCTTCTCTGATCAAATTAGTGAGCACTATGTAAGGTAAATATGTTTATTTTCACACTAGCCCTTTGAAATACTGCCATTTGCACTCTTTGGTCCTCTGCAATACAGAAAAACTCCTCTGTTCTGTTTTAAATCTCTAAGATATTTATTAGGAGGTTTTAATATCTTTGCTTGCAACTTAAATTTAGACCATCAAATTCTGCTCAACTTTCACAAACCCTACATATGACAGAAGTCTCTGAGTGCTTGAATTTCTGATGCTTATGTTCCCTAAATGCCTTTTGTTCTACTTCTGGTCCTAATCTGACTCACCTCAGATGCTGAACCTTTCACTATTGCCATTCACTTAAACTTGCCAGGATTTGAAGACAAGGGGGGTTTTGTGGTTTTTGGTTGGTTGGTTTTGTTTATTTGTTTTCCTCCTTGTCTGAAGTTGTCTGTTAACTTAGGGTGTAACATCCTTCCTGGCTCTCTTATATAAATTGCTTAATTTTAAGAAGATTGACATAAAATATGATAGACACGGGCTCAAATTATACTGTTGCTATGGAGGACTTGAATTTAATTTCAGCTGCCGAGTGCTTCAGTGTGGCAATGTAACAGCTTCAACAAGGAGGAATTGGGAAGCACCCGCACTGAAGAGCAGAGGATTTTGGTTACTTGGGGGACAGGACAGAAATAGTGCCTGTAAAGGGTGTCCAGTCAACTGGCTTAGATAAATTGAGTTTTAAATCTGAAAGCTAAAGACTGTTGTGTGGAAAGAAAAGCAAAGGGCCTTTTTGTTTCACAGATGATTATTTCCGCCATTTAAACCCTGAATCTGTATTAGTTAGCTGTTTATGGCTGGAATTACGTATATGGCAAACAAACTACTTGGCTATGTATCTGCTAGCCATTAGACAAGAAATGGATAGGAATTCTTAGAGAATCCAGAACAGAAACTTTCCTTTTCGGATTGGTTTCGTTTTCGGGTTGGTTTCGTTTTTTGAATGTGTTTCTGAAATTGGAAGCCAGTGAAAAATGATCTACCTGTAAGTAAACATTGTGCTACCAGGGAAGTAGGTAAGAAAGAACATGTTGATAGCCTTAAGGAATCTTACTGTAGCAGGAGGTAATGGTGACTGGTGCTTCAGGCCAAGATGAATTACTTGTGCAGCTTGTAATTTATTGAACCCTGTGGTCTTCCAGAATGATCCAAATTGGAGTTATATCATGAATGTATTTGACACCTGTTTTTCTTTGGAAGCAGTAGCTCACCTTAATGTCTCCACCAATGTGTTTTTCTTCTGAGTTACAAATCCCTGTTGTGTGAGCAGTTAGCGGCTAAAATAAATACTGGGCTCACTTGCACATTTACAATGTGCAAGCAATATTGACATTTAACTCAGAAGGCTATAAAGTTCTCTAGTAGGAGAAGCTCATTATGCAACTGAATTCTAATTTTCATCTTCCTGGACCATACAGCAAAAGCTAGCATTTCTCTTTCATGTAAGGCAATTACATGGTACAGTGACTGAAATTTTCTGCTAAAATAATAAAATGAAAGTTTACTGTCAAAGTATGTACCTGCTTATTTTCTTCTGGCAAAAGCCATCATTAGTTCATAAAATGCATTCTTGAATGTAACATAGACTAAAATTAACTAATTTTCCTTTGAAAGCAGTAAGTCTGACAGTCTTCCATTTGCTAAAGGTCTTTAGAAAGGCTGTTGAAATGAAAAATGCATTTTTGTTTGATTTTTCTGTTAGTTAAATGTGCTGTGTAGATAATTTCCTGTGTCATGTGATACATACAGTTTATCAGTGGGTGATGTCAAGATCTTGTTCTCTGTTGCTGGAAACCAGAAAACTGTAGGAATCCCAAATCAGGTTTGTATCACAGTAGACTTTGACCTCCTGTGGTTTACTGTATAAAGTCTCAACTCTTGCATGAGTCACTCCAGTACGTAGTTGCTCTTCAGATTTTTAGATTTTTGCCTAAAAATTGGTCCATTCTCTCTTGCCTATAAAAGTGCAACCCATGTATCTGATTAGGAGGGTTGTTCTAAAACTGATTCCCAGGCATTATTGAATGCAAGATTTATGCATTTTTTTGATAATTGTAACAATGCAGCTGCAGGTCTTCCTTGTTGAGATTTGTGACTCTGCAGTGAAATTTCTGGTGCTCATAATCAATTCTTGATCCCAGTGAGGAGATTGTCAGCAGAGGCACATAAAAGTCTTTAAATCACCTTCATGTGACTGTCTTGAAAATATCTATTCCAAAATGATTAAAAATATTTCTGGGACAATTAATAGGAAATGGAACTTATGTTAATGATTTGAACTTTTTTTTTTTTCTTTTTTCTTTTGTCCCTATTAAAAATGTTAATTTGATAGTAAGTAAAGGGAAGTGAAAAATCATTTCTGAGCTCAGGAGAGCGGAAAGAAAATGTAGGTGAAGGGGCTAAGATGCACTGCTGCTTCTTTGCTACCAGATTAGTTAGGAAGTGTGATGTCAGAGGGAGCATGTCTCTGGTGAAATTTTGAAAACCTGGCATTTCAATGGAGATACTTTAATCATATGGATTTTCATAAAATACTTGCAAATTTGCAATGTCACAGTTCAATGTGTCATTGCAAGCCAGCTTTGTAAAATACTTTTCCTTAGAGCTAGTTACAACTGAGCCAGTTGCTTTTTCTGTGTTCTGGGGAGGAAAAAAAAACAAAAAAAAAAGGTGAACGGCTGAAAATTAAACTTGGAATCAAATATTTTTGATACAACCTCATAATGGAGAGAATATTTACAAAAGCATGTAGTGACAGGACAAAGGAGAATGGCTCCGAACAGAGAGAGTAGATTTAGATTAGATATTAGGATGTTTACTGTGAGGGTGGTGATGCACTGGACCAGGTTGCCCAAAGAATTTGTGGATGCCCCATCCCTGGAAGTGTTCAAGGCCAGGTTGAATGGAGTTCTGAGCAACCTGGTCTAGTAG